>OY728141.1:933986046-934591268 GCA_963277665.1 Viscum album
TTATCCTTTTTGGTTTAGAACCACTCACAATGTTTAAATCTTATTATACTCTTATACAATAACCAAGAACTATCAATCATGTGATCAATTTTTTCCCGAAAAAACAATGAATGAGAGGAATCCTATCTTTCTAATATAGAAATTTGAAATATATTTTGGAAATTGATTATCCTCTAGTTATATTTTTTTGATATATTGGTCTGTCAATGACATATAAATATTTTAAGATTTATAAAATGTATTTCACTACAAGATAAAATTTTACTTAACCAGTCACTCTGTTTCACATTCAATCATATTTAACAAAATAAATAGAAATTCCCCGTCTTCTAAAAAATCCAAATATTAACTCCAACCTTTAAATATAGTAAAAACCATTTATTAAACATTTTTAAATAGATTGGATAAATTCTTGTAAAAGTGTAAATCATTTAGTGTTTTAATAGATATTAAAATCTCAAAAAGGTACCAAAATACACTAATCCATGACATGTGTAGTTAAATTAGTATATATATTTTCTCAACCCTTTGGATTTAACTGAAATGATTTACTTATCATCTTATCCCTAAAAAGTTGATCATTTACTTATTTTTTAAATTTATATTTTCCATATACAAAAGTGTTGTTTATTCAATATCATGTCAACATCAAGTAATGATAGATTCTCCAAGAAATGTTATAGGATCAATTTATAAACCAATGATATAATATCCACTTTTTCATTAACCAAAATGATAACTTTGACATGGGTTTGAACCACATAGGGATTGGTGAATGAAATGATCTTTAGTTTGTTCCAGAATTAGTTTATTTCCTAAAACCATAATTATATTATTTATTTTCTAAAAAATGACCTCACACTAATATAATTTTTATTTTAAAAACTTTTTCATATATGAACATAATAAAAAAATCATCTCTAGACATGTAATATAGATTTTTTTCCTTAAACATCAAAATTTTCAATCTCATACATGAATCATGATATAATCAACACATGGTTTGAATTCATGAGGAATAATAGGTTCATAAAAACCTTCTTAAAAAACTCAACATCCACTACAAAAATTTTTACAAATAAGATAACAAAACCATGATATAAACTCCTTCTCCATGAAATGGTTTTTTATTGTAATTTAAGAAGTTTTATAGAATTCCCTTAAAAAATCAAAACATCATATGATTGGTTCCCTATAAAAGTATAATTATTTAAAGGAAATATATTACTATTTTTATAAAAATAAAACATGAATATACTAAATTTTAATTTTTTTAACAATAGTTTTTGTTTTTGATACCATAGAAACCAAATTATTCATTTATATATTGATGGTTTTAGATATTTTTTATATAATGAAATGATGTAGTTGAATGTTTTACTTAGAGACCCTTTTAGGGTAACCCTAGAAAATATTTTACATTTTTAGGGGTTGTGATATGGTAATTAAAGATGATCAAATTATCTGATATAACATTATCAATTACCTATGACTATATAATCATATGATATTTTTTAGAATGTGTTAAATTAAATGGTAATAGAGATATATATATTGAATATTGAAGAATTATTTTTCTATGAATGTCTATATTTGTGTATGTTAAGAAATATTTAATATTATTAAGAAGAGATTTAGAGAAAAAATTATTTTAAGGGATTTAAAGGAATGATTTGATTATATCATGTACTATAATATATCAATGATTAATATTAGATTCATTTTATAAAGTAGTATGTGACAATAACACCATGATATAATCTTAATTAATTAATTTTTTAGATGTATTGAATTCCTAGTTTGAATTGTTTTTAAATATTTATTATTATTCTACTGATGTAATAATGATTTGAAATTTTTTGTCTTTTTTGTAGTTGTGGCTCTTAGTGGGTCACTTCATCTCCTAAGGCGATCATTGTGTTACGAGTGTTCTATAGGCATGATTTATTTTGTCCTAAGTATAGTTTATGTTATGAATTATAGTTATCAATTCATGAAGGGATGCTCAATAATAGTTAATTTGAGGATGTTCAAAAAATTCACACAATGGAAAAGATAAATCATAACTTGATGGGAGTCTGAGATGGTTGGAAATTTGGATAAGAACCTATATATATGGGTACATTGGTAACTATTAATATGTATTATTATAGTGGATATTATTTTCTAACTCCCCATATTCATTGGTACTTTGATACCTAGGTGTACGTGTTTTCTTGGGTTGGAATATTTTAAAGCTTACGTGTGTATGGTTCATAAGCATACGGTGTCCCAGTGATGGTAAAAATATACAGAAGTAATAAAAGATCTTGTATATGTAAAGGCCGACTATATGAAGGGGTTTATGATTTGAGATTTCAAACATTTCTATATTTTATAGTGATGGGCTAGTCATTTCATGAAACATTACATAACACCATAAGGATTTCTCAAGGGAAGTAGTACTATGTCACAATGATGGAGCCCATGTCATGAAGGTCTAGTCATAGGAGTTTCAGCTCATGCATGAAGATTTGGTATATTTCATGAATTGAGGGATCATAATATAATGATTTTTTATGTAGAGGGTAATTTAATAATGCACCTATAGAGGGGAGTCACACCATGACGGTGGATTCACACTGTGAGGTGCCTGCACATAAATTTATAATTTATTTTCATCCACTTTAGACCGTTTTCAAGTAAAATATACATATAGATTTTAATTTTTTTTCCAATAAAAAGTATCATATAAAAGATCTATAGGGTAATGTAATGGACCAGTCCCGCCCACGATCATGATATTGTCTGCTTTAGGCCTACCCCGCATGGTTTTTCTTTCCCTCAGCTTTGGCGCTCAGGCATCCCCCAGGAAAAGGAATCATGATGGGAGAGGTGTCCACCCCACCTTATAAAGGGGTGCTTCGTGCTACTCCTCCTTAGATGTGAGATTTTCATAATCCACCCCTAGAAGGTCCTAGCGTCCTTAGTGGAACATCAAATTGACATTGGCCCTAATACCATTTAATATCTCAGTTCTGGGTGCCACCCAAAGGTGCCCCGTACCGGATTGGTAACATAACCTCAAGCTCATTTCCCCAAATTCTAGAGGCTGCAGACTAGTAGTGAGGTCCAAGGTTTGATAGTGGGGAAACTGTGCCTTCATTGGAAGAGTATACATAGTGGAGTAACAAATGATAAAACAGTAGCATAAGTAGTAATACCATACAACAAAAGTAAACAACGGAATACTGATGGTAAATAAACAACTGGAGCACATGTATAAATGATGCATTTCACATATGTATAGTAAAGTATCCAAACAAGTCATAATTCTGGAAATACAATACTAAAACCAAAATATAGAAAAGTTGTAAACTCCAACAGCATCGCAAGCCTAAGCTTGGTCCCATGCTCGCTATCTCCAACAACAATCAAGTACCTGATGAATATGGGTGCTTTCCCTTATCTATACCTACAACCAAATAATCTATTTGGGTAAAAAATCATGACCCCAATAGGGTGTGAGATGAATCCCAGTAGGCAACCACCAAAATATATATGCCTAACTATCATTGAATACATGTAGTAGGTAACAAGGAGAAATGAAGCAATAAACCAGGAAATACTAAAAAGTAAACAATCCTACAATTTCTAATTACATTCATTTATATTAATTAATTATTCAATCCATTGAATAATTTAACCTTAGGATTTATCCTAGGTTATGTATCACCTTGTATAATAATAAAAAACATATGTCTCAAAAGACCTTCTAAATCAACAAGTAAGACCAAGTCCAAGCACGTGCTTCGATTTGGAAGACTCTTCACAATCATTCAATCATTAAAAAAGAAACCATCTGGTAAAGTTCTCAAAATCTAACCACACTGGTTCAAAATATCATCAATTCAATAAATAATGACTTTTTGGGAAATCTCACACAGTCTAACCCCTTTGGTCCCACATAGAACTAATCATTTACAAACGACATCCTGAGTACCTGTCATGGTAAATACCCCCTTGGTCTGCATAGCACCAATAAAATATAATAACCCCTGAAAGCTCTCACAGTCAAATCCCTATGGTATAAAATTCATTTAATAATGATTCTCTAGGTAGCTCTCATGGTCTAACCCCTCTTGTCAATGACCACTTGGTATCTCTCATAGTCAATACGTCTGGGTCAACATAACAACAATTGATAATTAAATTACCCTACCTCAGGATGATCTTATAGTAAAATTACCCTTGGTCATACTTTCATAGTGTGAAACACATGCATCTCAAATAAACGGTAACTCCATCATAACAATAAGAGTCTTGAAAAAAAAACAAAGTAAGCCTAATAGGCATTCTTGACCAAACATCCATAAGCAATCAAACATGGGAAACACACCCATAATCAAGGTAATAATACTTATGCATAATCAATAACCCTTTCTAAATCAAACACACCATAACGAGTCTTAAATAGTGTTAAATTCCATAACATGCAATACCCAAAATATGGGTATTCAGCACTTGTAGCATATATAATCCAATGTCAACCAAATAAAGGCAGAAACCTCCTACCTTGATGTTGTACGATGAACACTCTTGAATGTCAGCCCTTGAATAATCCTAAAATGTCATAGATCTATGAAAAGGGTAATAATAATCGACCCTATATAAATCATTAGAGAAAAGATATTATAAAGAGAAACTATAGGGAAATAGAGAACTCACCAGTGGGAATCCAATGCACTTGGCTGCATCTCAATCAGGGCTCAGATGAAGGAATGGGAGGAGCTCTAAGTTATTCAGTCGTACATCGCTCTCCTATACAAAATATGAGGAGAATAAACATTTTTTTGGAGATGAGACATGAACCAACTCTGACTCATCAAATAGAAAGAAAAGTACACAGTGTGTTCATTTGATGTTCATGTTATATACTAGCCTCAACTGGCCCCCTCTTTAGGCAGTCTTCCAGGTCACCTACATAACCATGTACTTGGCCATTACACAACTAGTACACAACTAGTACACAACTACCCGCAACAACTGGGTACACGACGGGTACTCAAAAGTACACAGCATGTACTCTACAGTACATGGCGTGTACTTAGAAAATTCCCATGTCTCCCCCTTTTCCTAAAAAACAACCCAAAATAAAGATCCATACCTGAAATGAAGATCTAGGTTCTTAAAAACTTCCCCCTTTAATGAAATTTGTCCCCAAATTTCCCTTACATGGGTGGTGAAGAAGAAACATCAAACAACTCTGGCCACTATAATTGTACATCAGCCTCCCACTCACAAGTCTCATCATGTACTTTCCTATAATGCCATAATACCCATACCAGAGGAACAGACTAGCCATAAATAACCTTCATGCTGCGATCCAAAATACAAATAGTGTGATCCTCAAAGGATGCATCCACCTCCAACTCAATATCCCCGGGTTGAAAAATGTGAGACGGGTTTTAAAAGAAATTTGATTGCTGAGAAACATGAAATACATCATTCATAGACAAGTACCTCTAAGGTAACTACAAATGACAAGAAACCATCCCGACTCTCTCCAAAACCTCAAACGTCCTGACTTAACTCAGTGAAATCTTACCTTGTCTCATAATCCTCCTATGTCCCAACCTCAGTGTGACACATAAGAAAACCTGATCCTTGACCTCGAACTCCATAGGTCACCTCTTTTGACCAGCATAAGATTTCTACTGAGACTGTGTAGTATCAATTCTCTTCCCAATCAACTCCACCTGATTAGTGGTCTCCTAGAAAAGATAAGGTCCCAAAATAGCTGCCTCTTCTTATCTCTATCCAACATAGGGGTGATTGGCATGGCCCTATGTACAAAGACTCATAAGGTTCCATATAAATCGTCACTTAAAAAATGTTATTATAGGAAAACTCCACTAGGGGTATGTGTCTCTTCCAAGAGCCCCCGAAGTCCAGAATTCATGCTTGTAGAATGTCCTCCAAAACCTGAATCGTGTGGTCAGACTGTCTATATATATATATTGGGATGGTAAGATATACTCATAAGTACCTATATACCCTATAGTCCCTTCTAGACATTTGAAGTAAAACGATAATCCATGTCTGAAATTATAGAGTGAGGAACCCCATGAAAATGTACAATCTCTCTTATGTACACCCTTCCAAGCTCATCAACACTAAAGGTTTCCTTAATCTGAAGGAAATGTGTAACCTTCGTGAGTCTGTCAACAACCCAAACCACATCATTACCTTGAGGTGTCCTTGGTAAACCCATCCCGAAATACATAATGAAAACATTTTACTTCCACTCAATAATGGGTAACTACTGTAATATCACTGCTAGTTGCTAATGCTCTGCCTTCACCTACTGACAGGTGGAACATCTCATAACAAAACTAGCAACATCTCTCTTCATACCTGGCCACCAATACTGACAGTGTAGATCTCGATACATCTTGGTGACATCAGGATGAACTGACCAAATCGAGGAATGAAAATCTCAAAAAATCTCCTTGCGTATGTCTTCTGACACCCATACGTTCCCATGAAAATGAATGACCTCATCCTCATCTATGGTCCATCCAGGAGTAGGTCCTCACATGACATACTCTCTCGTAGGACTAGGACTTCGGAATATGAGAGATGCCTCATTCGCACTCAATCTATTAGAGTAGAGGTAACAACTATAGAATAAATAAAAGTCTACGTCTACCTATCACACACCTCTAAATTCATCTTAGAAAATAGATCCATAAGCTACCACTCACTATTGGCCTCCTGAACTACCTATACTTGATTCCTCCTACTCAACGCATCAGCCACTGCATTGCCTTTTCTAGGAATGTAGGAAAGCTCAAAGTGAAAGGACTGAAGGTATTCAACCCACCTTTGCTATCTCAAATTTAGGTCAAGCTAAGTAAAGATATACTTGAGTATCTTGTGGTCAGTGAATAACAAAAAATTAACTCCCAAAACATAATGTCTCTATAGCATAAAGTATGAATAATTGTAGCCAAATCAAGATCATTCGTCAGGTAATTCCTCTTATGTGACCTCGACTACTGAGACCTGTACATAATGACTCCTTTCACCTGCATAAGCACTACTTTTCGCCCAATACTTGATGCATCATATTAAATAGTGTAACTCTTTCCCAGCTCTGAAAAAATCATTATCGGTGTTGAGGTCAATCTCCCTTCATGCCCTGAAAAGGATGAATCCCAATTTTTTTTCCACATGTACTTTGAACCCTTCTTAGTTAGGCCCATTAGTGGCGCTTCTAAGCATGAAAAGTCCTTTATAAAGTGCATCTAGTAACCATACATCCCCAGAAAATCTCCACACCTCAAATACTTTCTTGGGATCCTCCCAAGAAACTACTGCTCTCACTTTCTCTAGGTCTACTAATACCCCTGTCTCTAAGATAACATGAACCAAGAAGTGAATCTAATCCATCCAAAAGTGTCATTTTGAGAGAGTAGCATATAACTAATTCTCTATTAGTGTAATCAATATGATGTCAAGATGGGTGGTATGGTCATGTCGAGTGTTAGAGTACACCAAGATATCATCCATGAAGGCTACCAAAAAAGAATCCACATAAATATGGAACACTCGATTCATCAGTGCCTTGAAAATTATTAGTGCATTTGTGAGAACAAATGGTAGATACAAATACTCATATAGACCATACCTTCTCCAAAAATCAGTAAGAGGTATATTTGATTGTCTAATGCACAACTGAGGATAAATTGATCTCAAGTCAATCTTCAAGAACACCTAGGCTCCTCGAAGCTAATCGAAGAGATCATCAATCCTCAACAAAGGATATCAGTTCCTAACCATTAACTATTTCAACTTCCGATAATACACACAAATTCTGAGGGTACCATCCACTTTCTTCCCAAAAAGGATAGGCGAACCCCAAGGATAAGTACTGGTTCAGATGAAACCCTTTGCCTACAACTCCTCCACCTGCTTCTTGAGCTCCTACAACTCTGGTGTAGCCATCGTATAAGGAGGAATGGACACCGGTGTCACTCTTGGAACAAGAAGAATAGAGAAATCTACCCCTCTCTCTAGAGGTAAACCAGAAAAGTCATATGGAAAGACATCTCTAAAATGACCCACCATTGGAGGAAAGTCCATATGTGAAGTCCCCTATATCAAAAATAGAAGAAACTATAATTTAGGAAACTAGAATCATACCTATAACCGTAGAGGATCTAGGATCCTTCTCCTATTAGGTATGATCCACTACAAAAGTCTGACCTGTAGCGTGGCCCTACGACCCTACCCGACTACCCTGAGACAATCTACCCTACCACCATTGAAATCCTACCAACTGGCTACCACAACCATGACCTCCTCCTTGGCCTGTACGGCCGGATGAACTCCAGTTCACTAAATGATGAGAAGCTAGTGGCCCTACTCGTAAATGTGGAGTCATAACATAACCCCTATCACTTTCTTTTGGTGAGAACACTCAGCAAAAACACTGAAGGTGACCCATCTTTCCGCAAGACCAGAACTCAACTGGGTCATTCGAGCAATGTGGTCTCGTATGTCTACTCTTCCTGCACTGGTAGGATACCACCTAGCTACCTGAAGAAACATCACATGAAAGCTCCCTATGGCACTTCCTGCTATATTTCAAAGGAGTACCATCTCTAGATGCCGAACCACCCTGGATCGCAGCTTCTAACTCCCTTAGATTACACTTGGTAATCAATGCCTGGTTCACTATAGCCATAACTAAATTTATCCTAAAGATATTCACCTATGATTGGATGTCATACCTATGACCATACTCAAACCACCTAGCCAGAGATAAGTCATCACCTCCCAGAACAGCTGCGGAGCACTAAAGCTCTATGAAGTGAGATGAGTAATCCATCACAAAAAGAGGACCCTTCTCCAAATGCATGAATTCTCAAGCTCTATAGACCGTTAACATCTCAAGATAGAAGTAGACATAAAAGGTCCTCTGAAACTCTTCCCAAGACATATCCCGATGACATCCCGCCTGTGAGATAACATCCCACCATCTATTGTCCGAATCACATAGAATATACATCACAAGGTTCACAATCCTCTATGGAGGCATCTTTATATGCTCAAAGATATCTAGAAAGGCCTCCAACCATGAATATATAGCTTGTGGTCCCCTATCCTTTGAAAAAGTGGGAGGATACTGCTGCTGGAACACCCTAATCAACTCTTCCATAGTAAGGGCAGGATGCAGTGCTCTTTGGAAAGTCTGCATTATACTCATAAAGACTTCACAAAATTGTGCATCAACACCTGCATCCGGTATAATAGCTGGTTCCAAGACAGGAATGAAAAGAGGATCTACTAGTTGTCCCTGATATACCATTTCTAGTTTCAGATCACCACCCTACACTTGGATTACAACCATAGGATGTCTTGGTGGCATGACTCTCCAAGTTCAAGAGCACACCTCACCAGAAGATTATTAAGGAGTACAACCTAGAAGTAAATGAAAGGAACATGAGAATAAAATAATTCAAGTCCTACAAAACAGGGTTACACGACATGTATAATCGCCACATGACATGTTCCCTTTAATCCTTACATGGGAATGTACCTCTGCCAAACCTGGTTGTAGAACACCCTTACACACGATGTGTTCCTTCTAACACACATAGTGTACTTCAATTTTCCCTCCTGACAAGTACTTCTACACATCTAAACCACATGGAGTCTGCCAGCATAACACTACACAACGTGTTCACCCTAGACATTCTATGTACCAATTAAGTCCCATACACCCATGTTATTGGTCACATTGCCAGATACATGGTTAATGACTACACAACGTGTACAATCTAACAACAATGTGTACAACCTATGTTTCACAACTAGGTGTCTCTAGTCACACAGTCAGTCACATGTTCATGCACTACATAGTATTTACTACATATACATGGTGTGAACTTAAGAAAAGTAAATCTTTTTGAATAGAAGATCACATGGCGTGTGTTCATAACACCACACCATGTATTGTCTGGGTTTCTAGATAGTATGCCTCTAAAAATTATCCAAAACCCTTAAAAACATAAAATTTTGTCCAAGGCATGAAAAATTATGACCCATGAGAGCCCATAATCCCCATTAATAAATTTTTGGAATCCTTATTCATATCATAACTTGAAAAAATTCAATTAAAGTTCAAACATGATCCACCAAATTCTGATCCAAGAGGTCCCATAATGCCTCAGGGACCAAAGTTTGGCGTCAATCCAAATGAAACATTATATATTCCAATACCCTATAAAATAGTTGGTATTATATCATGGAACCTATCACAACAACATGAATATCTCACATAATATCTAACAGAACTGCATGAAATTAGTAATGCATCCTAAAAGGCATGATAAGAATGCATGACATGTGATCTCTAGAAAGTTCCTATAGGATGCATGAGATGGAATACCCTCATCTCCTCGGGTTGCAATAGAAATAGAACCATAATGATATAAATCATAACAGCACAAAACAAGTGAATAACCCAATGGTGAAATCAAATCCACTGTAATAATTGAAAAACCAGAAAAATTGCAATATTTGAGGTAACTTGGCTTTTCCCTGTACATGGGTTAGCTACTCCCAGGAATATCTTAATACCAACTACCTATTCCTCCCTATCCATGTTTATATGCTCCAAATAGTAAGAAAAAGTAGAAAATAACCTCCTATATTACCACTTTGTAACGTCCCGGTTCCGGGTGCCACCTAAAGGTGCCCTGTACCCGGTTGGTCACATAACCTCAAGTGAATTTCCTCAAACTCCAAAGGGTACTGACTTGTAGTGAGGGCCATGGTATGATAGTGGGGAAACTATAACCTCATTGGTAGAGTATACATAGTGGTATTACAAATGGTAAAACAATAGCAGAAGTAGTAATACCATACAACAATTGTAAACAGCGGAAGACTGATAGTAAATAAAGAACTAGAGCACATATATAAATGATGCATGTCACATATGTCTATGAAAGGAGAAAAACAAGTCATAGTTCTTTAAATAAAAAATAGAACCAAAATATAGAAAATAAGTAATCTTCAATAGCATCACAATCCTCAGCTTGGTCCCATGCTCTCCAGCTCCAATAGAAATCAAGTACCTGATGAAGAAAGGCACTTGCCCTAATCTATACTTGAAACCATATAATCATTTTGGGTACAAAATAATGAACCAAACAGGGTGTGAGACAAATACCAGTAGGAAACCACCAAAAAATCTATTCCTAACTACCAGTGAATACATATAGTAGGTAATAAGCATAAATGAAGCAATAAAATAGGAATTAATCAAAAGTAAACAATCCTAAAGATTCCAATTACTTTCATTTACATTTATTAATTATTAAATCCATTGAATAATGTTACCTTAGGATCTAGAATAAGATCTATATCCCCTTGTATAATAATGAATAACAAACATATCAAAATACCATCAAAACTAACAAGTAAGACCGAGTCCAAGAATGTGGTTCGGCTTGGCAGACACATCACAATCATTCAATCATTCAAAAAGCAAACCTATGGGAAAGTTCTCACAACCTAACCCCTCTGGTTCAACATATCATCAATTTAATAAATAATGGCCCTTTTGGAAATCTCAGATAGTCTAACCCCTTCGATCCCACATGGCACTAATCATTTACAAACAACCTCATAGGTAGATCTCATGGTCAATACCACCTTGGTATGTATAACATCAATAAAATATAATGACCCCTAGAAGCTATCAAAGTCAATGCCCTATGGTCCAACATTCATTTAATAACTAACCTCTAGGTAGCTCTCATGGTCCAACCCATTTATTTAATGACCACCTAGTAGCTCTCACAGCCAATACCTCTAGGTCCCCATAACAACAATTCATAATTAAATGACCTTAACTCAGGTATCTATCACAGTCAACTTCCCATTGGTCATACTTTCACAATGTGAAACACATGAATCTCAAATAAATAGTAAATCTATCATAACAACACGAGGCATTAAAAAATAAATCCAAACAAGCATTCTAGAACAAATGGCCATAAGTAATAAAACATGGAGAACACACCCATAATAAAGGTAATAAACCTTATGCATAGTCAATAACCCATTCTAAATCAAACACTCCATAACTAGTCTTAAATAGGGTTAAATTCCATAACATGCAGTACACAAAATATGGGTATTCAGAAGTTTTAGCATATATAATCCAAATACAACCAAATAAAGGCACAAAATACCTACCCTGAGGTTGTACGATGAAAAATCTTGAATGTCAACCCTTGAATCATCATAGAATGATGTAGATCTATGAAAAGGGTAAAAACAATCAACCTTAGAGAACTCATTAGAGAGGTGAAATTAGGAAGAGAGGCTCTAGGGAAATAGAGAACTCACAAGTGGGAATCAAATGCACTTGGCAGCATCTCAATCGGAGCTAAGATAAAGGAATGGGAGGATATCGATGTTCTTCAGTCGTACATCACTCTCCTGTACGGAACACAGGGAGAAGAAACATTTTCTGGAGATGCGATGTGACCCTAATCTGACTCATCAAATAGAAATAAAAGTACACATCATGTTCATTTAATGTCCATGCCATGTACTAGCCTTAACTAGCCCCTTATTTAGGCAGTCTTCCAGGTCACCTATATGACCATGTACTTGGCTGTTACACATCCAGTACGCAGCTACCCGCAGCAACTTGGTACACAATGTGTAATCAAAAGTACATAGTGTGTACTCAAAAGTACATGACATGTAATCAAATGTACAAGGCATGTACTTAGAAAATTCCTATTTCTTTCCCTTTTCCTAAAAAACAACCCAAAATAATGATCCATACCAAAAATGAATATCTAGGTTATTACAAACTTCCCCCTTTAATGAAATTTGTCCCCAAATTTCCCTTCTATGGGTGGTGAAGAAGAAACATCAAACATATCTGGCCACTGTGATCGTACGTCAACCTCCCACTCCCATGTCTTATCCTGTACTCACCTGCGCTACCATAACACCCGTACCAGAGGAACAGACCAGCCACAAAGAACCTTTGTGCAGAAATCCAAAATCCAAATAGGGTGCTCCTCAAAGGATTCATCCACCTCCAACTCAATCTCCTGGGTTGAAAAATGTGAGACGGGTTTGAAATGAAATTTCATTCATGAGAAACATGAAATACGTCATGCATAGAGAAGTACCTCTAAGGTAACTTCAACTGACCCCACTGGTTCAGTCATTGAAAAAGAAACCCTCAGGGAATGTTCTAAAAATCTAACCCCTCTGGTTCAACATATCATCAATTAAATAAATAATGACCCTCTGGGAAAACTTAGATAGTATAACCCCATTAGTACCACATGGAAATAATCATTTAAAAACAACCACCTAGGTAGCTCTCACGATCAATACCACCTTGGTATGCATAACATCAATAAAATATAATGATGCCTAGAAGCTCTCATATTCAATTCCCTATGGTCCAACATTCATTTAATAACTACCCTCTAGGTAGTTTTGATGGTCTAACCCCTCAATTAAATGACCACCTAGAAGCTCTCACAATCAATACCTCTAGGTCAATATAACTACAATTCATAATTAAATGACCCTACCATTGGTCATACTTTCACAATTTGAAACACATGCATCTTAAATAAATAGTAATTATATCCTAACAACACGAGGCATGAAAAAAATCTATCCTTACAGGAATTCTAAAAAAAATGTCCATAAGCAATCAAATATGGAAAACACACCCATAATCAAGGTAATAAACCTTATGCATAATTAATAACCCCTTCTAAATCAAACACACCATAATGGCCCTTAAATAGGGTTAAATTCAATAACATGTAATACCCAAAACATCGGTATTCGGCACTTGTAGCACATATAATCCAAAGAAAACCAAATAAAGGAAAAAACCACCTACCTTGATGTTGTACGATGAACACTCTTGTACGTCACCCCTTTAATTGTACTAGAACAACATAGATCTACAAAAAGGGTAAAAAAATCAACCCTCGATAACTCATGAGAGAAGAGAAATAAAGAAGAGAGGTTCTAGGGAAAGAGATAACTCAATGGTGAGAATCCAACACACATAGCGGCATCTCAATCAGAGCTTAGATAGAGGAACGAGAGGAGATCAAAGTTCTCTATCCGTACGTCGTTCTCTTGTACAAAACATGGGGATAAGAAACGTTTTCTGGAAATATGACCTAACCCTTCTCTGAATCATAAAATAAAAACAAAATTATAGGGAGTGTTCTTTTAAGGTACATGCCATGTACTAGAATCAACCTTCCTTCACTTTAGGCGGTCTTCTAGGTCACCTATACAACCATGTAATTGGCTGATACACAACCAGTACATGGCTACCCACGACAACCTGGTACACGGAGTGTACTCAAAAGTACACGGCGTGTATTTATAAAATTTACATTTCTTCTCCTTTTCCTAAAAAACAACCCAAAATAATGATCGATACCTAAAATGAATATTTGGGTTCTTACAGGAAAACTCTCCTCCTTATATTCATTGATTCACATCCTCTTCATTGATTCAATGTGATATAATTTAAGGATAGGTCATGATTTCTTATCTTCTTATTCTATTCCTATCTTCCTCTTCCTGTCTCTCCTTCTTCCTATCACCATGGTGACATGGTGTCCAAACCCTAGATTGAGAGTTTTTAAAAAACATGTGGTTATTATTTTCTAGGGTATCTATTTTAATTATTCCTTTCTATTATACTTGTATCATTAAGTTGAATGTTTTCTACACTTGATAGAGGTAGGGGTCTTCATGAAATTTCCTTTCCTTAAAAAACCATGTGATTATTGAGATTTCTGACTCAAATTTCCTTAAAATTATACTTTTTTTATGATTCGTAGTGAACTAATAAATTTATCTTCAATGTTCATGATTTAATATATTGATATAAAAATGTGTTTCCATGAAATCCTATATTTATATTTTGTAACTATTATTTATTTTCATCGTGTGTTTTCTAAAAATATTATGAGGATCCTTATAAGGTATATGGTAATAAAAGTGTTATATTGAAAATATAATTGATCATATAAGGATTCCACATTGGGGTTTATTATGGGTATAAGGTATAATTTTATTTTAATTTAATTACAATTTAACATTGATAAGTTTCATTGATATTTTATAACATACATATAGATGACTTATGAATATGTTATACTTCATCTTTTTAAACGATGTCATGTTTATATATATATTTCATATATTATATTTTATAGAGTTGGGTTAAATTTTCTTATTTATTTAAAATAATATTCCCAATTAACACATGGATTCAATATGGGTTTTAAAAGGGATTTAATGTGACACCCTTTGATTTTATCATATGTCTCTTTTAAATTTAAGATCTTTCATAGATTATGTTGCATGAAACACTAAGTTTAAAACAACAATATACTATTAAATGTTAACCTGTCCATTTGAATAGTAATGTGACAATTATGAAGAGTAGTTTTTCAATTAGAATAATAACCACACCAATGAAAGAATAAATAAAATTTATATATCTCATAAATTAAAATAAAAAATATATATATGTCATGTAATATGTAAATAAATGTTTGACAAATGATAAACTCAGTATTGTGATTTCTGTGAAATGTAAATGTTTATCTACACTTTTATAATTAATATATTGATTTAAAATAAAATTTATTTTTATAAATTAGATTCATAAAATAATATTTTTTTGTCTTATTATTATTAGATAATTTTACAAGACCTTTACTAATTTTTTCAGTGTCATAAATGTTGTTTTATTTTTAAAATCAACATTTTTTTGAATAAATGATTATTTAAATTAAATATTGAATTTCATATATATATAAAATTATATTCATAAAAATTAGTGAATTTTTAAAATCTACATGTCAACCAATGGTTAGGGTGAATTTTTTGTATTTTACTAAAATATTTGAATTATTGTTGAATTGTGAAAGACGGTAATTTACTGTACGTAACACTACACGTAAATGAAGGAATTTTTGAGTCATGGTTGAGTAATAGGTTATGTATGTGGCAATTATATTGAGATTAAATTTTCTAGATCATTATTATATTCTATCTAATTATGCTTCCACACCATTTACCAACATTCTAGAATTTTTGGTCTCACCAAAAGACCATTTCCACATGCCTTAATATGGTTATTAAGGAGATGACACTCAAGTGGTAAATCACTCCCTCTTTCTCTTTTAGGTTCATTTCATTTAATATCCTTAAATCACCTCCCCTATTCAAAGTAATATGATAAATATAGTATCATGTATATAGTGTAATTTTATTTTGTTAATTTAATATACATCATCAAATCTCTTCCCCTTTACTTTTGTTCTAAAAATGACATAATTGTCTGTGAGGTGTTGATTCATCAACATCATGGAATATGAGTTATTTTCATTAATGTCTTAAAGGATTGTAATAAAAACATTTTTATGGTTAATAGATATTATAATATCTTTATAATAAATTATCTATGGTTCTCGAACCAGCATATAAACATATTGTTAATTAAAATGATACTAATTCATGATGGTCGTAAAAAACTCTAAAATAAATTAAAACATTTTCATCAATATTTTATCTAAAGATAAATCCTTGTACTATATAAAAAATGATATATGAGACCATTTAAAAATATGGAATTTCATTAATATTAAATAATTTCACATGTGTTGATGTTATTCCCATTTTAAAATAACTCCTATATTTTATACTCAATGGAACCAACCATACAACCAAGAAACAAATGCTCCTGAAATAAAGAAATGAAACATTATAACTCATCATTATGGACATAAATTAAGTTTATAAAATTATAATGTATAAATTATATGTTTAATATATAGTTGTTTTAGGTAATTAATGAATCTAATTTGATTATTTAGGTCATTAAGTACAAGTACACATGATTTTGTACATAAGGTATTGGTTTTCTCATCTCACTTTCATTTCTGTGTGATATTCCTTGTTCACTAATTATTCCTTGTGTGTGGTGTATGTATAATTCCATTTGTTATATCCTATAATGGATACATTTATCTTCACAGTATTTAATGTTTCATTTGGTTTTCCTTAATTGTTTGGGGAATACGGTCTAACTGATTATAAGGTAGTAGAGGAATTCTTATCCCAATTTCCATTCTCTAGGTTAAAATTACACTCTAATAATTATTCCATGATACGATTATGTGTGAAATAAATTTTGATTATTTTAATTATTTAACCATTTTTTGGATTTACATATGATACTCAGAATCGATTCAGTTAGATAATGCCCAAAAATTCTTTTAAAAATACTCTTTTAAATGTTTACTTTTTCTAAATTTTAAAGGAAATGTTTTTTAACTTATATCGTATGAGTGTATTTTAGAATGTTCATGATGGGTTTATTCTTCAATGAATCATTTACATGTTTAAAATTTCATTTTCAAATATATTTTTTTCTTTTATAATTGATAGAATTATTAAATAAATGTTTTCATTGTAAATGACTTATTTATCTTTGGAAATTTTTATCGATTTTATTATTGAATTTTCATCTATTTTTACACATTTAGTTAGATCATTTTCTTAATAAAGGTTGATCTCTTATGATGCACTATAACATATTTTATTGAATTTTTTATGATCAGTTTGACTATGGATGTGATATTTTTTTACTATTCATCAAATTATACTAGATGGTTTATGATTATGTTTATTGTTTTGGGGAAGTTATTATCATTACATATTTTAGTATCAATATTAGAAAATATTTTTATTATGATTAACTCTATTAACATGGGGAATTCATTGGACATAGTAAGTTATTGATGAGGCCCACGATGGCCTCTCGATGCATCAATACGTCTCATGAGAAAAGCTTTCTTAGGTATTAGATGATTTTTAATAGATTATATATGGTTTATTGGATGAATAATTGAAGGTACATAAATAATATCCCATATAATTCAGTCTATCATTATGAGTCTAGATATTGATAATCCATCTGATTATTCTTCATGAAGAATATCAGTGCTTATTTTTCATTCACATGTGATTATTTATATGGAAATTTTTGATAAAATTTTATTACTTTCAGATTATTTTCAAGATTATGTTCTAATGGAATGTTTTTTAATATATATACCTTTACAAGTTGTTTATGTTCATTTATTATAGCTTCCACTACATGCTTACCCTCAGTTAGCATCTGAGCTCATCTATTACTATGTTTTATTTTTTCACAGGATTTCAAGATGTATATTATTTTTGAAATATAGGGATAATAGTAGATATTATGGGTACCTAAATGGAGTTACTACATTTTATTCCATTCTTGGTTGTAATGTAAATTTTTTTATATATAGTTTGACAAATATACTAAACTATTAAGTCCTTTGGGATGTGATCACTTGTACATAGTTCCAATGTAATAAATTTAGCAATCAGCTATGGGCTACTGGGGTAGGGGTCTTTACATCTTTTATCTGAGGTCAGTTGATTGTAAATACTGAAAACTGGAGTTTTAAAAACATGGATTAAGAAAAATACACCTATAACTAAACATGATAATATTCCCAAGCATATTAATATTTTTATTTTGATATTAGTTATACATAAATATGTATATGTTTCTCTAGTTTTATAATTCCACAATCTAATCTAGTGAATGACATTATTTATAAATGGAACCGAGTGGAAGGAATGAAAATCATATCAACACTCATATTCTATCTAGGGATTTCCCTCATATGTAAGATATTGATGTTGGAGCTTGACCTGTAACTAGAGATGAAAACATTATAACTATACCGGGAAAATTGACTCAGGTTATGAGTAATAACCTTACTTGCATGGAGCATCCTGATCCACAATGTGGGGTAATATTTTATGTCACATCATGTTATAATAACCTCCATTAATAAATGGGTACAAAAACCCATTTTTACTATAATAATGGATATATTACTTATAGAAGATATTGCTAACTTTGGGAAGTAACAAAAGAGATAAGGTTGTCATAGTTGTTTATATTCTCTTAGGAGAAGTGGATAAATAGTGTCATTAATTCAAAACAGAAAAGGAGGATTATGAAATTTAAAATTTAAAATTCAATGATTTTATAAAAATTTTCATGAAAAAATATTTCCCTCACAAACAACGAGTAGATATGGAGAGACAATTATTGAGTTGATATAGAATGCATATGAATACATTAAAACAAATGAACCCAACTATACAAGGTTAGAAAGGCATTATGTGGTATACATACATAATATAAGGAAAAATATTGACTATTTCATTGGTGGAATTAAACAAATTATATGAATGGTGCTAGTCTCCCAAACATTATCATCATACAAGGATATATTGTCATGTTCGATTAAGAGGGAGAAAGAATTTTCCAAGAGATGTGGCTTCAAAGAGAAGACATATAAGAATATGGATGATGAGTACTCTAGAAAAGGAAAAAAGAAAAAAGGGAATAATATATTAATAAAATTTAGAACATGTAACAAATTTAGAAGGAAACATAATGAAACATGCCTATTTTGAATGATATTATGTTAGGACTGTGATTTGAATGGAAATATAGAATTCGAAATGCTTAATTATTTATCTGTAAGGATATAGGACACTATGAACATGATTTTCCTATAAATCAAAGAAACTTGTCTTAAAATTGTACAAGGAAACAAGTCCATTCTTATGTAGTCACAGTAGAATATGTTTACATTCCTAATGATGTGGTGGTAGGTAATTTAATCATCTTATAAAATTTAGGCAAAGATCTATTTTATTACATATCATTGAATTATTTTATATCTTCCCACTTTTATATAAAAATAATAAACTTCCAATTCACCTTAAGAAGGGATTTTTCAATCAAAACTCATATTGGAATCCTTATTTAAATAATTATTCTTCAAGAAGTTTTTATTTTAACACATAAATATTCTCTAATTGTTGATTTAATTGTCATAACAATGGATGATTTTGATATAATCCTTAATATGGAATCAATTTCAAAATAAAATTCAAAAACACAATAAAAAAAGAATAAAATTATGATTCATAATGATGATATGTAATTTATCATCCTTAGAGGGAAGACTTCATTATTTGATTCATATATTAATCCACCTCTAATAGATCTTCTAAATTGGATTAATGGATAACAATAGAAGTTAAAACCTACTAATTAAAAATTTGGTATGAATGTTGAGGTTGTTCTTATTGTACAATAATACATTGATTTATTTCTAAAGGAATTACCCAGACATCCTCCAGAGCAGAAAGTTAAGTCTCCTTGTAATTTAAACCCTGATGAAAGACTCCCTATAGAATGGACACATTGGAGTTAATAGAGTGAAATAAATAACTATAGTGATTGCATGGAGAGGTATTTATACGCTTATGTGTTTCACCTCAGGGAGATCATTTTCTATTCATTAATAAAAAAGATTGATCTATGATGCTATGCATTGACTAGATGAAGATCAATGCTATTATTATAAATAACAAGTATCCTATGCCTTGAATTGATTAATACTTTAAAAAACATCAAGGAGATCAATATTTTTCAACGACTGGTCATTATTTTTGATATCATAATTTTTTTTTTAAAATAGGGAAGATATTCTCAAAATAATATTTCAAACAATATATAGACATTACAAGTCTACATTAATGCCATTTGGACAGACTAATACACCCTTTGTTTTTATGGATCCACTAAAAAGAGTATCCAAGGAATATCTTGACAATAATTTTGTAATATTTATTAATGATATCTTATTGTATTAAAAATGTAATAAAGAACATGATAACCACTTATGGATTGTTTTGGAGACTCCTATAAAATAATAGTTATATAGGATGTTTAACAAGTGTGAATTATGGATAAAAATTGTTTCTTTTCTTGGATATATTGTCTCTAAGTATGGAATCTTAGTTCATCTTATGAAGACAAAGGTATTCCATTAATGTCCAACACCAATTAATATATAGATACCTATGATTAAAATACATGGATATTTCATCATTTTTTATAAATATTCATCACATTACAAAAAATTACATGCCAAATGACTGTAATAGTTTAATGTCTTCAGAAACATTGAACAAAATCTTGTAACTAGGTGAAAGATCTTCAATGTTTTCGAAAAAGATATCCCCCTTTAGAACTTTTACATAAACCATTCTTCAAAAAATAGAGAAATGAAACATAAGAAATGGGTGATATTGAATACTTAGTAAGGGTAAATAGAGTAAATACATATGCATAACATAAACATAAGGGTATAGGAACATGAGAATAGCATTTAAGGATCATACCATAGAAATTAAAGATCAAAAATATGAGACATGGTATAATGATTGGAATTTCATAATACATTAATCATTTGATAACAATAACATGAACCATGTGAGCATAACATAGGCCTAAAAAATATAATTTGTGGTAAAAACATAAACTTGTAATATCATTCCATATAAGTGAATGATCGTTGACAAAAACTTATCTGGGAACTTCATGAGAACTACACCAACTAGGAAGGACAGACTACCATCCCAATTCACAGTCTTTTCCTTATAAGGTGTCTGGTTTCCCTATATTTCCATATTGGATAGAGTTTCCCCATATTCCCATAGCAGATTGGGTTTCCCGATCTTCCCATAGTGGATTTAGATTACCTATTATCCATAGTGGATCTATCCCATCGACATGACTCTAATCATTATCTAATTAGATATAAATCATTACCTAATTCATTAGAGGAAGATATATGTCCCAACCATCTCATAATGAAATCATATATACGTGTGCCACAAGAACATAAATAGTCATATCATAACCTATGAAATGAATTGGATATCATAAACATTAATCCTATCTTTACCTATGGAAAATAGTTGGGTCTCATAATCATTTTATCAAAGCATGACCCCTGAAAAGAAGAAGGTTTCAAATTTATATATCCCATGTAAGAGAAACAGGATTCATAAACAACATTCCATCATAAAATAGACAACTCAAGAATGAATATTAACTGTGAGCTTGGAACATATACCTAGTAAATAATAAACTATAAAAAATTATGTAACATTATATAGAGAAGGATTTTTAAATATCAAATGAAACATTTCTTAAGGATGATAGCCATTCCTTGAAAAATATTTTTTATAAAGACATTTAAAAATATTTTTCTTATGAATAATGCTTTACAATTTCATTGAAAACACTTCTTGAGGAAAATATATTTTATGCCTTAATGAAAAACTATTTTTAGAACAAGTTTTTTTTGAAAACCATTTTCCTTGAAAATTACATTGAAAACTTATAATAAAGATTGACAACTTTTTGAAAATATTTTCATTGAAAACAGATATAAGAATATTGAAAACAGTTTGAAATTTTTTTTCTTTGAAACATTATGATAGAATCATGAAATAATTTTCAGAAACTTTTTATTTAAAAACGAACTGAATATATATAATGAAATATTGAAATAAATTTAATGCATTTTTTTAAATAACCTTTTAAAATCATATAAAAGAAGCTTAGAAAACCATTTAAAACACTTGCTCATCATAAAACTTTTTTGAATTTTTTATTTGATAACCTATTTAATTTAAAAATAATTTTAGAATATTATGAAAAATATTTAATGAAAAAACCTTGTAAACCTGTAAAGGAAGATTCAATAAAATGATGTTCATGATGGGGGGTAAGTCCGTAAATGTCGAACATTCATTTTTCATCTTAAAAGTTTAGACAAGTTCATTGATTGGAAAACGACAAGAACAATCCATTTAAAAACGTTTTTTAAAATGCAAAACATGGGTAAAAATGACTTTTAAACATCATTGGATATTATTTAAGTATTTTGGTATATAGTTTTAGAAAACATGGTTTTGAAAGAACATAGATTTCCTACATAAAGTGTAAATAATGTCTGATTTTCCTAATTTTGTTTATTATATTATGTACCAAAGAGTGAAAAGATGGTACCGAAACATCAATATATCAAGGATAACAGATTTATAATAAAACTAATGAGTGTTATTGATATATGGATTATAATATTTCATCAACATTAATGTAATCATAAAAAATCTTGATGAATGATGAGATTGTATCAATAAAATGTTACCACTTTGGTAATAATTTATCATAATACCTATGAAATAATTAAATTAAATGAATCATTGAATATTAGAATATATTTTTATTTGTGATATAACAGAGAGTAGGAATTATATACACCCCATAGAAAAATATAGGTGCATAACATGTCATGTATCTCAAAGAAGGAAAGTAAAGACAAAATTACTTTATCGATTTGGTAACTTTTCAACCATAATTCTTATGAAGGTAATATCATGAGTTGTATATGTAAATACCAATAAATTTAAGTATATAAATCATATAATAAATTTATGGTCAGTATATAAAACACAAAAAATAAATGAGTGGTGAATAAGGCATGAATCAATTTGAAATAAAAAACAAGATGAAATTCTATTAATATAAGTCCTTTGTTTCTTCATACACATTAAAACCACATGTATAATAAATATAATTTTATTATAAATACACAAAAAACATTTTATTATATTTAATACCATATAATATTTTATTATTACTTTATATTACCCATTTATTAACAGTTTCAAGATAATTTTACGTTATGGGTAATATCTGTTTTATTTTTCAAATTGTTTTTGACTTGTTATTCTTTAGAATCATTCATAGATCATGATTTAATTATTTAAATAATGAGAAAAATGATTAATATATCATATAAATTCCTTATGTAAATATTTTTAATAATCTATAAAATATATAAATATGAAATGAAATAAGTCGTTCATGGAGAAAGTAGGCCATGCGTACGCTTGAACATTTTCCCATTTCTTATCTTATTGAAAGAATGAAAGTAAATGAAATATTTTCACACACAAACACACACACACACATAAATATATTATCATTCTAGTATAATTTTTAGGTCATACATATAATATAAATTTATTAAACCCATCCTTAATACATTCCATGTAAAGTATGAACAAATCACATCTCTTTGAGGAGGTAGTAGTCTATACTTCCAAAAACGAAGTTATTGTATTTAAACAATATGGAATGAATGAATGTATGTTTTATATAATAATTACAGAATCATATAGACATAAAAAATATCATATATATTTTATACAAACATATTTTCCATCACAATTCCCAACCATGAGAGGTGGTAAATAAAGAATGGACAACATCGTTTCGTGAGGCGGTAGTTTTCCAAACACAAGAAATGGTAATTTTGTTACAAATTAGATGTAATTGTGTGTAATTGTAGGTATAACCATTTTAATAAAAAATATAAGTAAAATTATTATAATTACGTTATTATATAAACTTTTAATTAGAATATTTTATGCGGTGGATAATGTAATTAAAATAAAGGAGTTTAAGGAAGAATGTTGCCTCTTCTTTGGGAAACTCCACTTAGTTTGCACTAAAGGTCATCCTTGGATGAATTTATATCCAAAGGCAGGGTTACAAGATAAAGGGAGGGATTTTTGGAGATTATTGGAGTATATTTTTGGTTAGAAAAATGGACTGATTATTAGGAAAAAGTGGCAGGGTTGAGTTCATATTTATAGTGGTGGAGGAGTAGCCTTCTTGAAAATTATTGAAAAGGGAATTACATCCACAATTTTCCCATGTAAAGTGTCTCCAATAATGTAAAAAATTGATAAAATATTTTAAAGGGAAGAATTATAAACCTAAAATTGTCGTTGGAAATGTTTCTAGGGAATTTGGCCCTTTATTTTAGGTTAATTCCCTCGTTAAACTAATTTTCTTTTTAATTGTTGTAATTAATTATAATTACTTTCACTAATATTTTTGGTCAAAAACTAAGTTGACCTTATTAAATATTAAAGATTATTATTATTCAAAATTTTAAATCCATTTTTCCAAATTAAAATAACAAAGGTTGAAAAAATTAATTTATAATTAATTCAGTTGGCGGGATGACAATACATGTTTTTAAAGTAAAAATGTTCAAGAGTTTTCTATGTTTTTTAAATATTATTTTGAAGTAAAATTGACCCAAATGACATAAATTGGTATAATGTATGAATAATTTATGTAATTATACTTTAAAATATACTATAAACATAATTTAACATTATAAATAATTTATATTAAAATGCAGTTTTGAATTAATATTCTATATTTTAAACTATTCATCAAAAAAAAGAAACTTCATGGAAAAATACCAAAAAATCACCCTAACCTAATTTTTATAGTTATATTTAAAAAATTAATTTTATTTTGATATATAAATGTTAACAAATTTTAAAATTTATATTTAGAATAGATTTTCTGTTAAAAGGCGTTAAAACTACTTCTATAAAAATATTTGTTTTTCTATACAATATTGGGTTTCTTTCTATCTTATGGCTATAAAATATATTTGATGAATGTAAAAAATATTTTATCGAATATATAAAATATATATTTTCTTAAAATAATTCACCAATAGTAATTAAAATAATTTATTAGGATAAAAGTACCTTTTTGAGGATAAAATTATTTTTTTAAAAAACATTCACTTTATATCCAATTGGTTCTTATATTAATTTATAATTAATTTTTAACCAATGAATTCAACCATGTATTTTTATTGTTTATTTTATCCTTTTTATAACCTTTAATTTTCTGTTCAGATGATATCTTAATATATTATATAATAATAATTTTAATAATATAGTATTGTTTGATAGATATCAATCTTGTGTGTTACTCATTCCATCAAGGAAATTTAGTCATATGTGTAACATAATATATCCTTGGTGTTCCATGAGGAGTAAGATAATCATTATGTTGTATGTAGTGCATGATTAACTTGGTGTGTCTTAAAAAAAAATCCAAACATTATTATTTATTATATAAAAACTATTTTTGGTGTTTTGTGAATTGAAGAAATATCAAAATGATTAATTTAATTCAAAAAATATATATCTCAAAATCTCAGGGTGTTCCCACGGAATTTGTCTAGGTTATCAAAGGTTTAATAATTGAAAATTTATTTTATTGAAACCCAAGTCATAAAAAATAATACTAAAACTTATTTTAGAAAGAGAAAGTTGGGAACATATTAATTTCCCAAAGTATGATATAACATGGTTTTCAAATTGGAGAGAAAAAATAGAATGTGAAAATATGGACATAGAGGAAAAGCATAAATATTTATAGGGAGTGATTGGGTTAATAAATTAAATATAAGTGAATGATCAATGTAATGTTTATGTCATCAATGTCATAAATATATTATGATTTAAAAGGCTATTATTTCAATAAAAATAAAGGTATTACGACAAAATTTTAGTTCTAGATTATTTTCCCAATGTTGATGAATTTTTATAAAAATATAAATTTTCAGGATTTTTGGAAAACCTAACCCTTTGGTGTTCCTTGATCAATTTCCACTTCATCTCTTATTTTAGAAAATGAAGGGGAATATTTCATTCCCGAAGCATTAAGAGATCATGAGGTCCATAAATTGTGTGATAGGTCAATCCATGTATCATAATAAAAAGCTTATCACAAGTTATCCAATATATATAAATCCACATATGGGAAGATAGAAAGTTAATATATAAAACATAATCCAAATATTAATATGAAAAATTCCATTAGTGGTTAACCTTATTACCATTTTGGAGGATAAAATATTAAAATGTCATAAGTAATGTCACTAAATTTATCAAAATCAACTTCACATTAATCCCCAATATATCATAATGTAGGTCTTATTAGTCACATATAAAAAATTTGAATTCCTTCATCATGTATTATCATTAAACATGGTAATAACATGAATTTCCATAAATCCAACTTAAAATATGTATTTCCCTATTCCAAACATTATTGGATATATTTATTAATTCAAAAAATGTTTAAAACTCTATCCATGATAACACAACTACATTTTAAAAAAATTCATTATTAGTTTTTAGGTAAATAGTACCGTCCAATTTACTTATTCATATCCAACACATCTTTATAAAAACATCCTTTTTAAACATCAAGAACATTTTAAGGTTTATGTTCCATTATTAAAAACATCACCTTTCTATGACATCAATTTTATACCTCATCAGTACCATTCAATATATCTTTTAAAATCCTTAATGAAAATATTATACTAAAAATACTTATATATTTTATGATTCAAATTACATTATCTTTTAATTCCAAAACATAAATAATTTATCCATCCGACATTCTTCTAGAAAATTTACAATTCTTTGTCATATTATTCATTAGCTACCCTTTTATAATATATGAAATATGAATCACATATTAACATTTATCAAACTCAATTTAATCATACTGATAAAAAAACAGTATTAAAACAAAACATAACATTCATATATCGGTCATGGTTTCATCATCAACAGAAAAACCATTACATGAACCACCATGCTGATTCCCTTCAAAAAACTTCCTCTTAAAAAAAGCGTTTTCATAATTTATATTCATTCGAAACATAAAGCATTTAACATTCGGTGATTTATTAGGGAGGAAAATATTCACATCTATTGCATTAACTGAACCATTCATTTTTTATTTGTAGTTATATGATTTTTTTCATTATTTTCCACAATAAAAACATATTGTTACTATAAGAAATTAATTTCAGTTATTCTTTCCAAATCATTGAAACAAAAAAACTAAATATTAATTCCTCCATGGTCTCTATTACCTAAACACTCAGAGAAATCCTTCCTTATCTTGGTGAGTCTGAGAGTTGGTTAAGTTACACAATGTTAATCATGTTATGTAAAAATTGATTAGGCATGATCACAAAATCCTTCATTCTAGTGAACATGCAATTTGACTTATCATTAGAAAATTCTCTATCACATTCAACATTAATCTAGTTCTTTATGGTTCCCTATACTAAATAAAACTAGATAACAAAGTGTGAGCTTCACTTATCATAGTTAAAAACCACATAATCATGAAAAAAATTAATTATAGGTTCTCTATATTGTGACACCTACTTCTTTAATATATGACATAGTAGTTTTATCCTAGTTTATTCATAGTCATCCACTATTTAAATCCATCACGATGGTTCATAAATAGTTTTTAAATTCCAAAATAATGTCCCCTAGGAGGGTAAAACCACAAATGAAGTAAGGCTCATAATCATGTACCTGGTTATGCTCGAGTCAAGACCAATGCACATTGTTGGAGTTGTTACTCATTGGTATATCTGTGCTATAATCATGTCTACTTTTAATATCCATATAGGGATTAATTTCTTGGAAACCACTCTCTTTGTCCTTCACGAAAATTACAATACATTTTCGTTTACTTTTCCTTATCCCTAGACTTATCTATAGAAATTTCATTAGAGTTATCACTACGTTTTTCTCATTATAGTTTCCAATGGTTTTTAAAATATTATTTTATACAAACTATAGAGACCCAGTCTTAACATATATAGATATTACATAACTTTTTATGAATATTCATCAGATTAAAAATGTATATGCCTGAGGACCATAATAGTTTAGTGTATTTGAAAACATAGAAAAAAATCATCTAACTTGGTGAATGATCTTCAATTTTTCCCATAAAGGTATCCCCTTTTATTACTTCCACATTAAACCTTTCATCGCAATATTGGGAAAGGAAATATAAGAAAGGGGTGATGCTAAATGCTCAGTAAGGGTAAATAAATGTAATACATAAGCATACATGAACATAGAAGTATGAAAACATGAGAATAACATTTTAATATCAAAACCTATATATCAAATATTAGAATCATGATACATGGAATAAATATTGGAAGTTCATAAGAAATGAATCATAATATAATCAACAACATGAACCATGTTAGCATATCATAGGAATAAATCATATAATTTATTGGTAGCACATAAACATGTAATATCATTTCCTATAATTCAAGGATCATTGCCCAAAACATATCAAGGAACTTTAAGAGGACTACACCTACTAGGCGGGATACAACAACATCCCTAGTTATAGTCCTTACCTTGTTGGTATCTGGTTTCCCCATCTTCCCACAATGGAACTGGTTTCCCTATTTCCAACAGTGGATCGGGTTTCTACATCTTCCCATATTGGATCCAATTTCAGCACCTTCTATAGTGGATCAAGCCTATCGACATGATTCCCATAATTATCTCATGAGATATAAATATTAAATCAATACATGGAGGGAGATATAGTTCCCACCCATCTCATAATTAAATTATACATATATGTTCCAAAAGATCATAAATAGTCATATCATAACCCATGAAATGAAATGGGTATCATAAAAATTTCGTCATATCATTGCCTATGGAAAAAATATAGGTCTAATAATAATTTAATAAATGCATAAATTGTGAAAAGAAGTGGGTTTCAATAGAATATAATTGATGGTAAGAAATGGGTTTTATAAACATCATTGAATAAAAATATACACCACTCAAGAAATAATATGAATGGTGATATTGGATCATATCCCAAATAAAGAATATTGCTTAACAATATATTTAATCTTAGATGGAGAAGGGTTTTTTATGATCAAATGAAACATTTCTTAAATAAAATAGCAATTCCTTGTAAAATCCTTTTTATAAAACCATTTCAAAATCATTTTCCTATAAATAAATATTTAAAATTATATTTAAAACACTTCATAAGGAAAATAACTATTAATCATTGAAAAAATATATTTTGAAAAGAGAAATCATTTTAAAACCATTTTCCTTGAAAATAACCTTGAAACCCTATAAATAAGCTTAAAAACATTTTGAAAACCATTTTCCTTGACAACATAAATAAGAATCTTGAAAAAAAATTGAAAAAAGTTTCAAATAAAAACTTATAAAATAATGTTGAAAACATTTTGAAAACATTTTTATTTGAAACTTCTTTGAAAATTTATAAATATATCATGAAATAATTGAAATATTATTCTTTGAAAATTACATTTTAAAATCATATAAAGGATGATTTGAGAATCATTTAAAACATATACTGATCATGAAATATTTTTGAAAGAATTATTCCTTGATTTTTTTTAAAATTAAACCAATTTACCAAATATTAGGAAAAAATTTCCATTAAAAAAACATTTATGATTATAAATTATGCCTCAAAAAAATGACAGTCATGATGGTGGGTAAGTACGTACATTCCAAACATTCATTTTGAACCTTAAAAGTTTTGAGAATTTTCTTTATCGAAAAATGAAAAGTAGATTATATTTATACCAATTTTTTAAAAAATAAAACTTGTGTAAAGATTTATTTTAAACATATTATTATAATCATGAAAAAGTTTGGAATTTTTTCAGAAAACACAATATTTAAAGAACATAGATTTTTGACCAAACAGGGAAATAAAGTCAGGTTTTAATAAAAAAAATTAATAACTATCTCAAGTACAAAAGAGTGTAAAAATGGTACAAATTCATGAATATATAATGGATAAAAATAGTAGAATAAAGTTAAAGAGTGCTATTTAGAGATAGATCCTAATATTTAATCAATGGGAACATATTCATAAAGAATCCATATAAAAATGAGATTGTAGCAATAAACTGTTACCTATTTGGTTTGAATAATAATCCCTTTGAAATAATAAAATTAAATGAATCATAAAATATAATTAAAATAAGTATATACATCATATAAAATTTCAATGGGTAATATATACACCCCATAGAAAAATATAGGTTCAAAAAATGTAATGTATCTCAAAGAATGAAAATTGAGACAATTTTACTTTACCGATTTGGTACCTTCTGAACCATAAAACCCAAAAAAGAAAGATCATAAAATAGATACATAAATACACATAAATTTAAATATATAAATCATATAATCTATTAATTTTTATTAAATACACCACATAAAAGAAATGAGTGGTGAATAATGCATGTATCCCATGGAAATAAAAAATTTAATGAAATTCCCTTACCTTAAGACTTGAATTTATTCATACACGCTAAAAACACATGTATAATAAACAAAAGTTTTTTTTTAAATATAAAAAAGAACCATATTATTATATCAAGTACCATATATTATTTTATTATGACTTTATATTAACTTTTTGTTAACAAATCCATGTTAATGTTACATTTCGGGTAATATCAGCTTTATTTTTCATATATGTTTTGACTTGTTATTTTTTATCCCATTACTTAGTTCATGATTTACGTATTTAAAGAGTGTAAAATATTATTTATATATCATATATATTCATTATATAAATATTTTTAATGAAATATTATATATTTAAATATGAAACGGAACAAACCATTCATATAGATGATAGACCTTACGTGCACATCAACGTTGTTTCTATTTTTTGGTCATATTGAAAGAAAGTAAGTAATTGAAATATATGAATATATATATTATAATTAAATTAAAATTATAATTTCATATATATCATATAATTTCAATAAACCCATCCTTAATACATTAAATATAAACCGTGAATGAATCGCATTGCTTTGAGGAGGTAGTAGTCCACCATTCTACAAACGAAGGTATTGTATTTACAAAAAATTGAAAGCGTGAAGGTTTGTTTTATATAATAATTAGAAAATAATTTTAAATAAATCATAAATATCATAAATATATATATATATATATACAATAAAAATATATTTCCTATCATAATTCACAACCATTAGAGGTGGTAAAGGAAAAATGAACAACATCATTTCATGAGGTGGTAGTTCACCGTACACAAGAACCGTAAGTTTGATACAAATTAAATGGAAGTTTTTGTACCTATAGGTATGATACATAGAATAGAAAACATATATTTAAATTTATGATACTTATTTTATTATATAATCATATAATAAAAATATATTATGGGTTTGAAAATTAAAATAAAACAAAGGAGTTTGTGGAAGGATGTTCCATATTCTTTGGAACTCCTATTATTTTGCACCAAATGGATTCGTTGGATGGATTTATTCCCAAAGGGAAGAATTTAGGAATAATAGAGGGATTTATTTATAGATTATTAGATAATATTTTTGTTTAGAAAAATTTATTTAGAGGTGTGAATAAGTAGGAGGGATGAGTGCCATTTTATAATGGATAAAGAGTGCCATTCTTGTATATTTTAGAAAAGTGAATTGCACCCACATTTTTCCCATTTAAGTGTCTCAAATCATAGAACCAATTAGATAAAACTGAGTATAGGGTCTAAATATGAACATAAATTGGATTTTAGGAAATTTTCTAGGTCATTTTGGTCCTTATGTTTATGGTTTAGTCCCCTGTTAAGCTAATTTTCCACTTAATATTTTTAATTAATTTTAATTACATTCACTAATATTTTTTGGTTAAAAACTAAGTTGAAATTGTTATTAATTATAAAATACACTGATTCAAAATATGGATTATATTTTTCTAAATTCCAATAACATATTTGGATGAAATTAATTTAATTTTAATCCCATAGGCGGGATGACAATGCGTGTTTTTAAAGTAAGAATCTGGAAAAGCGTATTAGGTTTTAATATCAAATTTCAAAGTAAAATTACACACAATGGCCTTAATTGGATTAATTAATTTATTATTTATATAATTTTTATAAAAAATATAAATATAATTTATTCTCATAAATAATCTATATAAAAAAGAAGTTTTGATTTAAAATTCAGTATTTTCACTATTCATCAAAAAATGAAACATCACAGAAAAATAAGAAAATTTCACTCTAAAATAATATATCTGTTTTTATGTCAAAAATTAAGTTTATTTTGAAATATAAAAATTATAAAACTTCCAAAATTTTTATTTAAAATAAGTTCTCCATTAAAAGCCTGAAAAACTGCTTTTATAAAAATATATGTTTTTGTGTGTAATATTAGGGTTTTTCCTATACTATGCCTATCAGATATATTTTATGAATATAAAAAATATTTTATTGAATATATAAAATATATATTTCCCAAATATCATTCAAAAATATTAATTTTTTTTATTTTACTAGTATATCATTCCTTTGTGAGCATAAAAGCATTTTTTTATAAAAACATTCCATTTATATTCAATTTATTCTTATATTAATTTATAATTAATTTGTAACCAATGATTTAAACCATTTATTTTCATAAGTTTGTTAATATTAATAATATAATCCAATATACCAGCTAGTATATATATTACTAAATTAAGTACTAATACTTTTAATAATATATTTTCATTCAGTAAAACTCAGTCTTGTGTGTTACAGAATCCATCGAGGAAAGTCAGTCTTGCATGTATAGTAAGAAAACATTAGTGTTACATATTGATAAATCTAAAAATTATGTTTCATGTAGTGAATTATTAACATGTTGTTTCATATAATTCAGGGTAGACTTATTTCATTAATATAAAAAACTATTTTCAGTGTTGCGTGAATTGAAAAATATCAAAATGATTAAATTAATACAAAAAATTCACAAAATCTCAGGGTGTTATAGAAAATAAATGTGGTACATGGTTTCATTGGTTTATTAAGTTCCTATCATCATTTCATTCATATTTTTTTATGATTATCTAACCAGTTAACCATGCTTACTCATTAAGTGATTAAATTTATTTGGATAAAAGGAATGTGATTTTTTTGAGGAATTGAAGAAGATATTGGTGAATTATTTGATCTTGAATATACCATCAAGAAATTGTGATTTGTGGTTTATAATGTTACATAAAATAATGTACATGGTTGTTACAATATTAATAATGATATAGTTATTTTCTATTCATCAAGGGAATTAAAAACTCATGAAAAGTATTATACAACTCATGATCTTGAGTTAGATGCTGTAATATTTTCTCTAATGATATAGAGAAACTATCTTAACAGTGAAAGATGTGAGATGTATACATATCACAAGAGTTTGAAATATATCTTCTCACAAAAATAACTCAACATGAGGAAATGTTGAGGGATCTATCTACTCAAGGACTACGATTGTTCAATACACTACCACCTAGGGAAGGAAAAAAAGGTGGAATATGCATTGGGCAATAATGATCATCGAGTTATGAAAAAAATGAGGATTAATATGGATCCTATATACATGGATATAGTAAATATGGATATGGGAAATATCATGAAGTTGAAACATCACAACATTTCCAATTTTTTTACAAAGCAACATTTTTGGAAAAGGTAAAAAAATTTCAATCTCATGATGATAATTTCCAAATGAAAATTAAAGCTGTGAAGGATGGGAAATTGTTAGAATTCATATATTATGATGGAATTTTGAAATTTGGGAATGGTATTTGGGTTACCCCTATACCTAAGCTGTAAAGGGAAGTATTGGATGCTGATCATTACTTTAATTTCTCAATACACCATTGTAGCACTGATATGTATAGTGATTTGAAGGTACATTTTTTTGTGGGATAATTTATTGTTGGAAATTTCTTGTTATTTATCATGATGTTTAGTTATTCAGTAAGTTAATGTTGAAATACATCATCCTAATGGAGTCATGAAACCTATAACTATTATTATATGGAAATGGGATGACATTAAAATGGATTATATAATCGGATTACCAAAGGCTCTAAAAAAGAATGATGCAATATGGGTAATTGTTTATCAAATTACCAAAAATGAACATTTCCTCACTATAAGAGAGGATTTCCCACTGGGCCTCCTTGAAAGAATATATATTAATGATGTTGTAAGACTTTTTGGTAACCTTTATATATTTTTTCTGATCAAGATCCCCATTTTTCATTAAATTATAAAAGATCCATCAAAAGGATTTGGATACTGAGATTTATCTAAGAACTACTTATTACCCTCAAACTGATGGGCAGTTTGAAAGGACTATTCAAATACTAGAATACATGTTTAGATCATGATCAATTGACTTTAATTCTATGTGGTATCAGTATAAACCTTTGTTATAATTTTACAATAATAATTGATTCCATTCAATTTATCAAATGGAACAATATAAAGAATTTTATGGCAAGTGATATCCTAATACAATTTATTGGGATAAAGCTGGTAAAAGGAAACTTATAGGCCCAAAACATGTTAAGGAAAAAACAGTGAAGGTAAAGACTATTAAAAACCACATGAATGAAACTCAAAGTAGGAAAAAGAGTTGTGAAAACATCTAGAGAAATGATTTGAAGTTTCAAGTGATAGATCATGTATTTATGAAAATATCTTCATGGAATGGTTTTATATGGTTTAGTAATCAAATGGAACTAAAACCCAAGTACCTCAAATTTTTTTGGAATTCTAGGGAAAATTTGAGTTGTGGCTTATCATTTTGAAATTCCACCTAGCCATTCTAAAGTACATGATGTCTTCCATATCTCCTTGTTTAGGAAGTACATGCCCTGCCCAATTAATTATATCACTTATAAGGAAATAGAATTTGAAAATGATTTATCTTACTGTGAAGATCCAATACATATTCTAGACACTAAATATTAAGTGTTGAGGAATTAGATGACTTGGATGGTAATGTTACTTTGAAAAAAATCATAAAATTGAAGAGGTGAGTGGGAACTAAAGGGAACTATGATAAAGAAATACCCAAGAATTTATATGAGGTGAAATTCTAGAAATTTCAAGGTTTAAATTTATGAAAGAGGGAAAAATATAACACCACATGATTTTATGGAATGTCACTTTTAAATTTAACATATTCAATAACTTATTTTGCATGCAACACTATGTTTAAAAACATGATATACTATTAAATATTTACATGACCATTTGAATAGTAATGTGACCATTAATAATAGTAATATAGACATTAGAATAATAACCTCACCTATGAAAGTATATATAAAATGTAGGTATCTCATAAATGAAAATATAATGTATTCATATCATGGAATAAGTAATTTTTTTAAAAAAAATGATAAATTAAGTATCCGTATTTTTGTGAAATGTAAATGTTTATTTATAATTTTATAATTATTATAATGATTTAATAGAATATTTATTTTCATAAAAAAGATACAAAAATTAATATTTTGTTGTATTATGATTATAGGATAATTTTATGAGACCTTAAATAATTTTTTCAAAGTGTCAAAAAATCAATTATAATTTTAAAATTGGTATTTTTCAAATAAATGATGATTTTAATTAGAAAATAAATTTATCATATTTAGAATATTATTTTCATAAAATAGATTCCATTTTTAAATCTACATGTTTAAATAGGTTTAGGGTTATTTTTGGGTAATTTTCTAAAATAGTTAAATATTTGGTGAATAGTGAAATATGATAATTTACGTTGTATAATGTCATAAGTAAATGAATGAATTTTTTATTCATGGTTGATTCATAGATTATTTATATGGATATTATATTGAACTAAAATTCTCTAGTCACTATTCTTAGTCAAATGAATCAATACTATTGATAGTATTGATCCAAAATAATAAACAAATGAATAAAATAATCAACAACCCCCCTCTCCTCCAACTATAAATTCCACCCCTCACAATGTTTTCTACCCACACATTATAATCCAGGGAGAATTATTATATTATACCCAATTCATATACCAAAACACTTACCCATGTTCTTGTGTTTCTGGTCACATCAAAAGATTGTTTCCAAGTGGCTTAAGGAGGTTCTCAAGGAGATGACAGTCAAGAGGTAAAGCCCTCCTTCTATCTCTTTTGGTTTCTTTTCTTTTCTTATCCTTCCCTCACCTCCAATATCCAAAATAAGAATATTACTCAAGTATCATGTATATACTATAATGTTATTGTGTTAGTGTAATATCCATCATCAAATCTGTTCTCCTTTCATTTTGTTCTAAAAATGAAGACATCATCTGTAAGGTGTCGATTAACCACATTCATGGAAAATGTGTATGTGTTTTTAATTACCACATTCAAGTATGGTAAAAAACCATTTAAATGGTTAAAATATATTATAATATGTTTATTATAACTTATTTAATGTTATGGAACTGGCATATAAACGTATTATTAAATGAAACTATTCTAATTTTTGATGGTCGTAAAAACCATCAAAATATATTAAGACATTTTAATCAACATTTTATCAAATAAATTATCCTCATACCATATAACCAAATGATTTATGAGAGTTTTTAAACTTTTTTAATTTTATTAATACTAAATAATTCCACTTTTGGGGATGTACTTCCTATTTTATAAGAACTCCCATATTTTATACTTATGGGATTCGACCATAAAACCATGAAATGAATGCTTGAGGTATAATGAAATTAAACACTATAAATAATTAAAATGGCCATAAATGAACTTAATAAAATTATAATCAGTTAAATATACATTTAACAGGTTATTAATTATGTATCTAATGAATCTAATTTTATTATCCAAGATAGTAAGTACAAGTGACGAATGCTTTCAAACAGAAGCTAAGGGTTTTCTCATCTCACTTTTATTTACGTAAGATATGACTTATTCACCACTTATTACCTATGTGTGGTTTATTAATACCTCCATTTGATATATCATATCACAATCCACTCTATATTCATGCTACTCAATGTTTAATTTGAGGATCATTAATTTTATGGGGCATACGGTCTGACTAATTACAAAGTGGTAAAGTAATTATTAACCTATTTTCAATTCTCTATGTTAAAATTCAATTATAATGATTATTTCATGATATGATTATATTTGAAATAACATTTGATAATAAAAATGTTTTATTTCCACATTTTTATATTGATTTACATATGATACTAATAACCTATTCATTTGGTTAAACTCACACTTTCATTTAAAAAAACTATTTTAAATAATTTCTTTTCAAAGGTTAAAGGATTTTTTTCCAACTTATATGGAATCATGAAATTTTTCCATAGTAATGATTCAATAATGACTTAATGAATCCATTAAATGTTTAAAATGCCATTTAAAAAAACATTCTTTTATAATTTCATGGATTTTTAAATAAATGGTTTCAAAGTAAAAGTAGTATTTTTTTAATTAAACATTCAAAAATTTTATTCGTGTATTTTAATATATTTCCACACCCTTTGTTGGATATTTTAATTAATTTAGGTTTATCTCTTATGATACCCTATATCCTATTTTATTTAATTTTTTCTGATCATTTTGACTGTGGATGTATTATTTTGACACCATTCATCATATTATAATGGATGTTTTATGATTATATTTATTGTTTGAGGGATTTTATTAACATTTCATATGTTAGTTTCAATATTATTGTATATTTTGATTATGTTCCACCTCATTAATATGAAGAATGCGTTTGACTTAGTACATGATGAATGGGTCCTTATATATCCATTCGTTGCATCCGTAGGTCTCATGAGAAAAACTTGGTTCTGTATTTGCTGATGTCATACCTGATTATGTATGGTGTCTTGGAAGAAGCCTTGATGGTATGTTTATTATGTCCCTAATTATAAATTCCATAATTATGAGATTAGTTATTGATATTCCGTGTGATTATTTTACTATTATAATATCCATGGTAAAGTTTCATTCAAATGTTATTATCCATATTGGATTATATGATCATCTTTTATTCCATCCATATAATTCTCAAGATTATGTTTTATTGAAATGTGTCTTTAGTAATTCACCATTTTTTTTGGTTAATTTTTATTTATTACAGATTCTATTGTATGTTTACCCCTTACTATGAATCTAATATCACTCGATTTATTTTTCCCTATTATTCCAATATGTATATTATGATTTACATGAAAAAAATAATCAAGAATATTATGGGCGTTTCCAATCGAGTTACTATGTTGTATTATATTTAAAGTTGTAATGTAATACTTAGATTTATTTCTAGTTTTACCAAGATAATAAACTATTCTGTCCTTATATGATATGATCACTTATACATAGTACCAATTTAATAAATTATGATAATATCTCTAGGATACTGAGGTTGGGGTCTTTACATTTAATGTGTTTTATAAAAATCTGAAAACCAAAGTCTCATTTGGGACCCTGTACAATGGATTTTTCATTCTATGAGATATATACTTGTATTTTTTATTATGGTATCATGTTATATATGAACTTTTGGTTCTTAAGAGTTGAATGAGATTATTGATTCATTCTTACGTAAGTAAAAAAGCAGTTTTGTTTGTAAAAATGGTATATTGAAGGGAGACATGGAAATGATATTACAATTCATATCTATGAGTTATATTATTATTGTTTAACTAATGTGTTATAAAATTTTGTCTCACCTATAGTATATAGAATTATCTGAAACTAAGGTTTTTATGTGGGAGATTATGAGATGAATGATATTCTCATCACTAGTCTACTCAGACTATGATCCCATTGAGCATGATTCTTCTATGCTTATAGGGAGCTCTACCAGATGAGGCTGGTTATTGATTTTTTGGTTGTTATATGTTAGTGAATTCATCAATATCACAATAGTTGTTTTAACCAAAATAATTCTAAGATTGTTTCACTATAAACCAAGGAGTTTCCAATGATTATGAAATTCCATAGTCAGTTTTCCTTACTATTACACATTGATTATGATTCTATTTTACTTACATTTACTACCCTACATTAATATATATTTCTTTTCATTAGAAATTTTTATAGAGTGACTTATATTTATTCATTATATTAGTGATATTTGATGTTAAATAGAATTTATATAACAGTTACTCTAATTGTTGACTCCCCTATTTACTTATTTTCACATCATTAAATCCATGTTAACTTATACATGTGTTTCCTTATATAATAATTTTTTTATCCATTAAACATTTAATTTTGTTTCAAAATTGTTTTGGAAGGATAAGTGTTTTAGAAAATAGTATTACTTTAAATAAATTAAATATTTCACCTCCATGTAAATAATGAATGTGTTCAAATGGGGTTATAAATGATATAACTTAATGTTAAATTTAATTATATTTCCTAATTTAAAAGAGGATATGTGGAATTCATATTATATTTTCCATGAAACACCCATTATTAACATTCTTATTGTATTTCCAACCAGAATTAGTGAGTTTCTTTTAAAATTAAATTCATGGCCTCTTTTATTTTTGTAAACCTATTGGGCTATTTTGATCAACCCCTATATGTACCACATGATGTATTTATATTCAATGATCAATATAGATTCAAGTGAAGGTTTTTTAGAAGCTATTCCTTTTTATTCCTTCTCATCATTCACTCATGGAGAAGTTTATGGTGTTGATGTTAGAACATAACCTTTGATTATTTATTGATTGTCAGTTTGATTTTTTGAATTCATTTGTTTATTTTTCAACAATTCTATGCCCACCACTATAACAAATCCTATCTTACATGATATTTGTTTTAGTCTTTTTATTTACTTTCATATTTATATTACATTGTACTATTAGTTTGTTATTTATTAGGTTTATTAGATATTTAGTCTATTATATTATTTAAAACATCTTATTTGAACTTTTCAAAGAATTACATATTATATAGATACAATTTTTTATTCATAGTGATAATTATAATATTTTTTTTATTATTTATGTGGTAAAATTATATCTAATTTTTTTTGTGATTCACTGACACTAGTTTACAATTCATGGAGATCGATAACACCATTAAAACCTTGTTGTGTGTCATATTAGGTATTAAGTTAGGATATACCTGGTTGGTTTTTGAAAAAATGGTATAAAATACCCTTTTTTAATTTTGGTTAAAATGGTAAAATGAAGATAGAAATATCATAAATCAAAAACTAGATGTTGGGATAATCTATCATGAAATGTTTCAAAATAATGATTTTGTTTCTATGGGATGTAGGGTTACAAGCCACAAATTTCAAGTGAAATATTAATTAATTTTTTATATAACAATTTTTTGGGTATTAATAGGAATTTTATTGATGTTATATTTTCTATTTAAAGGTTATGTATGATTTTCGGTGATATTGGGAGAAGAACTAGAGGAAAACAGTTAACTGGCATGGCTTGTAAAACAACAGTAAACACATTTTCATTATTCTGAGTAGTTTCCAATGTCAAATTCATGTTTAACACATGGCCTACCAAACCATTCATCCAAACCATGCTCAATTCGTCACATATTTTAAATTTTCTTATCGAACCACTTCATCGATGAGTTTCTCTTGGTTATAAATGTTTAAAGTTTGAGGTGAATTAATAAAATTTTTCTTGTTATATTAATCTTATTTGTCTATATTTTTTGGATACATTATTTTGAAAAAATATTTTTAAAATAACATATGATATGCTTAAAATTTATTAATAAGGTTTTCCAAAATGATTTTAATTGGTTTTAATATTTTGGGAACATAAAAAATTATTTCATTAGTTATCCTAGGTATTAAATATGTTCGTTTATCCAAAAAATATGATTCTAAATTGTTTAAAAATTAACACATTAAATTAATCTATTTTATAATATTTTTAGTTGGTTTAATATTTTATCATTATGTGTATTTACCTTTAACCATCCAAATATTTTTTTGGGGTGAGTTGAATCTTGAGTGTTTCTTTGTGATCAATTTGATCCATGTTATTTGGTGTATGGATCTTAGAAATTTCTCAATGTATATTATGAAATCATTATCATTGTATATCCCCTTAACTTGTATATATTATGATTTAAAGGTAACCAATATAGTTCTTTACTCTAAAAAAACTATATATAGAGTGGTATTGTTAAAATCTTCTCAAGCAATTTTCATTCCCCTTTGATTAAGTGAAAGGGTATATTCTTTCACTATGGTAGGTCTTTGAATTGTAATCCCTTTTGTTTGAATATTTTGAATAAATTTCATTCTTGAGATATATTGGGACTATTAATAAGTTTTTTTAAATTCATATACCAATGTAGGATGAAATCCCGACACAGTCATTGATCTTAATAGTCGATAGTTAGAACCCTAATGAGGTAACCCCTGATTTCATTGTCTCCATTTATATTAAATTATACTAGTATGTTGACCTATACTTTATACTCTGGAATGTTTAGTATCTTATAATCTTTTTATTGAATTTAATATTTTTGTAATGCTATAGACATTTCAATTGAATGTTTGTTTTATTTTTTTGTCTTTGGTTGTAGATTAATGTTGTTCCTTCTTGTTTTTTCTTATATTAAAAAACTTTTGGTATAATTTAGAGTTTGGGATTGATTTTTTATGGTATGATTTTTTTATTTCTAGAATGGTTTGGGAATCAATTTCCCTGGTTTTTATGGTTATTTTAACAAATAATCCCATGTATTTTGTACAATGTTGACCATGTCATTTTTTATATATTTATTTTTGAAAGTCAACATTATAGAATGCTTCATGGTGGGGAGAAAAGTCTCACCTAGATATCACCTTGATGTATTATTTTGTTCATTTTTTATTTTTTAATCTAAATAATTATTGGTTTGAGTTTTTCCTAAATCAAAATAGTATTATATAGTTTTATGAATGGTTAGAGGTGTTTTATCTCTTTTGGGTGTTTTGTAGGGAATATCCCGGCCTAATGGAAAAAATAAATTATGTGTGGATATGATCAATTTCTGACTAGATATAGGTCATGTTATAGTAAGAATAATCACTGTATGATGGAATGGTGGAGATTTATTTTGTTGAGACTGATCGAATAAGTCACTCCATGAAAAAGTAAAATCATAGTGTTATGAGAATCCAAGAAGGTTTTTTATTTAAAAAATTCTCCATTAATATGTATATTTTGATTCCCATTCCTATGGGTTGGTATGGTTTAGAATATTATCACAGGGGAACTTTGATTCCCAAGAATAAGGGTTTTTTAGTTAAAATATTCTCCAATTCTTATGTATAAGGGTCTTGTGTGTAATGGTTTCATAGTGTTTATATAAATATAGAAATGTTTTATATTCTTTAATATGAATAAGGGTGAAAATATATAGTGTTTTATGAGTTAGGAATACACATATTTCTATATTTTAGAGTTATGTACTGGTCAGACAATGGATATTGATCAAGGGAGGGAGAAAAGTATCAAAAGGATTTATAAGGGATGGAGTGTTATGCTGTGAGGGTGATGGACATATCGTGATGAACTAACTGTGGATGTTTTAAATATTCTTAGAAGTTTTGTTCCTCTTCATGATTAGAAGGATCATTCCATGGTGAGTTACTGATGGGGGGTCAAACTAGGATGTACTTAGAAAGGGGATTCACATCATGAGGTTGGATTCAGGTCTTAACATTCTTGGGCACCGATTTCTGTTTTTTTATTTTTTCCTTTTCATTCCCTATCCTTCTAGAGGAACTTGTGTGCTTTTATTTTCCCCTATTTTAACATCTCTAGGAAGAGATATATTAGAGAAACTCTCCTCATTACCTTCATGTATTATTATCCCCTTCCACGATTTAAAGTTATGGTCTTTAAGGTTAGGTCTTTATTTATTACCCTTTACTTATATTCTTATACTCTACTTATTCTCCCTTATTATTCTCACCATAATGACTTTGTGGTAAAACCATAGATTTAGGGTCTATATTAAACATGTGTTTCTTTATTTATAGGGTGTATAGATTAATTTTTCTATCTATGTGTCCCCATATGAATTTATTTCTTATCATCCTAACTTGATGGTTACAGTTATATCGATGAAATTTCCTTCCCTCGATAAACCATATTATGATTGAGTTTTCTAACTCCAATTTTATAAATAAATATTCTTTTTTTATCCACGGTGATCTAATAATTTTTTAATTAATGTTTATGTTATCATGGTTTGATATATAAAAGGGATTTCATGTAATCTTATTTTAATATGTTTTAAATAGAATTAATTTTGACTAATTTTTTTACAATTATTATGAGGATCCTTATAAAGTATTTGTAATTAAAATTGTGTTTTAAACTTACAACTGAGATTACAAGGATTCAATATCGGATGTTTAATTGGTTTAAGGTATCATTTGATTACAATTTAAGTACTACTATACTTTAATGAGGTTTTTGCTATGACCTTATGTAACTATATATTTCATATGCTTGTGTTATTCTCTATGATTCTAATTTATGTTGTGTGTAATGTCCTGAACCAGGTACCACTAACGAATCCCCAAGATGGTTCATTATGTGACCCTAGGCATCCCTCTCTATACACCATTGGCTTCTGACTAGCAGTGAGGGTCAAATGTGACATGTGGGGAGACTATACGCTCGCTATCATAGTATCCCATAGTATATAGAATTCAAAATAAAATAAATGATATACATAAAAATATTATCACAAACAATTTCCCAAAATAGGGTATATGCCCAAAACTATATAGTAAACACTCTATGACATGTCATATAGTGGTAAGTGTAGAGAAAATCCTAATGTAAAGAAAATATGGGGAATCCCTAAAACAGGTCCTAAAACAATGTCTGGTTCCCTCATCCATACACATCCTTAATCCCCAAATCAATCATCTGGCATAATGACTTTTCCATTATCCCGACCTATAACCATGAAGTCTAATCAGGTACCTAATGGCGGTCCAATCAGGTTGCGAGGACAAATCAGTAGGCCCCAAAAAGTAGTTTCTATAACATATCAAGTCACATATAGTGTATTCATAAGTATATGAAATAATAAAATATCAAAATAAAATAGTTTACAAAATTTAACATTTATTATATCAATTACAACTATTTCCTGGTTCTATATTTTACCCATTTTGTTCAAACCTACTTCATCCCATGTTGGTCATCTGAGCCATGTACAAAAAGGATCATTGCACTAGAAACATGGAGCCTTAGTCGATAAATCCTACTGGGACCCAGAACACCATTTACGACCATCCCAACCATTATATGTAATACCAAGTATATACCATTGGGTTCATGAGCATCAGTCCATTCCCTAAATATGTATTGTGCACAGGGGGAACTCGAGCATCAGGATGGCCCACACACGATAGAGGAGAATCATTCCAACATCCCACTATGATATATCACAATCCCATAGTCTCATCATCACTAACCACTTCATTAAAAAATCAAAAAGGGTGAACCATTTCCATTTAATCACATTTTAACCATTTAATCATCTTTTCACAAACCATTTATCCTTGATTCCAAGCTCTATTAACCAATTATCATATCCATTCATTTTTTCATTATCAATTACATAAATCTTCAAGTTATGACAACAACCAATCTTTCAATGTTAGTGGGTTAGTCACATTTATCATTAGTTTAATATCATAAACCTCACAATTTATCATTCAAAATCCTAAAATTTCTTATTCGAGGGAGTGGTCCGCCCCATTGGGGTACATATTCCCAATCAACCCATCCTAATATAATCCCATAGGGACCATGAAAGTATCAACTTATCATTCAATTAACCCAATTACCCCTTCATACAATGGGAACTAATGAGAAGCAAGCATATACCACCACACAACCACAAACTCCTTAAAATAGTGAATCAAGACTATGAGATATGACTTATAGGCCACATAAATTGAGTTTGTAGATGAATTTTCACTTAACATTGGACTTTTATTCAAACTAAGTCAGTCATTTAGTCCACAAACAAATGCTATCCTAAAAAAGTTGGAAATATGGTTTTATAAGGAGAATAACAACTATAGAATCCCCTAACCAGAAAATATAAATAAGTGGAGTGTTAAACCCACTATAAGAGTCAATCATCGACAAAAGTCACTATATACAACTTATAAATGAGTTAGATTGATCATTTGGATGTCTGAGATGGTTTTGTTCACCAATAAGGTTGTTGTAGGAATAAATATAGTGAAATTCAGTTGAGCTTTCATAGGTCTCGTGGGGGAAAATGGGAAATTCCCCCATGTTTAATGAGGTGAATCATTTTTCCACATTGTGGGAAAAAAAATTTACCAACCCTACACCACCATCTCCCCATGAGGGGCCAGGGTTGCATTGTCTCTTAGGGATCTTCTTGGTTTGTGAAACTATGTGGTGGCCATGTAGGATGAATCATTCCAAAACCGCACAGTTTGGACCCCCCACCATGCATGGTTTTTCCAATTGCAAACCACCCTATCCAAGGCACATGGTATTGGTGTATGATTATCACTAACTATGAACCAACCATGCAACCTATACTGGATGTCCTATTTATTTATCCTTTTCATTCCTTAAACCCCATGTATACCCTCAAGACTCCTTATATTCTTTGGAAACATTTTTTATCCATTTTAATGAAATTAAAAACAAAACGTAACTCGAATGTACCTCATTAGAAGTTTCAGATCTTAAAACCTCCCCACCATATAACAGATCATCTTTGAGCCAAAATTAAAGACATTACTAAGTGTTCAAGGTAAAATGATTGTGCCACTAGTCCTATATATCCACCTCCCTCCTAAGTCTCCTCCAGAATGATACCATGATTCCACAATACTCAAACTAATGGAATAGTCTCACCATGAAATATTTTCTCACTATGATCCATAACACAAACCGTATGATCCTCAAAGGACGAATCAACCTGAAGCTAAACATCATCAATAGAAATCACATGATAAGGGTCAAGGTGATACTGTTGATGTTTTGGAAATTGAAAAATATTATGAAGGCCACTAAAACATTGTGGAAGAACCAATCAGTATTCTACCAGTATAATCCTATCAATAATCTCAAATGAACCCAAAAAAATTGGTTCCAACTCAGCCTATTTCTAAATTCAATAGTGACCCAACCTTGGATACACTTAAAGGAACATATGATGACCCACTACAAACTCAATAGGTGGATATCATCAAACCTTATACGATATTTTTCTACATTGATCCTTGGTAATTAATTTTATAATTAACAAAACCTTTTCTGATGTACCATTCACGAGACTTAGCCTAAACAATACTGATTCCCCAAACTCCATCCGACATAATAGATATATATAACTCCTATTGTAGAGTGCCTTATATGGTAAAATCTAGATAGTTTCCTCATAACTTTTTTATTGGAAAAATACCTGAGCTCTAAGTCTTCTCCCAAGATCCACTAAAATCTAGGACACATTCTCTAAAAATTTATTCTATCACTTTAATAGTATTCTTTTATTTTCAATCTATATGTTGGTAGAAAGGTGTACTTAGAAAGAAATGGGTACCAAGAACCCCTAAAAATCCTTTTGATGAGCATGAAGTGAAATGAGGATCATAATTTAAAATGATACTTCAAGGAATGCAATGAAATATCAATATCTCCCAAACATATAAGTAACATAACTCTTCCACTCTGAAAGTCTCTTGAATTTGAAAGAAATGGGAGACCTTGGTCAACTAATAAACAATTAACCACATCGTGTCATTTTTAAAATGTTTCCTCGAGAGACCATCCATGAAGTCCATGGTGACACCATCCCACTTCCATTGTGGAATAGGAAATGGCTGTAGTGTTCTACCTAGCCACTAGTGCTCAGCCCTCACCTACTAACAAGTGTAACATCATGATACAAAACCTACAACCACTTTCTTTATCCCTAGAAACCAATAATTTCGACGAAGATCCTGATAAATTTTTGTTAGCACTAGATTAACCACTAATATATTGGAATAGAACTCATGAATTATCTTATATTTAATAGATGTATGTAGAAAAACATGGCCACAATTATAAATGGTTTAATCATCACTAACAGTCCAACCGGAAGGTGACTTCGCACTTGTAAGTCTTACTCTCAAGGCCAAACACTTCAGATACACATATTTCCTCTCCTTGATCTGGCTCATTAGTGTGGATTCAACTACCAAGTATATTAGGTTCATCTATCCATGGCCCTCCCAGACCACCATATACATCATAGAAAATAAATCTATCAATTTCCACTAATAACTAGATTCCTAAACTACCTATGTCTGTAACTTTAATCTTATGGAATTTGAGACACTATTTCCTTTATCTAGTGTGTGGTTATCCAATAAAAACACATATTTTGATTACATTTTTATGGTATTAAATTTTCATTTTTGATCCTATGGGCCTGAGTTAGTGGATTTTAATTTTGAACATCCATTCTCATCATTTGTGCACTTCATGCCTAATATGCACCAATTTAGGCCCAATGTTTCATCTGATTTTAAAGAATTTAATTATCCATATTTTAATTTGATATTTTGGGAAATGGATAAAATCTTAAATATGAAAATTTTTCATTCATGGGTCAATGGAGGATTCATAAATTATAGTGGGGATATTTGGCAATGAAAGGAAACAATTCTGGAGAAGGCAGATTGGATATCATCCCACTGATGAACATGTGGGACCCCCAATAAAGGCTCAATTAATCCCAAATTGCATGGGAGGCTAGAATACATATAGAGGAACAAATCCGTATTGTGGATCCAGTGCTAATTCGTCCAACATGGTCGTGATTAATGTGGCCCAAGTTGAAGATGCAATTCTGGACCAGATTCTTTGGCAAAGAAAAACATTCCACCATTTAAATCATATCTCGCGAACGGATTATTATTTTGGGCTGAAATTTTGCAGGATATTAGGGGACATCCAAGAATTAATTTAAGTATTTTATGGATGACTCCAATTCGGCTTTTGAGAAGGTTTTTTGGCACATCTGTTCGGGGGATGCATGCTGGCTCTCACTTCGAGGCAAGAAGTGGAAAAGTAACATCTCCATTAATTGTCCACCCACCTCTCCCCAAAAAAATTAATTAAAGGAACATGGGATGATGGGGGATCGTAAAAAGACTTCCAAAATTCCTATTTATGTCAGTAGAAATGGATGATTTAGGGATCTTGGAGCTTTGTTTTGATTGTAATGTTATTATGCCAAATTGTCTTTGTTGCATTTTTCCTTCTCATGTAAGTTGTTCGAATCACCTTAGTTTTCAATAAAAGTTCTTCATATTATCTTGTTTTGTTATTATTATCTTCACATTGATACAATTTCCCCAAGGTGTGATCTTATTCACACCAGTAATTGTGAATTTATTCAAACAATGGTGGAGTGATCGTTTCATTGTTTTATTTTTCTTCTTCAATCCCGCTTCTTTAAGTCGACTTCCCGCTTCCATTTATTGAATAGAATAAATGAAGGGCTAACCCCTTATGGGTTGATCATAGAGAGTTGAATGGGGTGTGTTGGATGTTATTTAATATGCTTAAATTCTTAATCATTTAATTGTTTAAATATTTCCATTTGATGATTTATTTTCTTCTTCGTCTTCGCCAACTTTAACAATGACACATTTCGAGTGCTAGTACAATCCAATTCCTTGGAGGGATCATTAAATTGATCCTCTAAGTGCATTGGTGATTAGCCTTGGAATTGTGTAGGGATTAAATTGGTTAATTATTTTGATTAATTATATCATTTTGTGGATTCATCTTGAATTAGTGAACTGAAACATTATAAGAAAATAAATACTTCCAATTTGACCCTAGTAACAAATTTGGATAAACTCATCTTCATTAATTGTTTTAGACTAAGTAATTGTATGTTTTTTATTTTTTTCTGTAAATTAAATCACTAGTTATTTAAATAAATTCAATTTGAATAGTTGGCCACTCCATAGCCAAATCCTTCCAAAACCAGAGTGTCTTTAGGTTACGTCTTCGGTACCTGTGGATTCGACCCCTAACTGTACTACACCGACCGCATACCTATAGGGTAAACTTGGCGTAACCAAATTTTAGCGCCATTTCCGGGGACCCAAGTAAGTTATCTTAGACACTATCATCCCTTTCTCACCTCACTTTCTCTATTCTCACCCCCATCTCTATAATATTTTCCCCTTTCTATTGTGTGTGTCCTGAGAATCTAGGGTCCAACTTTCTGTCTTCTCTAATGGAGTATCTTCCAAATTACCATGTCACAAACTCATGATGTAATCAAATGGAAAATAAATATTGGGATGCCCCTAAATTAGAAAATTTCTTTGATCAACCCTTTATTAATTACCACACAACTGTTGAGATGTACAATCAATGGGATGATGATTGTTTAAAGGATGAATTTCTAGCCCTCTCGAGGATGATTGAAGAGATAAAACTTAATGAATGTAACGATTTACAATCTCTTATCTAGCCTAATCCTAAAAAACTTATTGAACAATTGTGTAATGAAATGGAGATAATGAATTATGAGGTTTCATCTTTGAGGTTAGAACTACAAAACATTAAAACATGTGAAAAACCCACTTTAGATTCAGGGAAATCAGAGTTAGATAATGAAGTGAATTGGTCAAGTAATGTTGAAAGTCAAGATGAAGAGTGTTTAAATCAGGAGGAAATTTATTTTTTGAATTCAAAAGATAATAACGTGACATTATGGATTGATTTTCCTGAACATGGCTCCATTAGTGAATTTTTATGACCACCGATCACTGAACAATTGGGTGAAATACCAAACATTGAGCCCATACCTACTCCTAGAATTCAAATGGACACTTTTGGGGATTAGTCATATTTTTATAATGAACAAATTTTGTCCAATTTTTTTGGAGAAGAAACTGATTTTCATTCAAATTTCCAATCTTATTTAAGAAATTTCAATAAACCTAAACTCGAAATCATTGTCCTTCCTTCCCCACTTGGGTATCCCATAATTTGTGATAAAAAAGAGATTGGGGTTTTCATTATTTCATCTCATGAAACCCAAAATGGGGGGTTGGTCATTGATTTTTTAGGAAAGACTATAGGAGAAAAAAGATCAATCATTTCTGATATTGCTTTCATTTTCCCATTAACTTTTGAAAATTAGATTGTTCATGAATCAAATTCTAAACCATCTTACCAACAAAAAGGGAGACTCATTCTCAATCAAGTTGAATTGGAGAAATATGAGGTAATTAAAATTTTGAATGTTGGAATTTGATAAGTTGGGGGGTTCAAGTCGAGGTAAAGACTTTAAATTAAGTACTGCACGGGAGGCAACCCGTGGTTTTCATGTTTTATTTTATTTAATTAGTACTTCAGACTATTGACATGTTATTATTTTATGAGTATGGATGGGTATGAAAGGGGAGCACCATATTCATCCATGTCATGTGGTGTGATTACTGAGTAATAACTTACCCAGAAATTTAATAGAAGACAATGTATCAGTATTTTGTTTTATATTTTTATGTTTTTGTAGGTATTTTAAAAAATATAGACTATTGACCTATTTTTATTTTATGATAAGGGTGGTTATGAAAGGGGAGAATTGTATTCATCCATGTCACGCGGTGTGATCCCTAAGTAATACCTTACCCAAAAATTTAAAAGAAGAAAATGTATCATCTATTTGATTTAAAAAAATAGGGAAAACCATAAAAATTTTGATACTTGGTTTTAAATAAATTGTTGTGTTGTTTATTTTTTCTGTTTTGTTCTTCTTTGTATGGTTCAGAGACTATTTTGGGTGATACATATTCAATCAAGGAGGTTCCTACATCCCCCAAGAGATCAAAGGAGTAATCTGGGGCATCATGAACTTCAACTTCAAAAACCAGGTGAACTTGTTCCATATTTATTGTTTCAATTTCCTCTTAGAACACCTCTCATCTACCACTACCCCTTCTCACTTTTCCTTTCTTTAAACATTGGGGATAGTGTTATTCTATGTTGGGGGGGAGATGAAATAAATTTTTTTGATCTTGTGTGCAAAAAAAAAAATTTGTGGAAGGAAAAATTTCATTAACGTCATACATGATAACACACATTGAAAACTCTGAAATTGGATATCAAATAATTTTTCATGCCTTGATTCTGATTTTAATTCAAGTTTAGGTTCATGTGCATAGATTTTATAAAGTGTAGTGTTCCGATGTGATTTTTTACCGTTTATATTTTCATCCATTTAATAAAAAACACAATGCATGTCCTCTAGATTGTGGGGTTTAAGTTTGAGTTCTTGGGGACCCATAATAAATGGCATAGGTTTGATGATCATTTTAATTTTAACATGAGTATTCAAAAAAATAAATAAATAAATTGTGCATAGAGAAATGGATTGACCTAATGTGTGGATTTCAGCCCTTGGGGATCGTGACTCCATTGTTTTCTGGCCCGGAGTTGGGAATTTTATCTCTATTTATAGTAATTTGAATTTTTTTTGATTGAGTAAACTCGGGATGATTCCCAAGTATATGAGCTTCACTTGGTTCCCTAAGGTCTTTGAGCCTGGGAGTCATCGGCAAGTCTTACTACATGTGTTGACTCGATTGAGTTCAATTTCAATTACCATGGAAAAATTGAAAAAAAAGAAAAAGAAAGAATTGAATACTCATCTTAATATTAAAATCTCATTTCTCCTAGTGCTTCCATATTTTCTCTCTTTGAATGAAAATGAACCCCCCATATCTATTGTGATGCACAACACTTTGTCATGCCTAATTGAAATTGGATGAAATATGGCGATGAATTTGAATAAAGGAGTGGGCTTGGGCTTGGGATATACCTATGGACTTAGCTTGTTTTAAATGATTTTGAAAGGGTTTAATAATTGTTTGGTATGAGATCTTTGGGTGAAAAATGTGTATTAAAATGTTTTTTGAAAAGGTCATTCGAATTTCATTTTTGTGGGATATATTTTGCTCAGGACTAGAAAAACTCAAGTTTGGAGGTGTGATTAGCCAATAAAATCACAAATTTGGATTACATTTTTATGGTATTAAATGTTCATTTTTGATCTTATGGGCCTGATTTAGTGGATTTTAATTTTGAGCATCCATTCTCATCATTTGTGCACTTCATGCCTAATATGCACCAATTTAGTCACAATGTTTCATCTGATTTTAAAGAATGTAATTATAATTATTTTAATTTGATATTTTGGGAAATTTATGAAAACTTAAATATGAACATTTTTTATTCAGGGATCAATGGAGGATTAATAAAGGATGGTGGAGATATTTGGAGATGAAATGAAACAATTCTGGAGAAGGCATATTGGATATCATCCCACTGATGAGAATGTGGGGCCCACAATATAGGCCCAATGAAACCCAAATTTCATGGGAGGATATAGGAAATATATAGGAACAAATAATTCTTCTGGATCCATTGCAAATGCATTCTACATGGTGGTGATTAAGGTGGCCCAAGTTGAAGATGCAATTATGGGCCAGATTCTTCGGCCCAGAAAAACATCCCACCATTTAACTCATATCTCGCGAACGGATTATTATTTTGGGCTGAACGTTTACAGGATGTTAGGGGAAATCCGAGGATTCATTTATGTATTTTATCGCCCACTCCAATTCGGATTTCTAGAAGGTACTTTTGGCATATCTGTTTGGGGGATGCATGATGACTCCCACTTCGAGGCAAGAAGTGGAAAAGTAACATCTCCATTAATTGTCCACCCACATTTCCCCAAAAAAATTAATTAAAGGCACATGGGATGATGGAGGCTCGTCCAAAGACTTCCAAAATGACTATTTAAGTTAGTATAAATGTAGGATTTAGGGATCTTGGAGATTTTTTTGATTGTAATGTTATTATGCCAAATTGTCTTTGTAGAATTTTGCCTTCTCATGTAAGTTGTTAGAATCACCTTAGTTTTCAAGAAAAGTTCTTCATATTATCTTTTTTTTGATATTATTCTCTTCACATTGATACCATTTCCCCAAGGTGTGATCTTATTAACACCAGCACTTGTGAATTTATTCACACAATGATGGAGTGATCATTTCATTGTTTTATTTTTCTTCTTCAACCCCGCTTCTTTAAGTCGACTTCCCGCTTCCATTTATTGAATAGCATAAAAAGAGGGATAAACCATTATGGTTTGATCATAGAGAGTTTCATGGGGTGGATTGGATTTTATTTAATGTGCTTAAATCTTTAATCATTTAATTATTTAAAGATTTCCATTTGATGATTTATTTTCTTCTTCGTCTTCGCTAACTTTAACAATGACACATTTCGAGTGATAGTACAATCCAATTCCTTGGGGTGATAATTAAATTGATCCTCTAAGTGAATTGGTGATTAGCCTTGAAATTGTGTAGGGATTAAATTGGTGAATGATGTTGAGGAATTATATCATTTTGTGGATTCGTCTTGAATTAGTGAACCGAAACATTATAAGGAAATAAATACATCCATTCTAACCCTAGTAACAACTTAGGATCAACTCATCTACATTAATTGTTTTCGACTAAGAAATTATATGTTTTTTTATTTTTTTTAAAATTAAATCACTAGTTATTCAAATCAATTCAATTTGAATAGTTGGCCACTCCATAGCCAAATCCTTCCAAAATCAGAGTGTCTTTAGGTTACTTCTTCGGTCCCTGTGGATTCGACCCGTACCTGTACTACAACGACCACATACCTGTAGGGTAAATTTGGGCGCAACCAAATTTTGGTTCACACAATTCTTCATCAAATTCATGTTTTTGGAATGGTTCTATGAATGTTTTGACTCTATGACCATTAACATTAAATGTTTGACCATTGGTGGGATCTTGAATTTCTACAGCCCCATGGGGGTACACCTTATGCACTATGTATGGACCTGACCATATAGACCTTAACTTTCTTGGGTGAAAATGATGTTTTGAACAATAAAAGAGCACAAATTTTCCCTTTTCAAAATGTTTGACTTTGATATTCCTAGATTAGTAGGCTTTAACTCTAGCTTTATTGATCCTTGAATTTTCATAAGCCTCCATCCTTAGTTCCTCCAGTTCATTGAGATCTAATTTCATTTTTGTTCTGGACAATGAGAGGTCATAATAGATTTTCTTAATTTCCCAAAAGGACTTATGCTCAATTTCAGCAGGTAAATGGCATGATTTTCTATAAACCAACCTATATGGTGACATTCCTAGTATGGTTTTGTATGTTGTACGATATGCCCAAAGAGCATCCAAGAGTTTCTCGGACCAATATTTCCTAGAATGATTGACAGTTTTCTCAATAACTTGTTTGATTTATCAATTGGATAACTCAGCTTGACCATTGATCTGTGGGTGGTAAGCGGTGGATACTTTGTGAGAAATTCCATACTTTTCAATGAGTGATGAGAATGGACGATTTCAAAAATGAGTTCTACTAATATAATAATATCTCCGAATCCACAACTCCAAATGGCCCCAAATTTTACAGGAGGTTAGGAGACATCCGGGGCTCCATTTTCGTCTTCTATGGACCACTCTGATTAGGCCATCTAGAAGGTCTTACAAGTGCGTCTGTTTGGTAGATGAAAGCTGGATGCCACCTCGGGTGAAGGGTGGAAAAATCAACTCTCCCTCAACTTTCCACCCACCCATGTGCTACCCAAATTAATTTAGGAGACTTGGACTATTGAAGGCTCAACCCAAGGCTTCAAAAATTCCTATTTAAGGTAGTGGTGGTAGAGGAGTTGAGGATCTTTGGCTCCTGGTTTCATTTTAGTTTTATGCTTCTGCTTTGTGTTTGTAATCACATTTATTTCTCATGTAAGTTGTTTAATTCACCTTAGTTTCTTAATAAAAGTTATTCCCTTACTCTTATTCTATTCTTCTACATATCATGTTGATACCATTGTTTCAAGGTGTGAATTTATTCACACCATACTTTGTGATATTTATCACACAACGGTGGAGTGATCAATTTTTGTTGTTGTTTTTTACTTCTTCAATTCCACTATCGTAAGTCTAATTCCCGCTTCCATTAAAGACATGTCATCAATGGAGGGCTAACTATTTTATGGGTTGATCCAAGGGAGTATCAAGGGTCTATATTGGATGTTATTTCTCACTGCATTAATGGCTAATAACTTATTTTAAATGAGATTTTTATTTGATGATTTTAAAACATCTTCATCCTTATTGAATTTAATTTCACACATTTCAAGTGCTAATACGAACCTCTACCTTGGAGTGATCATGTGTACATTCCAATTCACAATTTAATGATTTCATATAATGAACCCATATTCACTATAAAAGGTTTAAATACTAGTGATGCATGATTTACTTCAGGATTCTATGGTCAGTAAACACAATAAATCTTTCACCCAACATGTAGTGTTGTGAAAACATTAAATCAGAAACCACCATAGGTAACTCAATGTCATTAATTGGGTAATTTCATTAATGTGACCTAATCTATCAGGACTCATATGCCATGACATGATGTATTTACATTAACACCACTCTAATTATTACCCCATGTGCATCACAAAACAAGTTTTACACATTACTCAGCTGGGGTATGATCAAAATTGGTGTTGGAGTCAAACTTTTCTTCAGCTCTTAGAAGGAATTCTAACGTGATCATAACCATTCAAAGTTTACACCCCATTTGGTCAATCCTAGAATTGGTAACGTTAATTGAGAAAATTCGTTGATGAACCTTTGGTAATAAAACCCCAATCCCATAAAACTTATGATTTAAAAAACTCATGGGATTATCCCATGAAATAACTTCTTACACTTTCTCAGAGTCCACTAACACACCATACTTGGTGATTACATGAACAAAGAGATGTGAATTTTCAATCTAGATGATAAACCTGGAAAACATAGATTATATTTGATTATCTCTTAGTTTAATCAGGAATATTTCAAGATGGTTGGAATGATCCTAGTGATTCTAGGAGTACACCAATATGTCTTCCCTAAAAAAAACTACAAAATGGTCTAGGTACGGTAGGAATAAATAGTTTATCAATGACATAATCACTATTTGGGATTTTTTCAACCCAATTGGCATCACTACATGCTCATATTGACCATACCGGATCCTAAAGGTAGTCCACAGTATATCAGAAGGTCTCAAACTCAACTGATGATACCATGACTTCAAATCAATTTTGGAAATCAGAAAAGAACCTCTAAGATGATCAAAATGGGTGTCTATACATGGAAGAGGATATCAATTCTTTACTATTATTTTTTTCAACATTACATAGTTGATCTATAACCAAATAAACCATCATAATTATTGAAAAAAAGACTAATAAACTTCAATTTGACATACTCGGGAAGATAAATCCCGTACCGTCAAATTACTCTAGCTGAGTCTTGAGCTCTTGATGCTTAGTTTGTGTTATTCTATTTGGAGGAATGAAAATCAGATTAGCTCCATGAATCAACTCAATAATGAACTCAATATATATATCAGGTGGTAGCCTTTAGAATAATTTGGGAGATACATCTCTAAATAAATCCAATATGGGAGGAAAGACATCTCACTCTACTCCTCCATCTTCATGCAGAATACTTGCCACTTGGGCTGTGAGCTCACCAAATTGTTGATGAATTGGCCAACGACAAACTTCCTAGATATCCCATTCCCCATGATGAACATAAGTTTCATCCTCAAGGGATGTGAATGTTACAATTCATTGGTAATAATCGATATTGGATTGATACAATACCAAACAATTCATCCCCAAAATAAGGTCAATCCCTAACATCTCAAGCAAAAAAGTCCAAAGGAAGTGGTAACTACCAACCACGAGAGCACACTCCTTACATTGCCAAATATTTTCTGATTGCACCCCGAATGTGGTGTCAATCTATATAACCCCACACACATGCTACACCTATATACCCAAATAATTAATGAAATGACCGGATTTAAAATAATTTTATGAACTTGTATCAAATAAAGCATTCGAAATCATTGAAGATACAAGAATCATACCTCAAAATGTTGATGACCCAACCTCACCACAACCAAGTGTAAGATGAAATACATGAATATGACCTTCCCCTATACCTAGGGATCCCATATGAGTTCCCAGTGTTTTAATACCATAATATTAAGATCACTCTTATCCCAAGGAAACACACCCCCACCTTGACCAGTATGGCTGGTGGAACTCCAACTGCCTGAATGATATAGAGTAGTTGACCCCCTACTGGGGCCCTATACTGGACTAGATCCTCCACCACTACCTTCCTATTGTTGGTTCCTATAAAACATATATATATTACCCATCCCAATTCATTCTTTGAATTTAAATAGTTGTCATGGACACTAACCTCACAATTGGCCTATCCTTCCACACCTATAGTAGATGACCGATCTACTCCCCTGGAAGACAGTTCCTCTTCCATGACTACACTATCTACTCCAACCCAAGTGAAAAATATCATAATAATACTTCCTTATATCAAATGATGTACAACTATATCTCTGAATTTCAATTATCTACCACACCACACGGGGATTTATTTAGGTTCGCCTAAAAAATAAGAGCATAATCCACCACCACAGTTACCCTCTTTAAGAAAAAGATACTCACCTAGGACTTGATCTCACACCTAAGACCATTATGAAAACTACTAGACATAATTTTCTAATATCCAATCAACATTGATAAAAAATTATACAAATATATGAAGTTTCTAGAATAATCCATCATCATCATACTCCCCTGAGTGAAGAACTTAAACTCTTCATTCTTCCTCTATCTCAAGGTCTAGTGGTAGAAGCGTTCTAGGAACATCTAATAGAAATTTTTCCAATCAATACCCACTATTTAGTTATCTTGTTCTTTTATATCACACCAATTATTCATGGGTTTACATAACATATATGTCTCCACCTTACTCTCATTTCATGTGGGGTCTCCAAGTAATCCATAAATATCTAGATAGACTCAATTTAAAACTCTTATACCTCAGGTGAACCCACAATAGTAAACTTTGGAGGATGATAAAACTATAACCCTCTTGTAAAATCAAACACACTTGGCACAACCCACCCGAGTATCACTCCATAAACATCATAAAATGGTAAAGGTTTTCATGGAACTGATCCTCCCCTCTATTATTCGGAACCACCAGGGTCACCTACCTTTCATCTAGAGGATAATTCTCAGGGATACACTCATGTTTCCCAACCTATAGACATCATCATGGTAAAATATCTCTACAATTCCATACACACATCTCAATATACATGACATATGGATCTCATAGTTTAAACAAAATAAATCTCACTATGATCAATAAATAACCAACTTCATATACACTACCACAACACCCATAACCACTAACATTACACCATTCATGACCACCCCTAACTTAAGCCATTTCAACAAGGGGTAAAACAATACTACAGTTTCACTTTAAAATAGATTCAATTTAACAACCAACAACCATATTTCTATTTTTTTAGGATTATAACATTTTTTAGACACATTTTTTAAAAAATTCAAATTGAATAATGATTATTGTTTTAACATCAATACTTATCCATAGATATTTTTTCCCTATGTGTGGTTGAAATGACTCATTTCACATGTATACCTAATATACTAGAATGATACATTCATATAAAACTTCACTCCATATCAATTTACAGATGAAATATCAAAAAATAATAACATATCACTGAAAGTGCATCACTCGAGGTGAAATAAAATCCAACTGCAACATCAAGAATTGGGAACATAAATCCCACCTTGAGTACTTATGTTTTATATCATACATGGGTTAATTAATCCCATCCACATTATCATTTATAAGGCCTAACACATCATAGTATCATGTCTAAATTTCTTATATAAAATAAATAACGAAAAATAATGGCTCTAATACCACTTTGTAATGTCATGAACTAGGTGACAAAAATTTAATCTAGGATTTATTTAATTACATGACCTCATGCAAACCTCCTCATATGGAAGAAACTTCTGAATAGTAGCAAGGGTCAAATGTGATATGGTGGGAGACATCCCCCAAAATAGGTTCTGACACTATGTTCAGTTCCCTTATCTATGCACATCCTTGATCCCCAAAATTACCATCTATAATAGATCCTCTTCCATTTTCTTGACTTGTAACCATGAAGTATGTTCGAGTACCCAATGGGGCCCTATTTGGGTGTCTGTAAAACTCAATATACCATCACTAATGGTTTCTACTACATATTTAGTTAAATGTTGTGTATGAATATGTACATGAATTGATAAAATAGAAAAATAAAATAGGCTAAAACATTTAGCATTTATTAGATCAACTACTTTCATTCCATTCTTCCATATTTTACCAATTTTCATCAATGATGGTTCCACCCATGTTGGTCATCTGAGCCATGTAAAAAAGGTTCCGTGGTTGAAAAACATGAAGCCTCATTACATGAATCCAATCCGGATTCAAAACTCAATGTTCAACCATCCCAACCACGATATGGAATTCCACATCCATACCCTTTGGTTTCAGTGAATTGCTCCATTCCCCAAATAACTACTCTACAAAGGGGAACTCGAGCATCAGTCTGGTCCACATATAGGAGTGGAGTGTCATTCCAACACCCCAATACCATAAATCAAAATCAGATAGGTTCACCATCATAAACCATTTCATTAAATAAAACAACAAGTTTGTATCATTTCCATTTTATCAAATTTCAACCATTTATTCCACTTTTACAAAAAAATTGAACTATGAGGCCAAGCCACATTAACCAATTATCAAATTTATTCATTTATCCATTATAAATTACTTAAATATTCATGTTAATATGAAGTTCCATCTTGAATTATTACCAAGTTGGTAACAATTACCATTGGTTTAATATCATAAAACCCACAATTTATTATTAAACATCAAAATATTTCATGGTCAAGTGAGTGGTCCACCCCATGTGTGTCCATATTCCTGGTAAAAACACCCATATCTGATCCATCATAGACCATGAGGGTACCAATTTATAATTAATTTAACCCAATTAACCTTTCATATTAAGGTAACCAATGGATAAAAAGAATATACCACTAGAAAACCACATACACTTTCAAAAAGGGATTAAAGACTATGAGATGTAGCCTATATACCATCTACCTTGAGTTCAGAGATGAAAATTCACTTAAACATGGGATTTGATTAAAACTTAAGTACCCTTTAAAGATGAAACCTATCAATCTACCAAAAAAAGATATATTTAGGGATTCATAATGAGAAGAAAAACAACATGAGCTCATAATAAGAAAATAGAAGGAAGAGGAGTGCTAGAATCACCAAGAGATTTGATATGCACATAGAACCACTCCAACAAACATGTAAATGAGGTATATTGATCCTTGGGAGGGTTTGGGTTTTGGATCATCATCAAGGTTTTTGTAGAATAACATGAGAGAAATTAGGGTGTGGTTTAATAAAGCCCAAGGGGGAACATTTGAAATTCACCCTTGTTTAACGAGGCACACGGATTGGTTTCATGTTTGGTTAAACCAAGTAAAAAACTTGTGCAACCCACTTTCCATGATGGGACTTGGTCACATAGTCTTCTTCGAAGCCGAAAAATTTGGAAAACAATGTGGTGTCCAAGATGGATGGCTCTGTCCAAACCCGCATGGTTTGCCCCCCCCCCCACCATGAATTATTTTACCAATAATGTGTTAAACCTCTCCATGGATCACAGTCATAGAACTTGGTTAGAAATAACTATGTTCCAACACACCAACTATACTAGATGTCATCTTTTTTCTACCTTTTCATTCCTTGGACCCTAGGGATTCCCTTGGGAGTTCTCTTACACCCGAGAAACATTTCATTACCCATTCTAGGAGAATTTGAACCAAAATATAATAGAAATGTACATGATTAGATGTTCAGGGTCCTACATCATATATATATATAATTATATATATTAGATCAAAATTAAGGTTTTTCTATGGTTTAAAAGATAATTTCTAATTAATTTTTTTAAAAAAATTATTTTTGAAATAGTTTTTAATGTATTTAAATACTAGAATAAAGCCAAATTAAGTATTGGTACATTTAATAAAAATTTTTACACACTATGAATTACACCATTATATTCATCCCCATTTTATTAAGTTATATAAGAATGCACTGATCATTATTGTTGAATTTTATTGCTAATTTATACATATGTTTGTAAAAAAATTATTTTCTTATAACAAATTTTGTATAGAGGTGAGATAAAGAAATGATATTTTGATTCTTTTCTATGAGATCTATTGTTTACATGTTTTTTAATCTATTATAAAATTTTACCTCATCTTTAGTATCTTACATAATGGTATCCCAAGGTATCTATGTAGATTATTGAGATATATTTTTTTATACAAGTTGTGAATTCACTCTAACTAACATCCCTTTGGAAATGATTCTAATATGCCTGTAGGATTTCTACTCATGAGGCAATTTAGAGAAATCTGGGAGGTTATACATTAAGAATTTCACTGATAGGTTAGTAGATAGTTCTAAATAATTATTTCTAAGTTAATCTCCCTATGACCTAAGTATTTTTCAATTACTATGAAATTCCTTACCTGGCTTTGATTCCCACTACACTTTTATTATGATTATATTTTATTTATGTTTAATATCAAACTTTTATATTTGCCACTCAGAATTACCAATTCTTATATTTTGAAATTAAAGTATTCATTTTTTACTATTAAATATTAATTCATAACTCTGTCATAATAATTATTTTGATTATTGACTCTCTAGGTCAGATATTTTCATATCTTGTAGATCACGTTTACATATACACTCATTTTCATGTTGTGAAATTTTTCACTTTTACCTTATTCACTATAATGTTTTTATATATTTTTTTGAAAGGATATGGGTTTTTTTAATATTGTTTTCATTAAAAAACTAATTATTTCACGTATTTGAAGAGAAATGAATGTTTCGAATGTGTTTTAAAATGAAAGAACTTAATTTTCAATTTTATGTGCATTCTGAATTTTAAAAATGATATAATTGATTCTAATGAGTTATTTTTCCTATAAAATTAAATCATTACAATAATTTTATAATTAAAACCATCATTATGGAATATAATTTTCATATAAATGCATAAATTTTTTAGTATAATACAACATGGATATTTTTATGAGACACTAATGGAACCACTTGGTTTCCATAGAATCATGATCTTTTTTATGATTCGATTTAGGTTCTTAAGAATTTATTCCTTTGTAGACGTTCTCCATCTTTATTTGTTTAAAATAATTTATAACATTATAGTATTTTTTGATAATAATTTTTTAATTATAATGATTGATGTACTAACCTTAATGTCTATGACAATATATTGGTTTAAGGATAACAATATTAAACATTTTCAAATTCGCTTTGATGAAACTAGCTCTGGGTAGTTCAAAAAATAGAATAAGAATTTGGAAAAAGTGTAATAGAAGGGGTGACAGTGGTTTTGAATTATTTGGATAACTCTATAATATATATGGATCTTTTAAAATTTCATTTTAGGTCACTATAATATCCTGATATAATATTAACTAACTCTGGTATTATTTGAAGAAATATTAATTTTGGAGTTGAAGTTGAAAATGAAAAGGTATCAATGTTATTTTACATCATAAGTCATTGTATACTGAGTATTTAGATATCAACATTGTCTAAATTGATTAGAAATTATAGGAAATTATAAATTTTTTTATATGAGTTCATAAGACGTAAAGAATAACATAAAACATTTAATAGAGTTCATAAATCATTAAGAGTCCTTATATGAAATAAAAAAACTTCATAGGACATTTTTTAACTTTATAAAACATAAAAATTCATTTTGAAATGAATTTATGGTTGAGAATAGAACATGATGAATTTAAAAGAGAATCAAGGACTACAAAAGAGTACCATATAATTTCAAAAGAATAATTCCATCATTTTAAAAGTATGATATTTTTTGTATTTATTAGAATACTAAGGCATGAAAATATAGAGTATTCAGGGTTCAATAATTTTGAATAAAAGGACCATTCATTTGATTTATATAATCTTACCTTCAATGTTTTAATCATAAAAATGGGAGATAGTGATTTTCACTAATGTTTGAGAGTTTCATACCATATAAATAACAGACATGCCACAATGAAGCATGATTCCATGGAAACATAGATGAATTAAAAAAATTAATATGTAGTGGGTTTTTGGAGATTTAATGAGGAAATAATAATTAATTTTACAGCTATTTATAAAGAAATAATACCAAGGATTAAATGAGGAGATAGTGTGATGTCCATATTAATTTTAAATTTAGATGTTTTCAAAATTTCCCCCCCTCTAAATGTTTCTATTCTTTAGTAAAATTGATAATGAATGAAATTCAGGGAATTTTTTATGAAATATCATACAAATAATATTTATTTAACATTATTAATATAAATTAATAGAAACAAAGATGAATAGTTTATTCATGGTTTAAGAAGTGAATCCAATACTATGATGTTTTATAGAATATTAGTATCAATGATGGAAAATAATAATATGGTTATTAAAATTATTATAATTGAGGAAGAGGTTCAATATCATTTCAGTCCTTCACGAAGTCTCAAATATTCTTTGGTGAACATTCATCAAAAGTGTATTTTCTATTTTATTGACAAAAAATTCATAAGTGGTAGAGACTGACAATTTTATTGGGTCAAGTTATTCTTGATAATAAAAGGAGTGTTATGTTCATGGGATAATTAAAAAGATACATTAGGGATATAGTTATCCATAAAGGACATGAACCTCATTAACAAATGGGAATTGGTATTTTAATGGCTCCATTATAGAATATCATTTGATATGTGTGTTGGATAATAATGAGAGTTCAAAGAGAGTGTGAATATTTTTATTCATTGTTTAACCCTTTGTTTGATCCTAAAAATTACTATCACAATATGAAGATTATAATTTTTTATATTATAAAACTAATATGAATAAAAACCACTATTACAAATAAAGGTATTCCAAAATTTGTTGCAAAATGTTTTTTATAGTTGGAAAGAGATAATGGTCATCTTCCTTCTATATCTTAGGTTTGATGTTCCTGAATCTATCTAATTTGGTTTTTTAGTTCCAATATATTACATATATATACTCTCTTATTGTCATATAAAACATATAAAGTGATATAAAAGATAATAATTCTTTATTTGTATCATTATATAAGAATGTTATAACAAAGGTAATGGGGTTCTGAAATATTAATTCAATTATTAAATGATTTCTAGAATTAATGATGTTAATAAAAAAAGGTAAAAGAATAATTTTTAATGGATAATTTGATAATTTAATAAAGAAAATATAATATAAGAAGTTCAATTATTTTATGAATTAATTACCATTATTAATAAGATTATTGGCACCACTAGAGGGTAGGGAGAACCACTAAATTATGTGACTATGCTGATGAAGATTATGAGAACTATACAAAATAAATTTTATTCCAAGATCTCAATACAAGAAGATATATATGTATATTAATACACCATTTACATTCTTAATAGAACTCACATAAATAATTTTATGATAAGATAATAAACACTAAAAATAAATAGTAAATGGAACAATAAAATGTCCTTCAAAGCTTTTAAAGACATGAAAATTTAAGAGGATAGGACTTCTCATATAAAGATGAAGGCATGTAAGAGTTTACTAAAATACTCTCTATTTTAAGGAGACATAAATTAGGGATAGGTATATAAAAAATATAAACATCATTAAAATTATTTAATTTCTTAATGGTAGGTTATTTACTTAAAAAATTCCTCATGAGAATCATAGTTGATAATGAAGATAATTATTTTACCAAGAAATTAACCAAAAAATGATTATCTAAAGAATGTTTAGTCGAAGTGATTTTTTATGATTTTAACTTAATTGTTCAAAATGAATTGGTGTTCATTTTAATAATGTGTGTTTTAGAGTGAATAAATTAATGATAATAAGTAAACTCATTGAGATTCCACTTAAATTTTACTTATAGAATAAGTTAAATAAGATGTGTGGTCATTAGATAACAACTCAAATTAAATATAGATTAAGTTATAAATAAAGTATAAATAGAAAAAAATCACTATTATGATGGAAATTAATTTATTTTTGGAGGAAATATGAAGGTTAATATAATAAAACACTTGGATAACATATATTAAAAAAATGAGTCAACTATAGAGTTAAAAATATAAAATTTCAAAAAAAAAGAATAAATCATGATATTGGTAAAAAAGGGAATATATTTAAATATAATAATTATAAAATAATTTTTAAGGATATTAAAATCAAATGGTATAGGATGATAATATCAGAAACTGAAATACTAAATGATAAATAAAAGAGTGACTATAATAAATCTACCAAAGAAAAGTCCAAATTTTCCTAATAGAAAGCTATCTGTTATGATGTTATTCATGTAATTGAATATGTTGAACAAAAGTTTTTTGTGTTTCTATTCTGAATAAAAATATTACTATGGACGAATCTCGTGGGATTAAATAATTAGATATATTTATAAAACTAGATGAAAATTTATAATCAATAAATATAATGAAATAATAGAACACATGATTTCATTATGGATGAGTTATAATGTTCAAAGAATTATTTCCACATAGGAAATAGATGAAACAAGTATAGTATAATATTATAAAAAAGGTTTTACAATAACACAATAAATAGAAATTTTAATTTTATAAAAATAAGTTTCATGGTTATAGTTTGGGTTGTTTAATATTTATCCAAAAATCACACAACTACTAGTAAAATACTAATATACCTGGTTTAAGGAATGATTTTAAAAAGAGGGGTAACATCAATAAAATAATAATTTAGAATAATTATTAATAATATAAAAAAAATTTATGTAAAAAATTGAATATTTCAAGATGTTTATTACAGATGTTATCAATATATAGATATACTTTAGATGTATGTGTTTCATTTTTCTATAAAAATTGGATATATTTAATTGATTTAATAATTTTCAAAATAATAGTTAAAGTAGGGAATAAACTAATTTTTTTATTTAACATTTAATTCTATTGAATATGAAAATACTTGGTTCTTGTATAGTTTCTATTAATCTTATATAATAGGTAGGAGTAAGAATCTAAAAAATATTGTGAAAGGTGAAGGAGGGGTTGTGGAATTTTCCAATGAAAACTGTCTAATAATCATAGGATTTAGAATGGAAAATATTTGAACAAATAAAATCATTTTAGATTGTGTTTTATTTTAATACGGGCTAAATCCCACATTTTTTACTATATCAAAACTGTGTGATTATGAAAATTATGCAATATTTAGAAAAAATTGGTGTATATTACAGATATTGAAAATTACAATGTAGTAAAAAATGTTATGAAAAACCTAGAAATTTATTTTCATGTTGGGGAATGAAAAAAATAGTTACTTATGTCTACAAGTGTATAACAGATTATGAAACAATAGACATGGAAACTTTGGAAAAAATATGAAGAATCATATATTTAAGGTGACATGGGTAATACTATTATCTTTATTAAATATATGAATAGTATTTGTACAATCATTTAAAAGGAGGAAATGGTGATAAAAAATCGCAAGGGATAAAAAAATTAAATCAAGACCACCTATTGAGATGATATATTTTAGTGTGTGTGGGATTATGAAAAATAAGTCAAAAAGTTGAGAAAAATGAATTACCCAATTCCTACATTACATTACTTTAATGAAATGAATAATTTTCATTCTACACAAATAAATGTTCTTAGGAAAATTAAAAGTATTAAAAGACTTTTATAAAAACAAACTAGCAAATAATAAAAAATATTGAGATAAAATAATTTCATAGAGTATACTGATTTACCATTGATTAAATATCATGATAAACATCTAATTTGGAATGAGTTATAATCTCCTTATACACCTAAATGGTGTGGTTTAGAGTAATTGTGTAATATAATTTATGTCAATATGGCAACGACTATGCTAGGACAGTGTAAAACCTAAAGGTTTTACTAGTTGTAGGCCTATGAAACTACATGAATAAGTCATAATATGTGAATCTTAAGAAAAAACATTGGTATCACTCCCTATAAGATGTGGTAAGAATAAAATTAAATTATTAATCTTATCACGGGGTTTGGGATTTCATTATTTTTTAAGAGGATAGGTAGAAGTGGGGTAATGCTTGGTGAAAAATATTAAGATGGAAACTTCTTGGGTTATCCATCAAATAGATGTTCTGAAAGATGAAATAGAAATAATATTGGAATACTAATTGAATGTGATGATTTTTTAGTGTTTGAAAATAAATAATATTTCAATACAACTATTATGGAAGATTATGAGGATGTCATTTCCATTTATAAACCTATTAAATAACATAATTAAAATACACACATTCAAACTGAAGATGCATTATCTTCAAATTCCAATGATTATGATGTGGATAATAATTCAAAAATAGAAAATACGAAGATGTGGAAGCATGTAAAATTTTGAAATATTTTTGGTGATCAAATAATGATGTATAAACTAAAAGGTGGATCATAGTAACCAGTCATCCTATATTTCATTAAAACATTAGTCCTTTAATAGTTAACAATGTATTTGAACATAAGGACTAGGTTTAGGGTATGAATTAGCAAATAAGGAAAAATTATAATAATGAATCATGGAATAATATTTCTAGGAAACTGGAAAAAATCATTTGATCAGAATTGGTTTACGGGAATTAGTTTTATGAGAAATGTGATGTATCTAGAAACAATTCCATCCTTGTATGAAATGGGTATTCATTAATTAAAGGGGCATATTTTGATTACCAATTTACTCTAACTTATAAAAATGAATCAATAATTCTCTTTCTATCTATTTCACCTTAGATTAGTTTAAAAGTACTATAAATGGATATTAAATCAACTTTATTTTATTAGTAAACTTAATAAAGTACTGAACATGGGCCAATTTAAGGGTTCCATATAAATTTTAGATGATAGAAAGGTGTTTCAGTTGAATATGAATCCATATATCCTAAATAAATATATAATAGAATGTACTTTTATTGATAATGAATACTAAAGGATCATGGAATATTGAAAGGTAAAGTAATTTGGATGTGTAGAAGACCAACACCACATCACTTTTTGTGATATTTTATGTTTATGATGCTATTTTTTCTATAAATGAAGAGAGGTTGGCTCCAAAATTATCAAGGAATATTTAAGATTGATTTAAAATATCAATTCATAGTGAAATTAAATTTTTCTTTGGATTAAATATTACACATGTACATGGTCATATTTTTATCTCAAACAGAAAATAGGCTAAAGTGACCTTGAATAAGTATGATATATAAGAATCTATATGAGAATCCATTCTTATTCAATAGGGTAAAAAAATGAGGAAGGATGTTGAAGTAAAAAAAGATTAATGAGAATAAGTTTATAGGTTTATTTGGTGAGTCACTTTAACATAATATTATCTAGGACTGAAATTTTATATATTACCACTCTTAACATCAGATATCCATACATTTATAATGAATAAAATATTTTGGAGGAAAAAATATTCTAAGATATATCTCAAATACACTCAATTATGCATTTATTTATAAGTGTAATGTTGGGATAGATTTTAATGGGTTTATTTATGATAACTCTAAAGTAGTAGAGGATGATAGAAAATCTTATTCTGGTGGATTTTTTTTTCATTGGTAGAATTTTTGTATAATGGAATTCCATGAAGAAAACATAAGTCACATTGATCTCAACTAAGGTTGAATATTTTTCTACATTATACAAATCTACAATGATGATATAGTTAAAGACATAATTTCAAGACATGATTGATGAAGATAAATATCCTCTACTTAAATGTTATGACAATTAGTGTTCAATTAAATTATCCAAAAATCTAATGAATCATTCCATATATAAATATGTATATATGAAGTTCCATTTCATAAAGGAGAATATGGTTGCATACATCTTGATGTTGTAATTTTTTCTATGAAAGGAATATAATTTTTATATTCTAACCAATAAACTCACACTAAATATCTATTAGAAATTAGTGTTATAAATGGGAGTGAAACCTACTCAAAATCACTATGATATAGTGTATTTGAGTTTCCTCTTGTCTTTTATCATGATTATTTTCTTCCAAGGAGGGAATGTAATCAAATGGGAATATAGTTCCTATTTGTGGGAATATTTAATATGACTATTAAATGAGTGTAGTAAATGATAATGTAAATCAATTTCTCATTTCATGACTAAAAATATTATATGGTGTATATTTCATTATTAATGAAAACATGGATTTCTAAACCAATAAAAATTATTTTATACTATAATAATGAATAATGTAGACATAGAGTTGGTTGGTTCATGTCCAATTGAATTAAATATATTGATAAAACCTCCTTTAAATTTAAATTTACTTTATTTTAAATATGGTGGAGAATAGATGGATTGTAATGACAATAAATCAAAAGGGGGAATTTTGAAACACACATTAGGATGTTTTTTCCTTGTTTTAAATACACGATGAATTATGATGGCTGGTTTTCATTCCCCAATGACTATGATAGATTGTTAGAGTAAGGTGAACTATATTATATATTTTATAATATTCTTGGTATAATCTATAATTTCAATGTTTAAAAAAGTGAAGAATAATTTATTCAAAGATTTGATGATGGTGCAAATGTAGTATTTAATTATTTAGATAATTATCTAAACTTTTTAGAACCACTAAAAAGTGATTTTATGTGTCTTAGAAGACATAAGATAATGTGAAGGGACTCTGATATTAGTTTTAGAAGTTTGAATTTTGGATTTTATATTGAAAATGAAAAATTCCCCTTTTCATCATACATTATAAGACACATTCACCTGGGTATTGAAATTTCAATTAAGTCATTCTTATTAAGACATTAAATAGTTTCATAAAACATTCATTGGATGTTCGTAAGGAATTATTAAGATATTAAGACTTTGAATAGAGTTTTGAAGTATTTTAGAAACATTATAATAATTTCAATACAACATAATATGACTTTATTAGACACTCTGAGACATTCAACAAAAAATAAACATCAATTATTTTTTGAAAATTGGAAATGTCAGACTTTTGAATAGTGTCTGGGACTTTTGAAGAGTGTGATATAAGTTTAGAAGAGTAATGTTAACATTTTATAAGTATGTTACTTTTTTAATTTCAAAATTTTTGAGACATAAAATTTATATTTTTTTAGATTCATAAATTCTAAATAATTTAATCATTCATAAGATTCAAATAAGTGGATCATCAATGTGTTAAACATAATAATTTTATATTTTGATTCTTACCGAAGGTTAAGAATTTCATTACACAAGAAGAAGAGCGACATCATAGTGAATCATGAGTCCATGAACATGTGTAATAATTAAAATAATTAATATTATATAGATTTATTTATTTTTAAAAGTGGAAATAATCCATATTTTTATGGAGAATAAAAAATTAATTTTTATTGGGATTAAATGAGGACAACTTATGAGGATCTTATGGATTTAAAATTTAAATATTTTAAATCATTCATCATAATAAATGATAGTGTTCTTTAGAAATATTTAATATAATAAAAATTGATGGAAATTTCTATGAATTCTTATAAAATTAATATAATGTTTAATGTTTTGAATATAAAAGAGTAAAAATGAGGAAGAAAAAACTATTAGATAATTGGGATGTGATTCAAATACTCTACTATTCTGAAGACTTTTACTATAAAATAAGTAAATCATTTATATGATAATTCAAAGTCTTACAATGGAGTAATATGATCAATATAATCTCAGTATTTTTTGATGCCTAAATTATCTTGTGGAAAGATTTCCTAAAAAGGAATTTTCTCATTATTATGATGAAAATATTGTTGCTGGTTGGGACTATCCATTGTAATAGGTCCAATTTCATACCCTTCAATGAGTTTTTCATGATAATATTAGTATATGTGTGTGTATGGGATACAAAATAAACACTTGGAACATCAACATCCATAAAATTGATAAAAATCATATTCAAATGGATTTTATTTATTATATTGTTTCATCATTGAGTAATTTGAGAGAAATAAATTAATAAGAATAAAATATAAATGTGAGTGTGAAAATAATTAAAAACTAATTCTCCCCCGGTGATTAACCCTTCATGTGATACTAAGATGTTTTTGGATCTAGTAGTGGTGATTATTTTGGAGTGTAACCATAGGTCACATGGAGATTGTTAGTCTAGTATTTTGGATTCTATAAGTTAATTTATACATTGTATATACTCACCATTTACCTTATCAAGTATTTTGGTGTTTTTTTATTAGTCTTATTTTTTAATTTCATTATTTATATTATTTTGGGAAGTGGGTTTGATATATATTTTATTTATTCCACCTTTGGTTTACATAAAAAATGAAACTGGCTATTTAAACTTTTCATGGAATTTAAACTTATGGGCGTACAATTCTAGATATTTGTTAACAATTTCCTTATGTGTTTCTTAGTTTTTGAATGGTGAAACCATTACCAATGGTATTGTTCTCATTTTTTTGGACTAGTCTATATCTTGTTGGGATCAAGAAGATCCTCCAACCATTTTTATTGGTTGGCTTGGTTATTAGGTCATGATAACCTGAATTACTTCATGAAAATAAATCTCTAAATATAATCCCATATTTCAAACCAAATGAATCTGTTGGGATGAAATTATGGTGCTCATTTTTTATAGGATGGTAATATGTAACGGGGGTTTAAATTACACTGTGATAAATATTTAACCATATCTTTTCAAGCTAAATCTATTGAAACTTTTGTTCAATAAAACATTATATTTATTCTATTCATTAGATAACATATTTTTGAATATCTAAATAAGTATTAATGCATGAATGATTTGATAATTTATATAATTCAATAAGTATATATATATAGAATTTTAATTTTTAATAAGACCTAGATAGAGGTAAAATTAATATTATCATTGACAAATATCCCCATATCTCTATTAATGAAAGGTATATTTACATATAAACTAACTATCTATATAACCAATATCATTTATTTCCGAAACGTGTAAGTTTAATGTTTACCAGTGTACTCATGCAAGGGATCATTATCTGATAACCATAGTAGGTTTACTTATTAGTTCCTTTAATGATTCTCTAATTATATTTAAAAATACCCCTTAAATTGTTAACAAAATAAAAATTATAGATTAAAAATTTTATATAATAAAAAATGCAATTAAAATCATTTAGTTCCTAAAAATGAACCCTATAATCCTAGAGAATGTTTAAAAAAAATATAATCCATGTTATCAAATATTTGATCATGAATTTTCCATTATCTTGGAAATTTCTATTTCATTTATAATTAAAAACCTCAAATTATTAAAAGAAATTTGTATAACGATACTCTTCAAATAAATCAGTTAAATTCAATTACAGTGAAATAATAAATACATAAAATAGAAACACTATGATATATACTAGAGTGAAAATAATATTTATACCCCCTCAAAGTGTGGCCACATAAGTGGTTAAAATTTTGGAAAGACTTCTTGTTCTAATATATGATTACACATGGGGGTTTCACCCTCTAACTATATAATTATCTTATGGGATAAAATAGAATGACTCATCATTTTTAAATAGGTTTGGAAATAATGAACTATCTGATGAAAATAAATCTACACTAGATATATAAAAATGAGACCACAAATTCACTATAGGTAAAACCACATTCCTAGAATTAAAAATTTCAAAAAAATAATTTCTTTTCATGAAAATTTCATCAAAATAATTAAAAAAAATCATCACATAAATACAATGAATATCATTGAAACCAATCACTAATAATTATCATTTAAGCTTAAATATTGTATGTGTGTGAGAGAGTAGAAATTATATGGGTAAATATAAAATAAAGTCACATTTTATATATTTATTATCATCATGGTTAAAATGTTAATTATTCAAAAAAATCATCATGTTCTTTTTATTATAAATTCAATCAATCAAATTAGTGTTGAGAATCCCATAATAATGTCAAATTCTAATGATTATACCACTGAATGATCATAGTGGTGGAAATATATCACAAGAAGAGGATCCTCACAACATTAAAGTATCTGAACTAGTAAGATAAGACACTCTCCCTAATCACCACATTAACTGGAACTTACTCAAGTGATTTACACTCCAACTAAAAAAGAATTCACAAGAGGAAAGAAATCATGTAAAAGGACACAAATAAGGTTTTGACATGGTTTGGACTTTTTCCTACATTCACTATGAGAAACATCACATGTATTCTTTTCATCTAAAGGAAAAACGTTATTGAAACTCTAAAAATAATCTATATAGATCACTAACTCTTATCAAAGAACAAATACTCCGTAGAGTGGTCCCCCACAATATAAAGGCCCCCCAATCATTTTTTCACATCAACTCCGTACATTCCTAATCATCCATTTGTTGTGCCATAAAATTTCTAATTATCTATATGCATCCTTAGTCTAACTACATCTCATTGGAATGACAACAATTTTCCAAGAACCTCACTCTTTTTAGAAGAATCACGTGTTAGTGTGATTTAAGTTATCCCTTATTATCTTGGTAATGAAAACCGCTACCAAACTTCCTGTATACAAACAATTAGCTTATAATCTAGTAGTATTTTATGAACATCCGACCACTTAAATACCATTGGTTGAATCCACCACTTAACTAATTAGACTGAAGGTTTTTACAAATATTCCCCTTTCAAAAAACATACTAATGCATGAGGATTTTATTTCAAATCCTAAAAATATCCCACTTAATGACTGATTCAAGGACTCAATATCACCCTCCAAAACTTTTCCAAATAGAAACCTTAGTACATCCACTGTATTCAATTCTCCCTCTCTAGTTTCTTCTATTCCATCATGTTTGACTGAGGCATGGTGTTTCTTTATAATCTCATAAACTAAATAATTAGTCAACATGTTTTTAGAGATCTATCATCTGGAAATATTTCACTACCCCAGTACTCTATCTTCAAAAATCATCCTAATATATTGGTACATCAAGTCGGTGTGCTTTTTACTACATAGAAAACATGATTTTTAAACTAATGAGTCACACTCTTACTATCATAGTAGGGATATTACTTATCCTATAGGATTCCGACCTCTTTAATTATATAGTTTATGAACACTAATTTGGTGTTTTATTCCATTATTTTGAAATATTCATATTTTTTTGGAGGTTAAAATCATTTTTGAATCTTTGATATATTATTGGTTGGTGTTTCTCTAAAGGTAAATATAAACTCAATTTTACTTTTCTTTGAATATGAGCCTCCAAAAAATAATGTATCAACTAACCAAACGAAGATATCATCTTATAAAAATGCAAGGGTTGTATAATCTATTACATAGAGATACATAAATATCAAGTTCACAATTACGCAATGTCCATTCAACAAATTTGATAAGAACCAACTCAAAACTCATACTATAAGTGGATGATCCATCCAGGTGTTTCCCATATAGTATATGATAATTATTTCATCGATGCATACAACATCATTTCTATGTATTTTTTCTATTCATCCATTCATGGTTCTTGTTCCTTTGAGATTTTGAAGTATCCAGTGAGATGGGTCAAAACATATTTACATTCATTAATTTTAAATCATTCTATAATCTTTCAAATAAACTACTTTCGAGATAAAAAGCATTTTGGTCTTATTATCTCACCCAATCATCATGAACAAGATTTTCCTCATTTCATATAGGTCATTTAGATCATAATTATTATAAAATAATTTTATTATATCTCAAATATATTGAATTAATGGCCCTCGTAAAAAATATTACTTCCATATAAAATAGTAGATTTATGAAATTTCCATCACAACAATACTTCTGGTATAAAAAATGATTTGAGTTATTTTGAATGAAACTATTATCCATCATTATTGTTTTTAATTTCTAATTCCAATTCCTTGATTCATGATTCAATTAATAATGAAGTTTTTAGAGTTTATATACCACAACCTAATTCTATACATCTATGAATCTAATAAGTTACTTTATGTAGATTTCCTCCCCCAAGAACATATGAATTAAATCCATGTGTACATCCATTTTGTCCATATATAATCATCTCTAAGAAACCAATAAATTAATGGTATAAATATATTTATGTATTTTTAACTACAAGACAAACAATTGAAAAGAATTTAATGACATCCATGAACTAAAAAAACATTCACCATTAGTCTCTCTATATACCCCTTGCTTCCATTCACTTAATCTTGTAACAAAAAAACTCACATGTATTCAAGTTCCCTCTATCTAGTGGATAAATACATTTGATCCTAGGTGTTATTTGTGATATGTAAATTCAATTCCTCCTACCTGGAAAACACATACTCATTGAAATCACAAACTATATCCACTTTATTTTATTCTTTTGTAATCTTCCATCCATTAAGTGTTTGAAATTAAAATCAACTACATACATTTTACTAGATATATGACCCTTATATATCTCAAAAATTTTACATGTAGTTATACTCGTTCATGAATTGAAACCTCATGAATTTCACCCTCCAAAACATTGTGTTTAACCACGTCTTCTATAAGGATTTTTGGAATATACCCCTCTTATCTCATTGTTGATCCTTATGTTCTACCATAAGAAATTTACTTTAGAATTTTTGTACTTTCGATATATTTATATACATATGAAATATTTTCAGTATATAATATTATTGTTCTTACATTTATATTAACATGAATCAATGTTGATTCCTTGATGACATCTTTATTTTTATTTAAATTTAGTTCATACCACAATATGTATTCATTAAATATCACATTTATACTTTTTTTATTTCACTTTTCTCATCATTCCAATGTAATAAATCTATGTTCTTCCTCACTATAGCCTATGTAGACACTTGAAACAAGTTTTTTTAGGTTTATATCTGTACTTTATATCTACATGATAAGAGTATAAAATATAAATACCTTGAGGTGAGAAAAATATGATGAAATTTATGTCAAAAATTCTTCTATTACATTCTGTCCCATTGTCACTGAGGGTATTTGGTTGATTATGTATGACATGTTAACAGCTGGTTCACCCCATGTTGTATTTGGAACCCCCTGAATGTAGTGTCAAAATATACACCATTTACATCAATATATGATTCATCTGTTTAGAATCACCATAATTCTTATTCAATACATTTATAATTTTCTTATGATTAATTTATTTTCACATGTAGAATTTATTGAAAACTTCTTCAATTATACTCACCCCCATTATCTGATCTAAATATTTTCATTTTACAACTTGTTTCTATTTAAACCACAACTTTCTATTTAATAAAGACTCCAATCATGATAAATTTTAGTTTCATGAAGTACATATATACTTTCCGTATTAAGTGATCAATGAATATAGAAAATATTAACAGACTCTTGTGGATTTCACTGGGTGGGTCCCTAAACATTTTTAGGTATCAGATCTTTCTTCTAGATATTTGGTGTTCATCCGGTCAGATTAAAACTCACATTATACTTCTTGATAAGTACACAACTTTCACAACATTTAAGGCATGAATGTTACTTCTTTAGTATAGAATATTCCCCTAGAGGCATTAAACTCTCCCAAAAGATCTAAATAAGAATTCAAAAGATTGAATTTTATAGAATTTGATGTTTCAGCCTATGTATCACCCTCTACCCTTCGGGTCAGAGACAACGTGTCATCTAATACACCTATAACTATGATAAGAGTTCCTTAAGTGATTTTCCATACACCATCATCAATGTAATTTTCATACCCATATTTATATACTTGACTAATTGAAATCAAGTTAGGTTAATGTTCATGAATATTTTTAAAATCCTTCTATATAAGAAAACATTCATTCATTAAATTAACTTTAACATCTCTATTCCCCATAATATTAAGATAACCATCATCTTTTATATATACTCTTCTAATATTTCTTTAAATATAATTCATTATTCATCCTATTTCACCAGCGGAGGTTTATGATTCTCCATAATATATAATGCATGAATAAATTAGAATATTGAGACTCATAAGTAGATTTTTACTACTTTTTTTAGTCGATCCAACTAAACTTACTCCTCCAAAGGTTACTCTTTTGGAATATTACATTCACTCATGGAAATAATTCTTGAAATTATAAATTTTTTCATTTTTCTATCACACACTCCTAGGTTTATTAGAATTTTATCATATCCTCTCCCATTACATATATTCATATCATCATTTAGTTTTTCAATAAGGAAAGATCATTCTTCCCTCTACAATATATGTATTTCTATAATGATCTTGTGTCTCTATCCAATGGAAATATTTTTTAGAATGAAGTTACTCACATTTTTAAATATTAAGTATTCTTTTACACTATTTTTATATACTATTTTTACCATTTCCATCCATGATATAAAAAGTGATGAAAATAATAATATCACCCAAACATATTTTGGGAATACTAAAATCATATAATATTGATGGATTTAGATCAAGTTTAAATAATTCACAAGAACCAATAAAGAGCATCCTTATGATAAACTCATATTCAATAGTTTTTTCATTATGTACACTCTATCAAATGTTTTATGATTCTCATACATATCATTTGGGTTTGACCTTAACATTATTTTTAGCTTATTCACTTGGATGTTCAGAGCCACATTTCGAGCTAATACTAACTTCAGAACACCTAAATCCTATAAATACTACATTCCCAATTAATATGTATCAATTATATCATTCTTATCAATATTGAATGTAATTTACAGGTATTTATATATTAGATTGTCTTTTATTCATATCCCCTAGAAACTGAAATACTTACTATAAAATTTATCAATCTAGAAATTTCTATCATATGACAAATTCACCTTCCCCGAAAATAATTCATAATGAATCAAAATATTTACAATCAAGATGAAAATATTACCTATGTTGTTCCTTTTAAAACCACTTATCATATGATAAAATATCCTTCTAATATATTATTAATTATTTATAATCATACACAAATATTTCACATTAGAATTCATTTCACTGGATGATTAGAATATAGAAAACAGATCACTAGAAGAGGATCCCCGTAATGTCAAATTATTAGAACATGGAAGAGTAAAATATCACCCTAATATACATTTTGAGTTTCAATTTATCATGTATTTTTCAATCCTACATACCAAACATTCATATGATAAATGAACGAAAGTAAAAAACACAACATTGGTTTTTACGTGGTTTTCACTTTCATCAAATGTACATGGGGAGAAACATCACAATTCTATATTTCCTTATAGGAATAAAGATAAAATTACTTTAGAAAATAATCACTAAAGATCACTATATAATATCATCAAATAAAACCACATCTATTTAGTACCATCCCCACTAAACTTTTATAAGTGGTCCTAGTTGATCATCTAGTCATGTTGACTTCCTATGTTCAATTTCATCCATATGTTGAACTATAAAACTTTTTAAACCCTATATCCTTCATTAATAAAGGTTTATATCACTAGAAGAAAGAAATTATTCCCAAATACTCACTATTTTATACAATGACCATGCATTAGATATATTTAAACACTCACTACACTTTTTTGGTAATAGTAAAACCTATTAAACTTTCAGTATAATAACCACCAACTAATCATCCATTGAACAATCATAGACATATATCCAACCCACTACCACAATCTAAAACCCAAAACCACTGAACTAACAAGAATTAATTATTTTCCAACATTCAACCTTCTGTAAAACATTCTTCAGTATAAGAGGATTCCTCACAATCCTTATAATAATCCCTCATAGAAAACCATTTCAGTAAAATTACACACATTCATAAAGAGACTATATCTCTTATTTAGAGATAAATCATATCCACTTACCATAACATGATTTAATCTAGATGATTAATAAAGAAATAAAACACCATTTAATATGGAATATTAATCATAATAATTATCTAATATAATCAATAAATAAGATAATAAAAATACTAAATTAGTTCTAACATAAAAATGTATATTTGAATGTGTTTCATCACAACTGGAAAGAAAAACACAAAAAATACTTCTATGATCATCCTAAACCCATCTTATAAGAAACCCATAATTTTAAAATATTTATATTCAATGAAATTCCCAAAATGGAGAAAAAATCTGAATACAACCCACCAACAATGAATCATCTATCAAAATTAATGTTTATAAAGTAAAAATTTTTGTTGAAGTATTAAGTTTCCAATAATAATTATGTTCTGAAAAATTCATAATTGTTTCACCATTACATTAAAAAATTATTATACCAAATTCATAGAAAATGAATGATTAATGAATAAAAATAGAGAAATAAAAGGGAATGTGGTAATGGTGGATCCGTCTTTTTATTTATTTTTTGATTCAAGAAGGAAATACCTATAAATTAATGATTTTAAACATGAAACCATCCTCTATAGATTCAAAAAATAAATAGATGATAAATTATTAAAGAAAATTAAAATATTTCTATCTATGATTAAACTATTTTCTAACCATTTCATATAATATATATAACATACAAATATGTATTAAAATGTATTCTTAAAACCAAATTTGATGACAAGAATAGTTTTATGACAAGATTTATAAACCATGTGAGTAACTATGAAATGAATTGGGTTTTGAAATTTATTATTATGAAACATGATTTAAAAGTTATAAACCAAATCCTATACACATATAAAATCACTATTTGATCTTTCTTAAGCAACAAAATTCTCTTACTAACTATGAATGCAATAAATAATATTTATAGGTTTTATTTTAAACATTTTTAAAACCTATTTTTAATAAAAATGGATCTTTTTTCATTTTTATGTTCTAATGAACTGAACCAACATATTCAAATATAAGAATATGGTGGAGCATTGTGATGGTGGGCTGAACATAATTATTTCACTCATAGGAAGATGAAATGATACTTCTAATTCCATTCTAAATAGATCTAATGAAATATTATTGGGATTTTTTAATATTTTAATAGTAATTTTTATATATTGGATCAAGGATTGGTGGAACAAATTACAATTGAAGCACTTTCAATTGTTTTCAATTTATACATCATCCCACTACATTGGGCGAAATAGATTGTATTTTTCATTCTATGTTCATTGGTAAGACCTTCCATTTAGTTATGTTTCATTAAAAATATTTTATTTTTTACCCATATAATTTTCCAACTTCCAGTCTTTATGATTTGTATGAATCTTTGGTGGAATCTTCTTCTATTGATCATTGAGACCAATGTGACTCTAGTTTAATGAGTTTGCTACATCAAAAAGTTTGTTCAATAAAGGAGATAGTGTTTGGAATCATATTTAATTAATATGATCTAAGAGTATAGAAGGGATATGGCTACCTACTACTAATAATTTTTCTGATGATGATCCCGGTAAAAAACATTCCACTATCAATTTTCACAGCTAATTATGATATAGCGATTGCAACTTGTGGATACCTTTTATTAATTCTAAAAATTTACCTACTTATTTAGATTAAAAGAGAATAATTCCCATTTTTTTAATTGTTTTTTTGTAATATCTTTTGATGAGATTAAGGATTATAAACCTTAATTCCATGTATTATTTTACTTACCTTCATAATTTATTCTTTGGACGGTTTGTAAGATTCTCCTCAGTTGGTCATTTAACATCAATGTGATAATTATAATATGAATACAAATTTTTAATCTAATTTGATTCTAATTTATGACCACTGATTGACTAAAAAATTCTATATATAAAAAATTTAATGGCTTATGATGGGTTTAAATTGACCCCCACTTGTAGTTATGATATTTATCATCTACCTGGGCACAATTTTGTATCAAAGCTTACACTTACTGTCTTCATTTTTTAGAACATGTTGTTGATTTTGTCGTATGTTTTATTTCTTTTTTTCTATACAATAATATATATAAGAGAGTATATCCTTTATTTTGATATTCAGAGCATCAAATCATAACAATTCAAAATCTAAATCCTGAGCAACTAATGGTCATTAATGGTGTTGATTATAAATATTTTCAAAATAAGATGAAATCCACTATCATTAATAAAGAGTAAATCAAGGAGGTTAGTCAGAGAACATACAAGAATTAAGGGGGTGACCAATAGTTTTCCTAACTAGTTATGTTCAAGGTGATGTCCTCTCCTTCTTTGGAAGAAGAAGGACATAACCCTCAACTTTTTCTGATACGTGTTGGGATCCCAGTGATGATGGATGAGTTTTCATTCTATTTATTTTAGTTGATCAGATCTTTTTCATCTATAGGATCCAAGATTTTTAATGGTTGTAGGTGTCCTGCATGTTCAACAAGTAGTCCAGATCTCTATTCTATAGTTCAAATATCAATTTTCTCTATATTTTATGGCCCTCGTGTATAGGTTTGTTTAGAAAAGTCCATATGTAATTACCTTTAAAAAATTCATGAATGGTAAATGGGGTTTAAGGATGTGATAAATCATTAGGTTGTAATGAATATGTTAGTTCCTCATATTATTCATTGATAAGGATGATCAGGTGATATCATGCTCTTGATCTAGTATATTTACTAAATGATTTTATTTCCACATTATTTTTTAGTCATTAAACCTATATATAAATATTGATCCATCAAACTTAAGTATTTTTGTTCAATATAATGGAAATTATATTCCCTCTCAGAACCCATATCTTCTCCAGTATATAGGTAATTCCTTTAGTAAATTTTTATTAGTTGATGATTGGAATTATAAATTAAAATATCCCATAGTCACACAAATCTATGTGAAGATGTAGCTTTCATAGTACCCTTCATAAATTTCATGGAAGATGGTTGAGGTTGAATATAGATGTTTCATACATATTTAATTTGAATCATGGAAAACCCACCAATATATTTTCCATATGGAAGGACATCATCCAGAAAATTATCATCAGATATCTTTGATTGTTCAACATGATGGAAAATTACACTTTCTTAATAGTAAAGAAACGAATCATGTGGATTAGGCTTCCTAAAAGAGTGGGTCTATTCTTGACACCTTTCCCCATCCAGTAGGTTCCATGGACCCTATCTATTTTAATGAGCTCTATGTTGGGTATGAGGGGGATATTGAAATTATAATTAAGTTGAATATGATTTAGGTATTATTCCATCTGAATGATTTTTTTTCTTAGTGGTGATGTTGTAACACCATTTATTTAATGTATAGAAAATATTTGTACTTATTTGAATACAGTTATGATATCCTTAGGAGTAGTCTCCAGAAAACTATAAGTCCAAACAATGTGGTTAATTTAGGAAAAAATCTAGTTGGCTTGAAGTTTCTCTTTGGAGGCATGATATATCCAAAAAATACTATTATCCTTTGGTGTCTCAAGTTATCAATAGGTTTCATGAGTCTATTGTTTTAAATGACTCAAATCTAATGGAATATACTAAAAGTGTGAAAATATATTCCTATTCTTATAGACTATACTCTCATGTTTAGGAAGTCATCCAATGATATTTAGAGAAGGAAGCTTGTTCTTAATTTAATCCTTCCAATCATGTTGAAATTTTGAATGTGTTATCTTAGAATAGAAATAATGGAGTACAAATAGTGTGGGGACTATGAAAATTGATGTCCTATCTTGATCATTTTTTTTAGATCCAAACTAGTTCTCCATGTACGTATTAATATAGTTGTAAAAGTCTACCCTAGAAAGTTAGTCACAGGCTTCATGTGAATATACAGAGGATTATTTTGATGATTGCTCAGTATATCTGTGTTTAGGAAAGAATATATGGTAGAATTTATCCTATGTATCTAGATATTATTTTCATTCTAATGTATTGTAAAACAAGGTGGTGCCTTCTCATCAGAAGGAGAAGACACCAAGGAATCGTAAAGTCTATTTACCTCTCCCAAAACCCATAGAGACTAGTTTGGAAAGGAAAATGTTTATCCTAATGGAGCTATGGATTTAATCATCTAATAAATCAGAGAAGGCCACTACCTCTAGGGTTGTAATAGGTAAATTATAAGGATAGAAAAAAGTAAGGTTTCTTTAATCCAATTTTTAAATGAAAATGAATTTTTTATAAGATAGTTTTGGTACGGCCTTGGAGAGGGAACTCTCTGAGAAAAAACCCAATGAGATTAATATATCCCTATAAGTGTAGAAATTGTTGAAGGGGTTGGGGGTGGGTCCTTCATTTCCTAGATAAAACCAACAAAATTTAACTGGTCTCCCATCTATGATGGAAATTTACAGAGGATTATGGTAATTGTTTAAATTTTTATTACTATTTTACAATCTCTCACTTCTTATTACTGGTGATTTCAATTTAGGTATTTTGTTAGCTTGGTGTTCTTTTATTAACTATGTCAAATCTATTTTTTTGAGGTTATTTGTATAAGGGCTTAAATTTTTTTCATTTTCACTCACTAGTTTACTTTTATGGTATTTTACTGTTAATTTTCAATATTTTCTTGGTTACGAGGGTTTCCACTTTCCCCATAAATGTTCCTTTATAAAAATAAAATATTTCAATTAGAGTGTGAAATGTGGAAGTAGATCACTAACAATCAATGTATGGAAATTACAATATCTAGGGTAAAGAAATATCAATGTTTTCCAATGACGAGAATCTAGATTATTATTCTAATTACAATGTTTGAAATACTTTCTTATAATCAATTATTAGAAAAATATAAATTCAAATTTCATCATGTGAGAGAGAAAATCGTATTTTGAAAAAGATAGAAATTACTCATTTTAGGAATTCTAATGTTATTGAGTCCCAAATAGATATTTTTCAAACTGATTAATAGGAATTTGATTTTTTACCAAGAGAATCAGCGGATAAAAAACACCATTGTTATTTTGATGCAGTTAATGGTTTTCAATCACATAGAGAAAAGAAAATTACTAATACAGAGCTTATAAAAAACGTGTATGGATATTATTACAAAAGAAAGAAATTTTAAATAGACAATGATATATGATAATATGTATTTAATTACTCTTATTCTTGATGAAAATATTTTAACTCTATTGTTGTGTGAAAATCCTCTAAGGTTTGATGCTAAAAAGGTCAACATAATGAATGGGGTTTTATTCAATTTAACTTTTGGTTATAAAACATTAAATCCTTAAACTATAAATATTTAATATAAATATCATTATGATGTTTGAAATTTAAAATAGATTGAAGGGTAAAATTCTTATCATACAAGGAATATGATTAAGATTAGTAGTGTAATTAAATTTAGGTGTAATTATTAAAAAATAGAAAATTGTAATATGAGAAGAAGAAATATTCTAAAACTATTTGTTACAAGTGAAAAGGGTTCATCAAATAAAATTTGATAAGGCTGAAGAAGAATAATAAGGATATAAAAGTTTCAAAAAATAGAGTAATAATTTTAGAGAAACTAATGTCATAAGGATTTTTATTGATGATCCATCATAAAAAAGCACTAGTGACTCAGATAGTGTTAATTGATTAAAGATCATCGATTCCTACACATTATCTTTTAGGAATGAGTTTTTCATTATGGGGAAGGTAACTCACGATTCACATTCATAGTTATCCATTGATATTAATATTTATTTTTCATCTAATGATGAAAGTAATAAAATATCATTAGATGATGCGGATGATATTCTTTTATTAGAAGAGATGGATAGATATGTGACCTTTCTATAAAAGAAAAATAATAATTTGGAGAAATATGTTTATTAAAATATGGAAGCTATTACTAAATATAATTATACGACTTCTAATATTTATTTTAACATTTCTAAACTATCATTTTTGCAAGATACTAAATAAATTTTTTAAAACTTGTGATGATTTGAATAAATGTTTAAATATTTAGTCTTAATTTTGTATTCTAAGTAATATTTTATATAATTTCTCTTTTAGTGAGAAATATTATGATAATGTATTAAATTTTATGAATAATAATAATCTAACTTATTCTAGAACATGTTATACTACTAAATAGTTTCATTTATTATAAAAATATTTTTTTCTAAATAAATCACCATTTGGTACTAAGTGTCAAAGAGGAGGAAATTGGAGAACTTTTTTCACTAAATAAATTATAATAGTATTGTACTAATATGGATTTTATTTCTAGATATCTTCTATATATTAAACATCATATGTTTGGATATATTTGTTTTCCCAAAATTTTATTTCCTAAATTTTTTAAAGAAAAGAATATTTGGATACGAAACTCATAGTTCAATTTATTTTAAAAATATATGATGGTATCGACATTTGGAACACTTCCTACATGAATAGTGGGTTTTCTCAACACATGTATATAGAAAAGTAACATTTCTAAAACATATAAAGAGTAAAGAGTAGACAAATTTTAGAGACAATTTGAAAGGAGAAACTAATATTATTGATAATGTTTTTCTTCCCTATAAGTATTTAATTCAAATTATACATTATTATATTACAAATTGTGCACAAATTATCATAATAATATTGTTTTGTTATAAAGGTTAATGTATGAAATTTTGGAACAAAAAGTGTGTCGTCACATGTTCATAAGGGGTCAAGATTTTAAGTAGTTACAGGTCTAATAATGTTTACGTTGATGACTTATATGACCAATCTTTTAAAAATTTTCCTTATCATATTATTGTCACAGATTAATCTTGGAATTACAATAAAATTATTGGGAACTATAATTTCTAGAAAATAGATAAATATTAAAGGAGAGGAATATTGAAGGAAATTCTAGAGCTTATGTTTAATTACTTTGGAGTCTACGACCCTGGAAAGTATGGTAAAAACACACGTTTATCATTAAACCTACATGTGAAGTAATCATTAATGTTAGTGCACTTAGACCTTTTTGGACCCATAAAAACTGACTATATCTGATGAAAGTGCTATGTGTATGTCTTAGTTTAGGGTTATAGTCAGTATAATTGGGACTATTTTATTTCTCTTAAATTGGAGAACTCTTTACTTTTAAATCATTTATTTATTATATTTAAAGATTGAAAAGTATGTCAAATGTCACTAACTAGAGTGATTGTGGTGGTGAGTTTTTAAATTATGATTTGAAAAAATTTCATAGTGAAAGGGTATTACATATAATTTCTTGTTAGTAAAAACTATATAATATAATGGTGTAGTTTTATAAATGAATAAAACCCTTTTAGAAATTTCTTGGTCAAAAATGTGTGAATATGCAGTTTATTTGTAATCTTTTTGCTAAAGTTGGGACTAAAACCTATAACACTATAAATCAATCATTTCTATATCCTATTGTAGGTATGAATAATTATTAATTGTGTAGTAGTATGAATCCAAAAAATTTATACTTCAACATATTAGGATAAAATGTTTATATTTTCAAACATACATAAATCTTCATAAATTTGATCCAATTCTGAATGAAGGAATTTTTCTTATAATCTCAATCAAAAGTTTGGATTACCATGTTTTTAACAAATTAAGACATATAATAGAAGAAATTATACATGTTATGTTTCATGAAAGTGATGCTAATTTTTTGTTAAAAAATTGAGAATATATTCATTAAATTTTTATTTCAAAACAACCTCAATTTTATTACCAAAAATTAAACTATATCCATCAATAGATAATAAACAATAATCTAATAAAATAAAATTTATTCATCTACAATTAATACCAATGGAATTTAATATGCTATTATATAAAATCAAAACAATCTTTTTTACAAATAAATTAGATGATTCTACAGAATCATCTCACTGGGAATATCATTTGTGATATAGGTCAACCAATAAAAACTTGATATTTCTTGAAAAATGAATGTGATCATCTTGAATTATTATCTCAATTTTATTCTAAAATTATAGATTATTCCTTGTATAACTAAAGTTAAAATAATATATTAAATAAGATCTGAATTATTTTGAACAGAACAAGGATTAGACCTTGGTTGATGATTTGAATGATATTTCGATTGTAGGATTAAAATTTTTCTTTCATAATAATTGAAATGAATATGGAGTTATTTAAATTAATAGGTAAAGTTTAGTTTTTAAGGGCTATTATCAATAAGCATTCAATGAGTATAGACAAACTTTAACAACATTATCTAGAAATGAATCCATTAAATTATATTATCCTACACTACCCATATAAGTAATTCAATACATTAAATGAAATTAATTTTTTTATTATTTAGTGGATATGTTAAGTAGGGGTTTTATATTGAAAAACCTCATAGTTTTAATGATATCAATTTTTTACAATAATTTAAGAAAAATATCACTTTATTGAATTAGGAGAATTATGAGAGCTTAATATAATGGTTTTTTGTGAATGCTAATTCCAAAATACATTTTTCAATGAAAAAACATACCAAAATATTATTATAAAGAATAGATTTCATTACACAACCACTGAAAAAATATATTTTGATAACATTATTTTTCATTCATTAGAAATAGAAAATATGTAGTATTTGAGACAATTTTAAATTTACTTTAACAATATTATGATTTTTGACCATAATTACAGTAATTTGTTTCCAAATTACCCATAGACAAGAAGGAACCTTTATATGTCAACATGAGTATACTATATATTCACTTAAATGTTTTTTCATTGAACATGAATCACATAATAGTACACCGGAAGGTTCCTCCTATAAACATGACCATGAAGAATCTAGGATACTTTTAAATCAAATAATGTTTAAAGGTATGATCAAAATTTTACATTACGTGATATATAGTGTACCAAATATTATGTACTATTTATTCCTTTGTACAAGGTGACCAGAAATTCCAATAGAATCACATATTAAGGTACTTAAGTAGATTATCCAAAACCTTAAATGAACTTTTGAAAATTGAATATTTTATTCTTTAATATCCAATTAAACATTAAAAAGTAATTATGATGTTGAATTATGAGGTTTAGAATGTATTGGGATATAACTTGTGAAAAATTTCACTTTCTTTGTGAAGCTTTAGTATCATGCTTCAACAAGAAGATAAATTTAGTTTCACATTCTAATATTGAAGATAAAAATTTGGCAACTCAACGGGGTTTCCTGAAATTGGTGTGGATAAATCATGCACTCACCTATTAGGGTTTTATTTTCACACAAACCCCATTTCAATATAGTATAAGTAGTGTAATTTATTTTCTTATGAACCTAAATAATTTTTTGTAACACCATGATTGAATCATAGAGTCTAGTTTGTGTGTTTCATGACCTCATGTGCACCCCCCCACTCAACACAATAGGATAATGACTAGTGTAGAGGATTGAAACAGTGTTGTGGTAAAAATATCCATGCACCATAGTAAAATAAATAAATAAACACATATTATTAAACACAATAGAAACAATCAATGAATAATTAAATGAAGTAGTTGTTATACAAAAAATTAAACCAAATGAATTCCAACATGGTATATAAACCAATGTATGATTACCAAATGAAATTTACAAAATACTATAGAAAAAAATCCCTTTTCCATATCGTCAATGCCTCCATCCTACAAGATCCACATGATCAATTCCTTGATATAGGGATCTTCCTCTTAGACGAATGCATAACCATTAAATTTTCATTTTCATTAGGATGCATGTTCAGTGTGTTGGTATAATCATAGTGGGACACCAATAATTTGACATTAACATAATGTACACCTATATATAAATGTGTATATCATTATTGGATGTAAATTACCAAAAAATAAACAAATGATAATTTAGATGAACGTTCATTAACCAAGTGTCCATGAGCCTTGGCCTTACAAAATTTGTGTTTATGCAAAATGGAATGTCTCATATTCCATGAAATATTCGGCCAGCCATAAGGAAAACACATGTCTTGGATAAATACTAATAGTAAATCAAGCCCATGGTTAGGAAATAAGATCATCATATCCCTGGTCCACCTCGAGTCAATACAGAAGGTCACTATTCCCCTACGACTACTAGGTCGGTCCAAAATGATGTCACACCTCCAATTTATCATCGGGTTAGGACACAAGTCTATCAGAATCCATCATTTTTCTTATGTCATGACATAATGTCATCAAACCACTGAACATGTCTTCAAATTCCACCATTTTCATCTGCACTATGTCACAGTAGTACATTATCCCCTCTAGGTTATAACTAGGTGATGATGATCCACCTATCACCTTAATACTATATACCATTATTTGACCCAAAAAAGATAACATACCAATATTTTACACACAAATGGTTCTCATGGATATGAACACAAACAAACCCACATAAAAAACATGAAAAATAATCTTATAAAAAGTCCCTGTGTGGTATATACTTTCTATGTAAAGAATCTAGATATCAAAGGTTAGTAATCAAAAATCATATCAATCCTTTAAACCTAATTCCCTATAACCAATCCTAATTCATCCAAAGAGGAAATCTATAATCAATAGTTAATAATAGAAACATGAAATTTTCTTATAGATAGATCAATGTACCCTACAAAGTCCTATGATAATAATAAATACATATATGTTTATGTGGGGAATGAAAATTCAATTGATCAGGTTTATAACCAGAAACCAACATAATGTTCTCTATTAGAGAAGGATAGGAACTATTGTTTCAGCCAATATAGATTCGAAATATGACTTAAATCAATAGGATAAGTGTATTGAGGCTAGAATGAACAAAAGAACCCATTTTGGATTCAACAAATTGATCCAACATTGAAATAGTGAAGAGAGGGTAAGTAGAGAGATAACTCCATTAAAAGGATATCCTAGTGAAATTCGGGTCGAGTGATGGAAAAAAATAGATTGAGATGTTAAAAAGGTTAATTTTAGTTAAAATATAAAGTCACCCTTAATGATAAGGTTTTATAGACACCATCTATGAGTTGGTGGGCATAATTCTCTAGATAATATATCCTAGAAGAATCATAGGCTCAAACCATATCCACTAGCTTGTCAGTGTATTTATACTTGATAGTTTATGGTACCCAGGTAAAACCTATGACACTAAAACCACCTCTAGAAGTCTAGTGCCTCTATTCTAGCAAGTTGGTTGCATAGTATCATCTCCAAGCTATTGGTTGGTGACCCATATACTTTTATTCCACTTATTTACCACTAAAGAGTTGTATCAAGACTAAAAAAACCATGATTTTTGAAAAAATAATTTAATATATGCTTTAATTTATAGGATTTAATATCATTCAAAATCCATACACATTGATATAATACACTAACTCCTTTAGTACCACACACAAAAGAGAGATATTATTGCCATGTTTATTGAAAGTAATGATGAACTTGTGGATGTTTTCACTAAACCCAAAAATTATGAAATATTTGAATTTAATAAATATAATATGGGTATGATATACTATAAATGATCATTAGTTTTATGTATTATTACACTATCTCCTAAAATTGGAAAACCATTTGAGATAGGAGAAGGATATTCTTTATTTAGAACTATGTCATATTTTAAAGAATGTAATATATATTATCCGGGAGTTCAATGAATATAAATTATCATATATACTTTGAACATATATCATAACTACACTTCTAGGATACTACCAATAATAATTACATTCAATGTAAACTAACTTTTAGTAGGTTCCTTTTACTTCATACTTTATTTATAAATAAATATCCCTATATTATTTTAATTAATCTTCTAAATAAGGTTTTCCTTTTACATTAATACCTTATATATGGAAATATTATACATAAATATCTTACATATTATTTATGATATGATGTTCTAGTGTATATAATTTTGAACAATTATTTTACTCATATGAATTAAACAATTTACTCTTACCTTCACATACATTGTGATGAAATTACACTTAATATTTCATTAGATTCTTCACCCCTCTTCACATTAATATTATTTTTCATATTCAATTTTAGTTATATTAATTTTATTTATTTATTGAAAATGGGGTAGTTTTGTTCTTTTTGAAATCTTTTATAGTGATTTATATTTTTTGATGCTTTCAGTAAAAGGTAAGAGGATTTTTTAAATAAAACATCATAGATAATATTCCATAGAAGATGACCATCCATAGGTATGAGAAGATGATTTTTGGAAAGGAATTTGATATTTATATTTTACTCCTTTGGTTAATTTTTCTTGTTTTATTTTGATATGATTAATCCAATATACCTGACTGATAATTTGGTATCATGTAATTTTAGTATGGTGTAAGTACATACTTATAATAGAATCAATGATAAAGAATATGATATTACTCTTGAATTTTTTAATATCTAGAAATATATTAAATATTGTAGATATTATGGGAATGTTTTCTACTAGTATTACCAATATTAACTACCATTATTTTTTATAAATGAATTTTCTTTTTATCATTTATTTTTTAAAATCTAAATTTTTTATAAATTTATGAAATTATATATTTGGAATGTTTCCTAAAATATAAAATTAATTTCATTTTTAAGGGAGGTAAATTGAATTAATGTATGAGGGATTTTGTTAAGGGGATGTTTTGTTTCTATTATCTATAATTGTATCCTATTGGTGAGATTTTAGTGTCTTATACACGAAATTTTGGGGAGATTTATCATATGATACATAAATTAATCCTTTTTAAATTAATATAAAAACATAGATTTTCCTTATTATTTCATTTGTGTCTTTTTATTTTCAAAAAGGGAAATATTATTGATTCAAATGAATCTTTTTATATTTTTTTTGTAAATAATAATACACATTACTTATTTCTTAAGGTAAATTAATGATTTTTATGTTATATTTTTTAAAACATAATTTATATTTTTTTATTCTGATGAACTAAACTAGATCATTCAATTATGAGAACATGTTGTAGAATGTTTAATGGAAAATTGATGTAATACCCTAGAATTACATATATTTTTTTTTTGAAAATTAAATGGGAATATTTGGAGACAAAGCTCTTAGAAGACATCTAATTCTAAGGCCTAGAGTGGCCAGAACGATTTTTTGAACTATTTTTTATGTTTATTAAATAATAATGGCAATATGTTTTTCTAACTTTTAAACTGGTTCCCAGATCAAAAATATGAGGGAACCATTGAACTCAGAGCGTCGGGACTTGCCTAAAATAGGCCTCACATTGGGCTTCATAGGTCAACACTAAAAAGTTGTTTTGGCCATAAATAAAATAATTAACAATTATTTTATCTTAACATCCTTATAAACCATAAACAGAAACTCAGATTTGAAATCCGAGAATACCATTGAGCTCGTGAGGGTATGTTTCCCTTAGTTGAAGCTTAACCTCGACTGGTAAGGGTCGAGCGTGAAACACAGTTTTTAGAATTTTTAAGAAAAATTAAAATAAATTTAACTTGATTATTATATTTTTATATTTTCTTGAAATTGTGGTAGCGAAACGGGGTTGTAACAAAAAAAATAAAACTCTTTTTCAAAAATGAAATAGCATAATGAAGCAGTATTGCAATGATAACATAAAAGTGTTTCCTCCTTTAATGATTTAACTGGGTGGTGCGTCATTGAAACGTTGGGATAAGCACTTTGAATCTCTGGAGGATCGCCACTAACGAACAATGAATGAAAATAACCGAAGACATTGAGAAGTCCCCCTCCTCTTCGAGATATCCCTTCATCGACAATGAATCAAGGTCCATCGCAGACAGATCGCCTTCAACGATGTATTTTTCCTATGATCTAAATCTAACCAGGTAGTGGCTTAAATTTTAAGTGAATTGGTATTCCCCATTCTCCCCCTCTAAAAAAGAACATAAATAAACTATCAAACATGATGATCCGAGGATGGGGTTTTCTTGCGGGGTTGGGAAATATAACTGCGGGTTTATATTGAGATTAAATCTTAGTGACTTATAATTTATACGTTGTGATCTCACTAACATGAACAAATCCGGGCCAACAAAAACAACGACCGATTGTTCAATTCTGTGTTATTTGTGATCCCCTCCTCCTCTCTCTCCCCACTCTTCATGGTGTAACAGACGTCCGCACATTAGCCGAGTGGCACCGGGCTATGGTACCTGGTCATTGAACCCTAACCACGGAGGTACGCAGACGCGGGCACTCGACTGCATTGGAGGTGCACGTGGCCACTCAGTCGCATCAGAGGTGCATGTGGTCATCTGACTGCGTTAGAGGCACACAATGTGAAAATCCACATTATGTAGACAATAAAAGTGAGCTATATTCACTGCAGAACCAAAGGTCACATTGAAGGTCCGGTCCATGTGAGCACAATAATGTTGGAGTGTGGCGTCACTCGGGCGCCAAGTTGGGGGAGAGGGTGCGTTGGAGGGACGTATTAGGTGCTAGCAGACGGTCCTGGACCATGTGTGGTAGAGGAAACCATATTCAGTCAACCATGTGCGGCCTGAACTGGAATCCCCATGGTTGTCTGAGTAGGGGGAAACTGGTCCGCCATGTGGGTCAGACCGACAGGACAAACCACTCCGTTGGGCGGCCCGAGCTGGAGAAGAGCCGACCTGCCTATTGCAGACTGGGCAGGATGAAACTTGGTTAATGGGTGACCTAGAGGGCATGATCAATGGTAGAACTGAACTAGGTCCATGAAGGCCCAAGGGGCCTAACCCAGTGGCTAGGCCAGACCGGGATGGCCCAGACCCCACCAGATCAGGTTGGGTCGAACAAACCGTGTTGGGTCAGCTAAAATGGGTCAGTTCGGATCGGTTGAACTGAGTCAGTTCATGTAGAAGCCATGGGCTGGGTTGGTCCAACCAGGTCAGACCGGGAATAGATACAACAATACCCTGTTTACTAAAACACCAATATCATTCAGAATGAGCGTCTGATTGATGCGCCATCTATGGAGTTCAGACACTTGAAATGGGACAGTCCTTTAGGAATACTCTATGTGATTTTATGTGGTAGTTGAGATGATACCGATGTCTTGATTAATAGATTCTACTGGAATCAAGCACACTATGAGTCATAGCCCTATAGCTATCTGTGATGCGAAGGATAAGAATATTTGGTCTTAGTGATACAGCTATATGAGATAAGAGTGGGTCTTAGGGATAAAACTCTCCAAGAGATGAGTGGGTCTTAGTGATCCAGATGGCCCAGAGATGAGAAAGTCTTAGTGATCCAGCAGACCGAGAGATGAGTGTGTCTAAGTGATCCAGCTGGCCTAGAGATGAGTGGGTCTTATTGGTCCAGCTGGACTATAAATGATAGGGTATTACTGATCCATTTAGCCAATAGACAAGTGGGTCTAAATGAGTCTAAGGGATCTAGCTGGCCCTAGAGACGAGTAGGTCTTAGTGATCCCGCTGGCCTAGGTGGTGAGCGGACCTAGATGAATAATCCATCCACAGTACAAATGTTCATCTTTACGATTGATAATTCAACTTCCAATACTTTGAGTTATACCTGGTATGAGTTGTTTTGTTTTTTGATCATTATTTTTGGTTTTGATTTTTGGTTATGATTTGTGGTATTTCCTTTGTAGATTGGGGTCCCTACTGTGTATTGTGTTACTCACCCTTGCCTAGGACTCACCCCCACGTGTCGTTTCTTGTACAGGTGATCGACACTTCGATGGAGACCTTGGTGGTCCAGTACCAGGTAGTTCTCAGTGAGACGAGACGGACAGGTGTACTTCTATGACTATCAGCAGCTACCTCCACCTACCCTTCAGGTAGGGTCTCGAGCAGACCGACTGTGGTACTTGTAATTTCTTATGTGGTTTTGATCTTGAATTCTAAACCCTTTGTACAATCTGTTGTATTGTACTCTCAGTAGTTTTCTCAGTGATAGTTGTGGTTTAATTTGTGTTTACATTCTGTAGTTTTATATTTGTACGTGTGTACAAGTTTAAAAAAAAATCCTTTCCTTTTTGGGATATGTCTGTTTGGTGCTTGTTGCTATCCCCTGACCTATAGAAGGCGGGCTTAAGGTAGTCATGACACAAGCCTTGGGGGATGGGTCCTGACAAAGTGGTATCAAAGATTTTCAATTCTACCAGAATAACTAAGAGTCAATAAATTTTGACCGGGAAACCGTGTTAAGTGTTTCGAGTTCGGATTTTAGGCTAGCGAGTCCAGTGTTGGTGCGGCGGATGAAGTGTCCATACAATGGGACCCTGAATTCTATTTTATGACTGTATATAAAACACTAGTTTAATGTGTATTTCATTTATTTCCCATGATATTTTTGAGTCAGAGTCAGCTCACCTGGTATAATATATTGACTGCGGTTCATCTTGATCTTGTTCAAGAGGCCCCTATGCAGACATCCATCCTGGATTCCAGTGCATGACCCTAAGGATGGTCCACAAAGCGATGGGGATAGGTTATAGGGACTGTTTCTCGAGACGAAACCTTCAGTCCATGTCCCAGCGATACCACCACCTGTTGGATAGTAGTTATTACTGGCACTACTGGTATAGGACAAATGTAGGCTCAATTCCTTATATGAGTTTCAACGATAGAGACCTCCCAGGTCTAGGGGAGAAACAAATCCTCAATTCTATTAGGATTGGACAGAGGTGGTGATGTGAGTCTTCCTATTAATGATGAAGCCACTTGACCTGTTGGCGGTTCTAGAAGTGAACGTTCTGTAGGGATCGATGAGGAGGTGGTGGAGTTTGACCATCCAGACACACAAGGAGGCTACCCTTGCCTGATCTGACTTCGAGAAACTATTTAGGGAGGAGTTCATCCCTGCAAATTTGCACCCAATTCACATACAAGAGCTGTTCTACATGTAGTAGGGCAGACTGACAATGGATGAGTACTCTGTGAGGTTCATAGTCCTATCCCATTACTCTATATATACGGTGTGAGACCCTTTCATCAGGGCCTGGGCCTTTGAGCGGGAAATCCAATGGTAGATCAGGGAATCAATGATTTCCCTCAGCATCCCTACGTAAGATGTGGTACTAAGGAGAACTCTACTAGTGGATAGATTCCTTGTTGAGCAAGAAATGGCGATGGTAGCTACCACCGAGTGACGGGTGGCCGAGTCTTCTATGGTGGATAGCTGAAAATTGACGCAGAGGTCAAAGCAGGCTAGGCCATCTGGAGGATAACCCTAGGACTCAAAGTTGGTGGTATGGGCTCACCGAGTCAGTGAGAGTCAGCTGAGGAGTAGGGAAAGAAACTCATGTGGCGAGTAGGGACCCAGGACTCGTGACTGCCCGAACTACTACATAGATGATCAACGGATGATCTAAGGGCCCCCAAGATAGTGGAGGAGGTTCGAGTGAGGTGTTTTGAAGGGTGGAAAATGTGGTAGGGGAGTGGTCAGAGAGGTAGGTGGTGGACGTAGGTATGAGGTATTACCACCACCACCCCCAGGTGGTCTCTTACAGGCTCCTAGAGTAGGTGGACAAGATGGGATCGCTTCAAGCAGTCAAGTCCTATGGTCCCAATGTCCCAGAGATGATATGAGGTACGATATGAAACTTCTCCACTTTATCCTCTATTATTACAGACACAAGCTCCAGTCAATCTTTCCTTTCCAGATACCTTGTTCAGAGCTCAGAGATTCCGATTGAGCTATTGACTCGATCCTTACGATTAGAGACTCCCTTGGGAGGGGATTCAGTGATCACACACTGGTGCCGACAGTGTGAGCTTACTGTTGGAGCTGAGAGCTTTTGTTGAGATCTCCCATGATGAAAATGCATACATTAATCTTGATTATCACCCACTAGTCTATTATTGTAAAAATAGAAATATGGAATGAATGTACAAGAACATGAATAACTAAATATTTCAATACTATCATGGGTATTATCTCTAAAACCATTCCTGTTACTCTAGAAAGAATACATTTACACCTTTTTTTATCCCAATTATCAAAAAATAATAATTTTATAAACACCACGGTGTATGTGTACGGTGTGAATGAAATACTCAATAGTGACCCACCAATGATATCCCTTATATACATAAGAATTTTGTGTGAATGTATATATATATATATATATGTATGAATGTAAATAAAGTATCAACATAAACTACTCAAGAAATAAAGTTAGACCATTGTGTTCTCACTATTACACTATAATAGTTGACTTTTTTTACCTTGACCCTTGTCGATGTATCTTGTCTGTCACATCCCTATTGAAATATAACACTAAAGAGAAATGAAAAACATAACCAAACTCATTCCAAGGAAGAACATCATGGAAAATTATAACATAAATATACTCAAATATACAAAACACATCTAACAAATGGTTAATATAGCCATACCCATATATACAATCCTCTTAGGAACTCACAATATCATGATCTCTATTTAAATCTAGATAATTTAGGAAGTATATCAGAGTATGTAATAACAACGATATACCCATTTATGTGAAATTAAATTGACTAAGAAAAATCACATATTGAATTTCATACATAAATATCTTCTATGTAATGTATATCCCAGATCGACTAATATATATAAAATACATCTTGGAAAGAAATAAACTAATTGAACCTATCTATACAAGACTCTTGGGATATAGGAACAATTCCATGATTTTATCAATTATCTTAGTCTCAAAAATTATTATCATCACCCAGTGAAAATGTTGTATCATAATAGTCTATAAATAAAACTGAAAAACATAAAAAACATAACCTAAATCCAAATTCCTAGAGAGTTATAAATTCATACCATACATTTCACTAGAGGTTAAAAAATTAACAACTAAATCCCAAATCATCTTTCCACATCTCATAATTCATTGAGATTTTAAATAATACCAAACCACTAAATGCAAATCCCTAGAGGGTACTATAGCCCATAGTTTCTAATCAGTATATTATACCAAATCATCAAAATAAATATTCATTATAGGTTAAACCTACATGATATGTTAATATCATGGTATGAACTATCTCATTTGTCCAAATGTACCTGATGATGCTTCCTATTATGTAGTTAATCCCAAAATAATCTATCATATGGTTATTCTAACACATACACACCTCTTCCACCCATACATTCTATAGGAATATTGACAAAAATGTATTACATCATTGTAATCATAGTGAAACAAATGAACCCCATGATGGGTTATTACACCCTAAAGGCTTTATAAATGAACCCATCACCAAAATCCTTATGATTAATAAGACATCAATTTGACACTACTCCCATTACCTTTATTCTTCCCCCTCCTAGAGAGGTCCAAGGATACATGCACATACCTATAAACCTTTTCAAATAATGTTATATGTTATACAATAATTGGAACCTCAACCAAATTTATTAACTACTTGATATTAATTCACCCATGAATTGAGACCCTTTGAGGTTCTTGTGTAAATAGTGTAAATTCCACATAGAAACATACCCACTTGGAATCTTTAAAGTTCACAATCAATACATAGAATATCCTCTCCACTTCTAGAATGATCTACCCAAAACCCCTATATAATTTAGAACACATTCATTTTATGTATACAATTATTTATCTTGAAGCCCTTTATAGAAATTCACTTGATCACATAAATTCCAATGGCATATTATTCAATATTAAATAGACCATATTACACTTTCATAGTGGAGTTTTCTCATCTACTGTCATATCTTTATTCCTCTCTAATTTCATGACATCAATAAATCATAAAAATAGGGAAAAATGGTATTCAAACTTAAACAATGGAGAGACACATGAAATAGCGAGTGGAACTATAGAGGTTACCTTTTTCTCCCAAAGAAAAGCCTCTTGGTTTTAATGGCTCGATGATCTGACAATGAATGGCCCCTAAGTAATAAAACCAATAAATTAATACACCTTAATTCATTATTTACTATATAATGACACACTTAATTAAACCCCTGATGATCATGTTTCTAGTGTATTTGTGTAATTTAATATATATCATAATAACATATAGAAGAAAATACAATAGAATAAAATAAAACTCAAAAACATTCCCTTAAATTCTATTGTTCTTATAAAAATAAACCAAATAGCATAGGGATGTACAAAATAAAGGGGTGATCTATAAATCATAGCAAGGTAATAGTTAAAGAATAACATTATAAATGTAATACATGTGATCCAATAGGAATATATATTTATCATAATAGGGTTTTGAATCATAAAATTACTATTGAATCATGGCATAAGATAATAACATAAGGGAAACATTGAAATATAGAAAAAATATAACATTACGTTATAAACATATGTTAAGGATAACCTCTTATACATCATAACATAGTGTTGTTAGGATAACCTACCAGACACCATACATGGTATTTTTGACTAGAAATTATATTTTTATTGATAAAGTAATAAGGAATAGAAAGAAGAAGCTAAAAGAGAAAACCAAAAATATTGTTTTCCTGAAGTGATGGAGTCTGAATTCATCTCCTTGGATTTTTTTTTTCATTTAATGGGTAAGGATCCCACTTTATTGTTAATATAATTCTCACTTTCCCTACCTTCATGAGTAATCAAATCTATCACAAATTTATATTCTCTCTAATCATGACCAACAGTATAGACCTGTATGATTTTTAATCTGAATTTACTAACATAAAAAATATATTTCTCAAGGAGGGTCCTCTTTTCCTTGAAGAATTTGTACCAAAAATTCACAATCGTGTCCAATTTAATCCTCCAAAATATTGAACCCCTCACACAAGACAATTCCAATATACATGGATCTAATATCTTCCCTAATAGAGCTCCTTGTTCCATTGCACACAATAGAAACAAAAGCAACCAAATATATTTTGTCTATAACCATCCCACATTCCCTCATTTCCCCATCCAAGTATGAGCCATCTACATTTAGCTTCTGGACCCTATTTTGAAGAATCCAATTGATCAATATACCATGGTTGTCATGGTATGAGACCAAGCTCAATCCAACCTAGCACGAAACCTGTACAACATTACTGAATTCCACCAACCCCTGATATTTGACAACAAATCTGAAAGCAACACCTTTGTTCATTATTAAAGGAAAACATGAAACTATCTTGAACATTCTCTACCCATATTTCCAGCATCCCATATATTCCAGTAGATGGAAAAAAAGATGATACCACATTTCTTTCTTTTGAATTTGTGATTCCCCATTCCCTAAACCAGTTTGTGAGAAGATCTTGAATAGAGGAACCCTATATGATGTTATCAAGTATTCGTCCTATTGAATCCCATAAACATATTTCCAATTCACATTGAAAAAATAAATACACTATGTATTAAGGTTGTGGTATGTTATAGTAGAAGCCCTTTAAAACCATATACATCCCTTTATGATTTATATTTTCATACTTCAGGATTCCTTGGTTCCTGATGCAAAAGATAAGAAAATTCATTTTTGGGGGTAACTCTCTACACCACATCTTTATATCCCGCTCATCCATCTCACTCTCCCCATAGAGAATAACTATGTAGCCACTGCTTTTAAATTTCACTGAGACCAAACTTCTAAAGAAGCATTATTTTGGGTCATAAACCAAGAATATATTATCAAAAGACACAATTTTCTCCTCATTAAGAATAGAATCCTTCAAGGGTAGATGCATGATCACCTCCTTAAAGGAGATATTTGGAGCTGGGCACCCTAGGAAGAATAGTCTCTCTCCAGCCTAGTTATTCTTCCACTGATTGATGTCACCTCCACCTACTAGTCAGTAGGAATGATCCATCAAGTCCTCGATGTGGTTCATCATGCACTTGGAGAGGTTGGAAAATCACCTTCTTTGACATGTCCAATCCCACTAGCTTTCACCATTCCAACCCCGAATAAACCTTACCCACAAGGATTTACCTTCAATAATATCCCACACAAGATTATCCTGGATAGATTTTATGGTTTCTGTAATGTTTCAAAGACAAAAAATACCTCCTTAATTGGATTATCCATGTGTTTCCCTATGGACCTATCACATTGTCCCATCGGGTTGGAAACCCAAAGTATACTAGTGATGATATTTTCCATCTTGGTGATTTATCCTTCTGTGTGATGGTAATAGAATATTCATGAATTTGGATTGATGTTAAAAGGCTATCAATAAACATAAACCTTCCTCTAAATGAGAATAATTTGTTCTTATAATTGAATATTCTTCCAGTGATCTTTTTGATATGATCATCAAAGTGTGAATTTTTTATCCGACCATTTGATATTTGGGATTTGAGGTATGTCATTGGGATTTTCTTCCCTTGAATCCCAAAAATATCGTGAACTACACAAATATGTCTTCCAGAGCAGTTGTTTGAAGTAAAAACATTTCTCTTCCTTAGATTTTTGTTTTGGATTCCCACTCTACCATAGGGTGACCTGATTCTCATGAAACTAGGAATTGATCTATGCCAGCAATTGGTAAAAATGAAGAAATAAGTAGAAAACATAAGAGGGGAAACAAGGTTACTTCAATATTTGTTGATAAATGGACTCATCCACCCTTCCACCAAGATTTTATTGATATTACATGAAAGTTATTACTATGCCATAATGAAATAGTAAGGAGAGAATGGGTCCCCTTCCGTACACCCCATACATTCTTGAGGAATCCAAAAACATTACCCATGAGAGAGATAAGGATCTGTAGTGATGAATAAAACCTGTAGAAGAGATCCAAAAAACCATTGGTTAAATCCAAATCTTCTCCTAACCTGAGTATTGAATCCCCATTAAATATTTTCATAGGCCTTGTCCATGTCCAATAATATGATGAAATTGGATTCGATAGCCCGATTGTTGATGTCCCCCACCATCTCCTTGTCAATGCCAATAACCCCTTGATACCACCCCCATCACAAAATCATTATTCTCTTTCGAGATAATTCAGGGGATGATTCCACTCAAACTTATCAATATTATACTAGAGAGAATTTTATATTATAAATTTCACAAATAGATCAACATGAACTGGCTAATAGCTATCATGTCTTTAACCTTAGAAATCTAGATAATTCTAGGTGTACACACCCCTCTTATGAGAGTGTCTCCTCTTAAGAAGTTCTGGAATACTCCTACAACTTGAACCTTTACATAGTCTAAAGAGGAAACCTAGAATGAACCTACACATCCATTAGGACTTTGGGTACTATCTTTCTTCAAAATGAAAATGGTCTCCTTAATCTCCTCCTATTTAAAAACAACCATTGAAATATAATTATATGAGTTTCCCACCAACCCCTAAATATAGACCATAAAATCATACTCCTCATTGACACTAACCACACCACACCCCATATTGCATCTCAGTCCCACACATAATACTTCAAAATAATCAAGGGAAAACCTTCCAGCAACATCCACATATGATGTCATGGAACTATTTTCAAGCTGTAAATTAATTATCATATTCTTCTTCATCTCCTTTAAAAATTATTGTATGTATGCTATGTTTTGATCCCTCTCCATGAGCCACAAAACTGTTTATTTCTTCCTATAAACCATCTCGACCTTTATCTACTTCTCTACCAGCAAGCTCCATTTATCATTGAAGAGAGTAATGTTTTCATCATCCCATTAGTCTTGGAACCCCTCCTCTAGTTTTTCAATTTCCACATTGAGACCTTCTAAGATGACATCCTCTGTTGGATTATCCCTCAACCAGTTTTGAATTTCACTCTTGAGTCACCAAAGATGATTATAAAATTAAACCCATGAACTCCCTATCAACATATTCTCCCATGAGTCTTCCACCATTTTCATGTACCCCTCTCAATAATGCTATCTTAATGAGTAAAATAAATCTTGATGTGTGGGATCAACTTTCCTCAGGACCACCAAAAGTGGATCATAGTCTGATAGGAATCCGTGGACATGTTTTAGAGCTAATTACCTATAAATTATTATGAAAATGATAGATACTTCTCTAAATTCAGTTAATCAATTTATATTTATTTCACTACATGTATTTGTTTCCAGTTAATACCATATCCATGAGTTCTATAAAGGTCATGATGTTCTAAAAATCTTGAATATCACTTGTGAGTCTTCCAAATCCTCCTCTTTTCTCAGAAACACACACAATATTATTGAAGTCCTCCACCATGAACCGATGTCTGTTTCCCAGTTGAAACAACCCTGGATGATGACAATATTCCAATCTACACAAGGCCCCACAACTTGCATAAATGATTGAGAACAAGAGTTTATATCCTCCTAAGATAATCTTATTAGTTATGCAAAAATCCATATCAACCATTAAATCCACCACTAACCATTTATTCCAAAAAACCAGATATGTTTAGAACATATGGACACAATAGGGGCAATACATTTTATGGATTTCGTGGCAATGAAGGCACATTTTTCATGTTCCCAAAACCATGAGTATTTTAGTTGATAAAAAATAACATTAAAAAAAGAGTGGGTCGACCTCCCTACTACGGTAACCTAATTTTAAAGTTTTAATGATTTTTCTAGCCTCCCAAGCTCTAGAGAAGGTGATGGGGCCACATTATAAAAAGGATTTTAGTGATGTATCACTAGACTCAACCAATTTCTTCAGAATGACCTCCAAAATTTTTTAGGTATAACTCTTCATCTTAAACTAAGAAATTTTTTTGAGAGTTGAAGGGTGGAGACTCATATCATGGAAGCATCCCCTATGAAAATAACATGACAAAGAGAATCCTATCCAGAAAGCAACAAGATTCACTAATTTCCCTCAGCACACCATCCAAGATGCATCTTCTGAATATAGAACCTTTGAAAAATGATTCCATACAAAACCCTTTTATCAAGGTTAGTGGAAAAAGTCTTGGAGAATATCACTCAACACCAGAAAAACCATATTATTGAATATAGAAAGAGAACGAATAAAACCTTGTCCACCTCCAACACCCTACATGGAACCATGCCATCTAAGCCAATAAGGGAATACGATGTCTTTGGGCACCCTCATACTAACAAGGAAACCTCATTCTAAGGATTTCCAAAAGAAGTTAAGGGCACCACACCGTACTACTCTATAGGGATTTCATGACCGATGGGAGGTTCAACATCCTGTGTTCAGTTTTTGGGAATGTGAGAACCAGAATTTGAATTTGAATTAGCCAACTAAAACACAACACCACATCCCATAGGAGAAACAATAGTCACCATAGACTTCCCCCAAATATCTGATTCCTTAGTCCACATGTAACTAGTGAGGCTTTTCAACTAAGGCAACCCTCGAGTGGGCACCATGAAATGGATATGATTTTGCTACCCTTCTTTGAGTAGACACATATGATCTCCTTGAAAAATGAAAAATCCAAAAAACGGAGGAGGACCTTAATAGGAAAGTTGTTTCCACCAATTGAAACTATACCCTCTCTAAAAAGAATCCCTAAATGAAACAACTCATCCAAATTCACCTCATCACAAACTCGAGGGTTGGAAACCACATGAAGGTAATGAGTGATACCTTCCACAAAAATGATGATTCCCACTGTGTTTCCAACTAATTGGAGAATATTTAGGGTTTGAAATGGAAAAATAATTTTAGTTAACTGAATCCAAACAAATTCCTTGCTTGATTATCTTCTGTAAAAAAACATTCCATGACTAGAACAACAAAGAAAATCACCACTTACCGTATTTCCCCTCCTCCCTAGACCAAGCCTTCACGAATTAGTCCCTGTTAAAGAAATGAACATATAATGAAATGATGAAGTGAACAGATATGGATGATGTTTATTTAAGACCCCAAAAATTCATGGATACCCTGAAAAATTATAGTGGGGTTTTCTCTTGACCAAAATGAGGGACCAATGAAATATCCTATTAGGAGGAATCTTTAGCAACTTCCCCCCTTTATAAATTTACAATAGGCAATCTATTGATCATATTAGCACATCTGGGAGACAAATAAATTTCTAGAATACTTTGGAGACAAGGAAGAACAATGTCCACTTGAGTACTAGAGAGACAATATTTGAAAGATTTCACCATCAACCATTCCAAGGAATACTCATTATCAACCCTGAGAGATGGGAGGAAAGGGTCTAGTGGTTGATCCTTCAAAGAAGACAGTGAAGGAGTAAGAGATCCATTGACCCCAAGGAATGCATTAGAAGGGCCGTTGGAATCCATCCTAATCTCTAATGGGATATTCATTCTATGAGATTCTCATTATCCTCAACCATCACCCAAACATGGTATTTCATGATATCAAAATAATACCCAATTCATTAGAGGGCTATATAATTATGGGACCACTCATCACATTCATATTAAGTACAAGTGTATGGGTGAAACTTATATCATTCAACATAAGGTTTTCTTTCATCACTATTAATCACATGACAAAGAAACACGGGTTATATACATGGAAGTACAAAAAAATAAATGATATGGACATCTATATGCAATCCTAGATCCAGTTTATTAGTAACTAAACGTGATTGGCCACGTGGCCTTTAGTGTGCCTCTAAGTATACTTGAGGTTCATTGATGATACAAAATGAAGAATATACCCCCATGATTATAGTGTACCATATGGTATAAAACAATTATAAGTAGTGTAAATAGTATAAGACATGATCTATAAAAGGATAATTTAACTAGACACAATAAAAATGTAGAAGTGGAATCTACAACATATACAAAATGATGTCACATTCATATGTTACACAAAAATATAAATACATTGAAGTAGAGAAACATGAATATACATCGTTCTATAAAAAAGGTAAAAAAGGACAAAAGGTATCTCCTATTTCATCAAAATAATAAGTTGATTCCTCTACTCTTATACTCTATCCTATTGTTGTAAATCATTCATCCAAATCTAGATGATTCACTTTGTCCTAACATGCATCCCTATAGTCTATTCAGGTACCAATTGTTGGCTTGAAAAGGTTGTGAGATATATTCAGTTGGCCACTGCCAAATATTTATAGAACAATCTAGTCCATTTATATAAAATGAGAAGTTTTATTTTTATGATCAATGTATAATAATAAATAAAATAAATATCATTGGGATGATTTCTTAATGGTGTACACAACTGATACCACTTGCTCCAACATAATCTAGAATATCTCTAAATAAATGTCACCCTGTATGTGTGTGTCTGTGTGTAAATAAATAAATAAATATATATATATCATATAAATAAGAACTTTTATGTGTGTGTATATATATATGAAATATTCTCCAGGACCCATGGTGTGTACCAAAGGTTTCCATGCATAATCAAAATAGGTTTCACAATTCTCATGGAATATGTGCTTGATAATGAAGTAAACTAGGCCATAATTATGTAATCTGTAGACCAAATTCAAAAATATTCTTTGACTTGATAGACATGTCAATTATATTAATTAATTTGTATCCTGATATCTTCCAAGGTTCTATGTATAAGGACCATAGGTATCTCCCAATGTATAATATAAAAACCCATCACCGTACGAGTCCATCAAATGTGTTCAATATAAAAATAAAATTATCACTGATGGTATGTTATAAAGGAATAACTCTCTTACACTATCAATGGTGTACTAAATACATAGAGATCTAGGTATCACACATGAGATGGTAAATATCATTCCCATATGAGTTTGTACAAGGTAATCAACTAGTGAACTAGCTATCACTCCTGAAAAACTATAATGGAATATTCTCTTTAATCTCATCTAAGGAGTTCTATATAAGAATCTTTGTATCAATCCCGGTGTGTAATAATTCATTTATGAAACATATAAATTAATAAGATCCATGATACCACCTATGGAATTCCAAATCAAAAACCTCTTATCGGCCTCAACATGGCATAAATAATGACCATGTCTAGCATTAACCCATACCATAAAAAAATATAATTTAATTTGTAAAATTATTTTAATAAGGTTATTACAATCTATAAACATCAAAATAAAGAGCCTATGCACATGTCCTACCATTTTCCTTTGGATAAATTAAAATTAAATTTCATTTAAAAGGGAAAATTCAAAACCACCCAATTAGAGGTTCAATTTAATTAATGGTTATAAGGATCATAGAAATTAAAAGAAACAAACCCCATGGGGTGGATTCCATCATGTTATTCATCCTATGAAAATAAATTTAGGTTTCTCGGTCTACCCTAAAAAAAGAGATAACATTTAATTTAATTAATTTAGCATTCATAAGGCATCTCGTGGAAATTTTGGCATGTGGCACAACAATGCATAATATAAATATTATGACACTAGGGAAAAAGAACTAGCCCACCTAGCATAAGGTGGTTGATGATCCCCCATCTAGCGTTTCCTCTAATCCATGAAAGAGAATAATATATTTATAAAATCTATTAATACCCTAAAAATAGGCCATATTAGCTTGCTTGGAGTTAGCATTACATACAATGCATGAAATGAAGTTAATAAGGATTATGAATGAATAGCTTAGCAATGGCTATCCAACAAGATAGATTGTGAGTGATTCTGAGTTCTAATGAAGGTGGGGGCACAATGCATTTGAGAATAGGAAAAATATATATTGATGTGTGTCGTCTACTATGAAAAATAGAATGGGGAAGGAGGTTTAAATTTATGATAGGATTGGGAAAATTACATCTCACCCACCATTTAAAGGGGATCATAGTTTGGATTCATGGTTTGAAAAAATCAATTTCATCCTTGTGGGTTTATAGACTAAATGGGACAAATTTTTTAGATTAGTTAAATAGTTTTTAAACCTATTAACAACACATTTATACCCCATTTATAGTTGTTATATAATTTCTATCATGGTCATGCCACCTCCCTTGAATGATTAATCCAATTTTGAACCTCTATAAATGAGTCACATGGTTAAGACAAACAATTACTACTAACAATGAGAAAAAATTGAGCCTCATCATGGTCATGCATAAAAGTGATCTCTATACTCTAAACCAATCCAAGATGTTCCTAAACCATTTCTCAATACCTTAAGAATTTCCATTCTTTTTAAAGAATGGTTTGTGCTAAAATTTAAAGAATATTTACCTCATGAGAAAATCTAGAACGTTAAAGTATCCCTTCATTAAATAAACTCGTCCCCATTTATACCTTCTACGGTGGTAACAAATAATACAAGAAATGTTCTAGTCCTTCGGAATGTATTTTAGCCACCGTCAACCAAGTATGATCCTCTACACATACATGTTTCCATAGTACCCGTACTAGGGGATCTAACATTCCTTACAGAGCTTTCATACTCTGATCAATGATACAAATAGGATGCTCCATATAAAAAACATAAACCTCAATCTCAATATCCTCAGGATAAAAGGAATATGATAGGTTGGAATAATAACTGGTAATTTGCGATATGTGGTTGACATCATGCATAGCTCGGTACATTTGAGATAAGTCTAATTGATGAGATACCAACATGAATCAATATATTATATCAAAATTACCTAACATAATGAGATTATAGATTACCCTATCTCAGAAACCATCAGTGATCCAACTTAATAAAATATCATAGAAATACCTGATGTCCCACCTCAAACATCAATGGTCGGGGGTGATGATTAGTAAAACATTTATACCAAGATTATGATATCACCATACAATTCAATATCTGTTGTACCTACTCTGGTTTCTGTTGAATGAGACGAGGTATGATTATTTTCACCTCACCTAACTCTAACAATCATATGGTTGAATGAAATGACCTTCTATTTAGGGCCTCATATGGAGCCATATGTATAGTTTCCTTAAAGATGTTATTGTAAGAAAATTTGACAAGTGGTAGGTGTTTATCCAAAGAAATTCTAAATTCCACTCAAAGAAAAGGTGCATCAAATTTTAGTCACAAAATACCTCTCCAACTTCTTCTATATGATATTTCTAGCTAATATATTCAACCACTCCAATTACCATTTCTTAATTTATAGGTAATATCAAACTCAAAAAACTTTAGTTGTACTTCCACTCAACAAAACATGAAATTTATTTCATGTTGAGTGGAAATGTATTTGATAATGTTTTGTTCTATATATGATACAAACTATTATCCTATAAAATACCTCAATAAAAAATATAAGGCATGAACTAGAACATCTACTTAGAGATCATACGATGGGTAAAAATACTCATGAGATCTCAACTAATGAGACTCATATGACATGAATCACTCTCTATACATCATAATGGATCCCAGAATGATTAATGAAGCATCAATATAAACCATATATTTTTTTACCAGATCTATAATAATTAAGATCGATGTTGAAGTCAATATTCTCTTCAACTATAGAAAATATTTTTTATAGGATTCATAGGAAAAAACATTACACCCTTTTTATTTAAACCTATAAGGGGCACTATTATTAATAAAATGTCCAGAATAAAATTTATGTAATACCCAACCATCCCTAAGAAAATCCATATTTCAAATACACGTTTGGAATACTCCTAGAAAACTATAAATATCACCATATTTGGGTCAAAATATACTCCTCCCTCAAATTTGTTTTTAAAAAGGAAGTGAACCTTGTATATACCAAAGTTAAATTTTGGAATTCTAGAATATATTAGGTTCTCTCTCTGTGTATTCGGTATGATCTCAAGATTTTTTTCGTGGACATTTTGAGTACAAGAATACACTATGATATCATCCATGAACACTACCACAAATTAATCTAGATACTGGTGGAAAACCTAATTCATCAATGTAATAAGGACTATAGGTGTATTTTTGAGATCAGACAACATGGCCAAATGGAAGTACAATAGCTATCTACTTTGGAATTTTATGTTTGGAATTCTTGATGGTCTAACATGCACCTGGTGATAGCCAGACCTCAAATTAACCATTGAAAAAACCCTTTATCCTCAATGTCGGTCGAGGAGGACATCTATATGAGGTAAATGATACCAATTCGATATAGTAAATTGATTCAATCTCCAGTAATCTACATAAAGACAAAGAGTAACATCCATAGTCTTGGAGAAAAGGATACATAAACCCCATGGTGATGTACTACGATATAAAAAATACTTAGATTCCAATTCATATAACTACTACTTGTGTTCTTAAAGAACACTAGGTGACATCCTATAAGGAGGAATGTAATATGGTTCTACTCCAGACACTAGATACAACATAAACATTACCTCTATTCCATGAGGTAGTCTTGAAATGTTGTCAAGGAATAATTCTAGAAAATTATCCACTATATGTTATAAATCAATACATAATGTTTTCTAATCACCCATAAAATGACTAGAAATCATGCCTTTTACTCTACCCATCCCCCAGTACTTAGGTATAGCATGACTCACTTCAAAATCCGATTTTTCCTTTTGAATATAAGTACCATCCTTGAGTGACCTGAAGGATACCATTCAGTGATAGAGATCAAGTTGAGTAAAATAGGGTTATATACAGTCCATCCCATGTATGTTGTCTAATTTAGTCATATCAATGACAGATTGGTCCCATAAAAATAGATAACCACCTATTTCAAGGGGAACTCCTTTCATCAGTGTATTCTCTTGGATCGTATTCCCAACAGTATGTATAGTTCCATGTCGCTGAATAATTACACTATATCTAGGACCATAATTTTCAAAATTTCCTAAGATAAAAAATATTGTAATGCTACAATACTAAATAGGGTATATAATATTGTAGATAATACTAGAATAGCACTATAAACTATAGAAGTCTCGGATATCGGCTCCTCTGGAATAGGTTGTACTTCATTAAGATGGCCTGATCTGTGGCTCTAAGATATAGCCTGACTACCTTAAAAGGACACTCTCTGGGCTAATGTTGCATATCATATGGCTAGATTCCATGGACACACCCACCTGCTTGGACTGATCATCTAATATTATTCAATATTCCTTCTGGCTGTTAAGCTTCAGATCTTGTACCCGAATATGGGCTTTGTGCCAGTCCTTTCTCACTAGCCACTAGATGAAGGTTCTAAAAAAATGATGAAGGTTACCTATATTGATGAAAGCTTAGAAATAAATTGATTCTTTGGAAGAATGGGAATTCTTATGTCCCAGCCCTCCACACTAGTGAAATATCAGTTAACAATCAGTTTATGGCATCATACTGCCACTCCTCTCATGAGCAGATTCAAAGCAATTCTTCCTGCCACTAGTCAAAATGACTCCAAAGTCAATGTTGAACTTTTGTGTACTAAAATTTTAGATTACATCAATTTCCACTTAGTGATGAGGTCCTAGTTCACTATTAATAAAATGGTATCAAACCAAAAGGCATTCAACCATGATCGGATGGTGTACACAATCCCATTCCCAAAATGACTTGTTGTCATAAAATCATCTACAACACGTTTTGGTGTGAATCGCCGATGTAAATTGAATACTCAATCAGATAAATATAACGTTTTTGTAGGTGTATAAACTATATAGTTTGGTCCTCTCTCAGTTTATAAAGGTAAAATTAGTTAAACAATACTATTTGAAAGCCCACAAAGCCCATACCCTGATCAAGCCCAGCATATGTGATAAAATCCCTCCATATATTGTCCAAATAAAAAATAATATAAGTCACAAGCTTGAACCTCATATCTATAGACATCTCAACATGGTCGAAGTTTCATTTCATGGCATCCATCCATGACTCAGTTACACGAGGACCGCCTTCTCCTTAAAAGGTGGGAGGGTGTTACTATTGGAACTCAAACGTCATTTCTTTCATAGTAGGGCAAGGTTATGTGGATATCTATATAGACATTACTAGTCACATGAAACCCTCTTATAACTGATCCTTAACACCCACAATAAGAATAATAGGAGGCACCAAAAGATTCACAACTTGAGGTAAAACTTGAAGCTCAGGACCAACCACCTTGGGTGTATGGTCATCACCACATTCCTAGGGAATGGTCTGGGGTCATCTTAGTGGAATATATCTTCAATGGAAACAAATTATTAGAATAGAAATTGAGAATGGAACAAATCTTAATATACAAAAAAGGATAGGTACATTTGTTCTTATTTAAGAATCACACCCCTCTATCTACATCAAATGCTTGGTCTAGAAAACCTATAAGACCATATGGAATCATAAGAGACATTCCTACTATCTACTACTAAGGTTGGTTCTGGGTCAAGGTGTCACATCACATTATAGGGGTCCTTGTATATGGTGTGTCAATTGCATGTTATAAAGGAAAACACCCTTGAAACTGTAATTTTTATCCACATTTAATGATAAGCATTTTATTTAAGAGTGAAAGTTTATTTCAATTAATAATTTTTTGTATGTATATATGTATCATGGTCTAGTTAAATTAGTCACCATTACCAGGTTATAAATGTATAAGATTTATATTCTAAAATTTTTATATCTTGTAACTATGACATAACCCTTACATTTGGTATCATGACATAACAAGTTATATAAAGTGATTTTATTATATGAATCACCATTCTTGGTTTATGAAATTACATGCTTAGTAAATTACAATTGGAGTTCATGTAATCATATCAACTATCATTTCACAGTGTAACCTGTGGTCCATGTCTGAAACATGGCATAATTTGTTAATTAATGTTCCACCATCAAGATATATGGGAAAAATGATTTAGGTTAATGCAGACCCATTAATTAGTATAATTATTATATCCCTATAGGTAATATTATCAAAACTATGAATATTATAGTCAAGTAACCAATAATAGAAAATAAGTAATGTATGTATTATTATAAACATGGAATGGAATATACATGACATATGAATCATTAGGCGCCTACAACGATGCATGATCAAAACCCCTAGCACTACCAGGCCAAGGGAAAACTAAATCCATAATAACAATATTAATAGTAATAATAATAATAATAACAATTCCACAAACCATTTATGTTATCTAGTGGTGAACTCAATACAACTATAATAGGAAAAAAACAATAAAAACAATTTACCATCCAAGATAATTTGTATTTTACCTTTACATCGGTTAGCTACTCTAAGAAATTTTCTAATTACCAAAAGACAAAATGATCCAACTCTACTATCTAATAACAAAAACATTATGAAAAAAATAGAAAAGTGGGATTTTATTCCACTTTTTAGTGACCCCAACCCAATTCAGTACTATATAAATGAATCCAGTTGGCGACATGGCCTTATGCCCACCTCCCCGTAAACAAAATATTATCGACAAGATGTGGGGGGTCTATGATGGTATTGTGGGGAGACTATACCATCATGATAAGAGTGTAGCATAATAGAATACAACAATAGTAATTGGGGAAAATAGTATAATAAATGAAATGTTGGAGAATATTTCATCCAGATATAAAATATAGAAAGATAAATAATAAATAACATATACATAATGTTTCCATGTTTTTATTCTATAAAAAAATGGAATACATGGAAATAAAGAACCAATAATAAAAATAAGATATAAAAAATAAAAAAAATTCATAAGTTATATCCAATAGATTCATGAGAATATGATTGTTCCTCTTCTCCCATACTCTATCATAGTTGATTAAATCCTGAATCCAAATATGGAAACTTACCTTTGTGGCCAGATACATCCGTAAATATATTTAGGTACCAAACAGAAGCCTAAATAGCGTGTGATATATACTAAGTAGGACACCACCAAAGGTGTCTAAAACTATCCAGTCTATGCATATAAAATGATAAATACATTAGTAATAATCAATTTATAATAATCAAGAAAATACATGAGCATAGACCGAGTTCCTCACAAGACACTCGACTGATACTATATACTTCGGCCTAATCCATAATGTCTTTGGATAGATGTCGGCCTATATAGTTATATGTGTGTCCATATATATATATATAAATTGTATTTGTAAGAATATATATTTGTATACATATTGATATGAAATATTATCCCAGACACAAGGTGTGTACACAAGGCATCTGTGTATATGAGGTTTCACAATCCTTAGGTAATATATACTTAGGAAGGATAATAATAAGGAAGTAAAGTTTGTAAATAATAGACCAACTCAATGTATTTTATTTTTCAAGGAAGACATGTCAATTTATATAATTAATTTCCATATTAATCCTATCCAAGCATTTCTTATATAGAAACCACATATAAATCTAAGTACACTATAAAAATATTCACCATATGAGTCTATTAAACATATTCCATATAAGAAACCAAGAATCAATCATGTTTTGGTATAAAGTAATAAAACTCTAATCAAATTTACATTCAACAATATAGGGATATAGGTATCATTCATAGATAGTATTATAACTTTGGACTCTGCGCCTGTCTAAGGTAATTGACTAGGGAACCAAGAGTCGTTCATAGTTAATTTAATGGAATATTCCCACTAATCAATTCCATGTATTTCTTTGTATGAACCTGTGAATTACTCTAGGAATGTTATAATTAATTTATTAATATTATAAATTATTATGCAATATGATCCCATTTATGTTGTTATGATCTGGAACCCCTGTATCACCCATTGAATGACATAGAGGATGGTTATGGATATCACTAAACCATACCATTAAACAAATAAACATAATTCAATTTTTCCAATTAGTTTCATAAGGTTAATTTAATATATAAAAAAGAAAATATAGGGCCTATCAACCTGGACTACCAAGTTCTATTAGTTTAATTCAAAAACACTTACATTTACAAGGTCCACCTCACCGAATAAAAATTTATGGTTCAATTAAATTTAATGGAATAAAAAACAATACCTATAAAAGAAACACACATTTAGGGGTTCCTTATTGAGTGGAATCCATTCTATGAAATTAAATTTTGGTATTTATGGATACAGTAAAAAAGGAAATAATATTTCATTTAATTAAGATATAATTTCAGAGGCATCGCAAGGAATGTCTGTTATGTGGAATAAAAGAACATCATATAAACATTGATACATTATAGAGAAAAACTAAACCACCTACTATATTGTGTAATATGACCTGATGTCTAGTTTTTTTCTCTGATCCATGCTAGAATGTAAGAAATCATTTAAATCAACCAATACCAATAAAAGAGGGAATATTAGATTGCATGGATTTATAATTCCATGTGGTGAAGAAAATGAAGGAAACAAGGAAGAGGACTGATGATATTTTTGATCTCTATAAAATTCCATAAATAGTGAGTAAATATGAGTCCAAATGAATGTGGAGCATCAAAGCCTAGGAGGAGAGGAAAAATAGCTCTCCAGACATGTGATCCTCTATATAAAAGTGAAAGGAGATGGAGGGTTGACTTTAATATGAGGAATGAGAAAAAAGTAATTTCATATTTAATTTAAATGGGATTATCGTTTGACTAAAACATTTGTCAATAATAGAGTGTTATTTCCTAAGTGAAACTAAGTGTATGGGCTATGTGTGTGGTTTGGAAAAATATATGTATCCTATACAGATCCATTATGTAGTTTTTATATAGTTTCTCAAATGGTCATGTGACCTCCCTAATACATTGTAAAAAAAATAATCCTCAAAAAATTGGTTAAATTTTTGACCATCAAAATTATTACGAACCTACACCAACCATCCACCCCATGTTGTTCTAAAAAAATGGAGGTTTAGGATCTTAAAAAAACACAATAACTCGCGAATAATTTTATCAGCCCTTAGAAACATCCATTAGTTTTAAATGAATGATTTTTCTTAAATTTTAAGAACCCTCACCAAATGATTAAATTTGTAATGTTAAAATGTAGGTTAATACCTTTGAGTGGAAATGGGAATTAGTATTCACAACAGAAATTTTGGCCTTGAAAAATCACTAGATAACTTCAGAAACATAACAAGGGTACATACAGATTTTTATAATAGTTTAATGAAAGTGAAAGGGGTATATGATAACTCTTAAACCATAAGGATAGTAAGAGATATGTGTAATAACATTTCCCAACATGAAAAATCTGACATCAAAAGTCATAGTATAAATAATTTGATTGAATAAACTAGATAAGGAGAGGATCCCTTACCTTAATATGGTGCTTATAAAATCATGGGGGTGTTATCATGATATTAAGAACGCATTGGGATGGATTTATAGAGGTAACGTACATGTAAATTCAATATAAATGGGTTTTTATTGAATAATCGTGTGGGGATGGGTGTGTTTTTATAGAACATAAGTTGGAAATTCATTATTAGTTTTGAAACACATGTTTTAGACTCTATATGATAAATTAATGAAAACCGAAAATAATATCATGGTTATTTTCCATGGTTCATACCAAAATTTAATTTTGATTAAATACCGTATAATTTAAGAACTAAAAGCATTAAAATAATACAATTGTTTTGGCCCATAGTGCTATATTTTGTTGTCAATGATGGATCAATATGTATTTGGTGTGTTTTTGGTGGATAATGTGGTGATAATGGGGTATTTTTAATGGATTTACTTAATGGAAATATATTTAATGCTAGATAAATTCACTTTTAATTTAAAAAATTGTTGAACTAGTATTAAATATCAAAGACATGTGTCGATAATGACACATTTTTTGCAACATGGATGTTTATTGAAGGCCCTGAAAATATTCATGCTCATGAAGATCATTTGAAATTGATTTTGAAAAGTGGAGACATGTTCATGGATTGGAATTTTATGGGGATACATGTATTGATAATATATTATATACATAGAATATATTTAATGATTTTTTATAATTTTCATTTAAAATATGGTAGCAAACAACATGAGCAAGACAACTAGCACAACTATGAATATATGGTACGAGGCCGTAAACATGAATTGGATTCATAATGTCTCACTCGGATGAAAACATAGAGTGGGATAATTTATAGGTTTGTAGGATCATTCTCATGTCAGAGCACATGAAGATGATCTCGGGTATTAGTGGGCTAGGAAAGTGTGGCACAGCCCATGAGGCATGTGTGTTGTGTTACGGGTGTCGATCCCCCACTATCATCTCGAAGCGTAGATGGTATAAATTATAATATATGATAATTATTTAACAGTTGAATAAACAATGCGGTATGAATCATTCTCTTCCATTTTCAATCCATTATAATGTTATACATATAACAAATTTCATATGTTATTTTTGATCATGACCATCCAAATGACTCAGAATATTACCTTCAACATCTTGACATTGGTGAGATCCAATACACTAGAGTAATTTATACAATGATAGAAATCATTGAACCTGATCTCTATATGGTTATTATGAAAACTATATTATGAGGATATGTGTCTTCAAAGTACAATCAATAAATATATATCTTTCATGTTTAAAGAAAATAGAAGAATATGATTTGGATGAATAGAAACAAATTTTTAGGTGATTGTTCATGTTTCTACTATACATGGATGTTTTTGAGATTTAAAATGAGGCTTGGATCATGATATTTTTCTCATGCTAGAGAGGACTTCATGATAAATATATAACTAAAACTCAAGTAACAAGAGATGCCTTATTTTACAGTGTATATTTGTGATTACTAAAAACTTCAGTAATTTTACTACTAAACCATGACATGTAATCAAAATACGAGACTCGACATAGAATTTTTGTTAGAGGAAGAGGCAGTGGAAACCATGCCTATAAATTTAAAAGAACGTCAACTAAGAGGGTTCCAAATTTGATCCTAAAAGAGCACTAATTTTTCCAATGAAAACATAGCCCTAATGAACCTCATTTTCATGATAAAAATCCATAGTGATTCTTATTACATGAGGAAGAGATGAAAAAAATGTGAATTTTAATTTTTTCAAGCATAATCAATTTGATTCATGAATGAACATGAAATTGTCCCATGATGTCTTCATGGTTTGTGCTTGGTGATTGTGATACTGGTTATATTATATTACTTGATGGATAAGGATCACAGAACTATTTGGTTTATGTAAAGAACTAAGATATGGAATACTCTTGTGTGAAGAGGATTTCAGTTCATACTAAAAATAACTTGAGACCCCACATATATATATCGATGTCTACCAGAAAACAAAGAAGAATTTTGTATATCAACTCGAGTTTGTGTTAAGGAGATGTGTTCATGCATTAATATCATCAAATTAATGAACTCTTTAATTACATGTTAAGATAAGATGTCCATGTTCACTATAAGTTAATATTTATTTTTAATAAAGTGAGAAATAACATATAAAACAAAAGGAAGAAAAAAAGTATGTGATATGTTTTCAGTAATAGAAGAAAATTGGTTTGTGAAAGTTTTAGCTGCATATAATAAAATAAAATATTGTGTGCCTCATTTTCCCACATTATGTGAAGTTGGGACTTCAATCAGAAGGAATAATAACTTGATCATTTTTATACTAATGAAATTGATCAAGTATAAGTGATTCAATGTATGTGAACAAGACCATAAAACAATAATGTTATATGGATAGGTATATAATAAAGTGTGATCCAAAAATCTCATGGGTGAATATCAAAGAATAATCCTAAATAGAACTAATACATTTAGAAATATAAAAGTTTATCAGTTTCACTAAGGACTAGTGGAAGTCTTCTATTTGGAGCTGGAAGCATAAATATCTCAGTTAGAGATAGGATTAGGAAAATATGCTTTCAGGGATATAACCAACTGAGGCATAATATTTGGATTGTTGGTGGGTATAACCAAGATCAACTGTAGGATTGAATACTGGGGGATATGACTACTTGTTTCCTGAAATTCTATAATTTATATTTATATTATAGTGTATAACAACTAATGGGGGTACAAAAAACATGGAAAATAGTATGAATTTGTACACAAACCTATAAATATTATGTGATGTAATATCTTTTATCATTCCTATATACAAGGTGAGAATATGTGATATCACTAAGAGGATTTTGAAATTTAATAATTTGAAGAATATTAAATCAAAATTAAAAGAATTTATAAAACCAGTATACCCCTAAATCACCCCACCCTTCTCAATGTCACTTCTTCTAGCCTAGGGATATACATGTGGTATCATTGGATAGGTTCCCTATAAATATCCAAGTTAGTTTTTATGAAGTTTAGATTTTATGAAATGAGTGAGATACATTAGATAGAGAAAATGAATATACTCCATAGGATACAAATTATAAGAATTCTACCAATACATATATGAACCAAAAGATGAGACAACCATGAAAGCTAATGAAAAATTATTTAGTGAGTGGAGAGACACCTCCAACTGAATGTAATCGGAATAGTCTAGCATTCACTAATTCACTTGATTATAATTATTCTAATGAAGCCTACTCAAGTTTTGATGAAGATGGATCACTTAGTGTTTTATTTTTGAATCCAATAGACATCTGAATAACTATCAAAAATAATTTGTGAATTTTATTGTTGGAGGTTTCAAGGGACTTCTTTTTGATAAATCACTTTTATAAAAATATATTCAAGAACATGATAATATACTAATTATATATTTAGAATGTTAATAAATCCCATGTAGCAGGTATAAGAAAGGGATAAATACTTTATTGATACTTAAGAATAATTTCAATTATCTTCATGTGATAGTTTCTTTCTAAGATAATATTTTTTAAAGCCTTCTATACTCATGAAAAATTTCACAATGATTCTATGGTGGTCAAAGATGCTTGAGTTGAGGATAAACAAAAAAAGATAGAGTATTGTAAAAATTCATTAAAATTCTCAAGTAAAAATCAGAGAGAATGAGTATTGATGTTAATGGAATAATTGGAAGAAAGGTTATAATTGTTTATTATGAGAATAATTACCTCAATAAGAAGTGTTTAAATATGGAAGTGATATTTATAAATCAATAATCACCACAAACTAAAAAATCCCATACCTTTGGAAAATATATTTTTACTCACATTTTTTAATTGACTATCATGACTCCATCAAAATTAGTAGATCATCAAATAATCATATGGAAATGTTAATCCAGAAGAAGGTATCCCATAACCTTGAAACTATATTGTGTACTCATGTTGTTCCATGTGATTCTTTTGGTTTTAAACAAAATATTAGGAAATTATGGATGAAGAAAAAAGCTAATAAATCCAATAAATAAGGGGTTGGTATAAAAATAATCATGAAGATATATTCCCCAAGAAGTTTCCCAATTATTTGTGATTTTACTCAAAGTAGGAAGCTTCAAAATTTGTGAAATTTAATGTGACTACACCATAAAAGATGATAAGAAGGCACATTGAATATTGTTAGTGTTGCTATAAATTTGGGTAAAAGTCATTGGAATGTATGTATATCTTGAAAAATCATTAGGATAATAAAATTCACGAATTTACTAGGAGAAAAGATGAAGAAAATGTAAGACCTTTACCATGCAAGAGGAATCCATAGAAAATCATAGTTGACAAGTCAGACTTGGGATGTGAATAAAATTGGAATATTATTAAACAAGCTATAACATTGAAAAAATCGAGAGATACTTTCCTATATAAAAATAAAATATCAATGTATCAAGATGATCAGTACCCTCTACAAAAAAGAAGTCTCATTTTAATGTATCACAATAATAAAAAACATCGGGAAAAGAATCATATCAAGGTGAAAGATTTTAGTTTACATATTTTAGTTAGTTTTATGAGATGAATGGGAAGAAATACTACTATTACATGTATAACATGTCATTTCTAGGAAAACAACATGAATCAAGTTGGAGTGATTTTTAAAAAAGATGAGACATAGTGGGGGCTATATCTTTTCCACATGGATATTTTGATGTGTTTTTTGAATTGTGTATAGGATTTAGTATTTAATTGATAAATAAGATTATTTAAATCTCCCAAAATAATACTTTCAAATTACATAGTATGACTTCAAAGGCATGATAATTTATGGATATTATGGAGAAAATTGGATTTATTTACCTTATTTTATATATATGGTCAGCCCATGTAGATTTATATTTGTATAACTAAAGGATCATTGGTAAGAAAAAAATATGAGATATTCCCTCTATCAAAAGTGATTAGGAAATTTTAATATAAGGGAGAAGATCATATTTTTTTGAATAAATATAAGATGACAATTCCCCATTTATTATTTCAATTTAATTTTTTATATGGGGGAGAAATATTTGAGAAAACATATTGATTTTTAATATTGTAATAGTTAGTGAGAATAATATAAAATGGGTCATATTGTTGTTTCCAATGTTTCATTTGTTAACAATGATGTTTCCACATGTTTTGGGTGAGTTTCTTATGGATTAAGTGGTTGAACTGGGAGAATTTTTATCGATTCATTTGATGTAATTGGATTCTATATTATATAAATTCCCCTTATAATTGTGATTATTGTTCCGCTGATCTTAAATATTAAGGACTTGTGTCAATGGAGACAAATTTCTTGTAACATGGATGATTAGTAAAATCCATGAAAATATTCATGTGCATGTGGATTATTGGAATGTCATGTTGAAAAATGGAGAAAAGTCAGTGGGTTTACATTTGATGGTGAGACATAGTTTGAGAAAATATTCTATAAATATAATATATTCTAATTATTTTTAAAAAAATCATATATTAATAATGCGGGTTAACCACTTGTGGTATCCAACCATCTCAACTATGAATTTATGGGAGGAGGAATCAACCTAGGATCTTGTAGGTATATCCCAGATGGAGGTTAATAATAGGTCATTTCATAGGTCCGCTAAGGAACGCTCATGTAAGAACACATACAAATGGTCATGGGAATCATTGGTCCATCCCATGTCTGTAATGGCCCATGAGGTGTGTGTCCTATGTTGTGTATATTGATGCCCCAATGTTGGAATGAAGAGAAAATATCATGAATTTAAATATCTAGGAGAAATGTAATGCTTGAATAACCAATGTGGGATGTGAGATGTGCTACATTTTTCATGCATTTAAAATGTTATACATATAACATCCACCATATGATCTATTTTATCACTACCATTCGATCGACTCCGGATATTACCTTAAACATCTTGATGTTAGATTACTCCAATAAACTAGTGTAATCGATGCACTGATTACATTTTTTGAACGTTGTTGGCGCCAAAAATATGGCCCGAAAGAAAGGAACGAAAAAAAACAGCCGGCAGGCTGCCTCGCGAAGCACGACCGCGAAGCCCCGCCGTGAAGCGCCCCAACCATGGTGGCCCCGCGAAGCTCCAGAGGTGGTAATCCTCCACGAACCCGGTTGACGTTCGCGAGCCGCCGCGAAGCTCCAGAGGCGGTAATCCTCCGCGAACCCGTTTGACGTTCGCGAGCCGCCGCGAAGCTCCAGAGGCGGTAATCCTCCGCGAACCCGTTTGACGTTCGCGAGCCGCCGCGAAGCCCCGAAGGCGGCGCGCGAGCCCTGCTTTGCGGCGCCCCTTCCCTATAAATACTCGACTCCCCCTGAGTCCAAAAGGACGACTCAGAGGGACAACCCGACCTTTCGGCTTCTCCTCTCCCGAATCGCGAAGCACGCTTTGCCCCGGGAATCATGAGCTCCGCGAGGTATTCCTACTTCGCGAGACGACTCTGATTTGTTTTGTTTTGAGCCCCTCTTCCGAGAGGGATGCCCTTCGCGAAGCTCAAGGGCGTTCACAAAGGAAGGGGATTCCCAAGGGAACCCGGGCAGCCGCGGAGCACTTGTGCTTCGCGAAACACCCAACCCATACGAGTAATCCCTATGCTAAGGCAGGATCGCTCCACTTCGCGAAGCACATTGCTTGGCAGGACCCTGCTTCGCGAACCACTCCTTCTTCGTGAGGTAGTGCTCCGCGAAAACTGTTTCACTTCCCGAAGCACCTCCCACTTCCACCTATGCCCTATGCTAAGGCCAAGGCACCCCACTTCGCAAAGCACACTCCTCTTCTTAGCGATTCCTCTTTCCGTGCGACCCTCCAGGTTTGCACGATGCGATTTCAAAGTCCCATGGACAACACCTCCCGTAGCGTTGCTTCGCCTAATGCTTCTTCGCATAGGCACGCTAACGACTATTGCTTCTTCGCATAGCCATGCTAACGTGGACCCCTCGAGGGTTCGTCCCACAACCCCCCTTCACCATGGCCTTACCGGCACCTTTCCTTCCCCAAGGACCAGAGGGTACCGGTTATGTAAGCCCTAGGGGTGTGGAGTGAACCCACCTCGTCCGAGCTGCAGGATGTTAAACTGCCAAGAACCACGTCCTCAACACATGACGTTAAACTGTGACCCAACCTCGTCTCCCTCACGAAGGGTCCCCCCAACTCGAACATTTTTTACACCACTCGTCTCCACGGGAATGGAACTCTTCCGCACATGGAATGAGATTCTCCTTGTCGGAGTGGTGTATGTTCGTAGGGGAAGGGCTGCCTCAGAGCGTAAGCCCCTAACCTTTGGTACAGATGATTGTACCCGTGCATCTCTGTACTTCCCCACTACCAAGGTCAGGGGAGGACGTGATAGGGAACGAGGCACCTCCCATCGTCGGACCAAGGTCCATCTTTCCCGCGCTTTGTCGCGCCATGGGCCTCCATCCTGGAGTAAGTCCCAACACCATGGGCCTCCCAACACGTAATCCCCTCTTCGCTTCTCACGGACGCACCCTTCACGACGTGATCGTCAGGTCCATGCAACCTCTTGTTTCTCACACCGAGTATGACTCACGTGGGCTTAGAGTGAGCACCGACCCTGACAAAAACCATCTGAACTACGAGGTCTTTGATCAATGTCAAGGCATGGTACATAGGAAGCCTCCACGAGGTTCAAGCCCACCCGTCGCTCATTCACGTCGGGTCCCATTCCAGTCCAGCGGTAAGCCGTTGTGACCATTTGAACTATGTGGTCTTTGATCCATGTCAAGGCATGGTACGTAGGAAGCCTTTATGAGGTTCAAGCCCACCAATAGTGGACCAAGGTCTACTTTCACGTCGGTTTACCGGCGAAACCCCATCTGATCTACGAGGTCTTTGATCCATGTCAAGGCATGGTACGTAGGAAGCCTCCACGAGGTTCAAGCCCACCCGTCGCTCATTCACGTCGGGTCCCATTCCAGTCCAGCGGTAAGCCGTTGTGACCATTTGAACTACGAGGTCTTTGATCCATGTCAAGGCATGGTACGTAGGAAGCCTTTATGAGGCTCAAGCCCACCAATAGTGGACCAAGGTCTAATTTCACGTCGGTTTACCGGCGAAACCCCATTTGAACTACAAGGTCTTTGATCCATGTCAAGGCATGGTACGTAGGAAGCCTCCACGAGGTTCAAGCCCACCCGTCTTTCACGACGGGTCTCACCCCCCATCCAGCACGACGTTAAACTGCAATTTCGGTCCAGTGGTAAGCCATTGCGACCCACCCACCTGAACTACGAGGTCTTTGATCCGTGTCAAGGCATGGTACATAGGAAGCCTTTATGAGGTTCAAGCCCACCACCCATTGGACCAAGGTCCATTTTCACGTCGTGTTCTACCTATGTCCGACATGACGTTAAACTACACTCTGGTCCAGTGGTAATCCATTGCGACCCAACAATCCGAACTACGAGGTCTTTGATCCATGTCAAGGCATGGTACGTAGGAAGCCCCCACGAGGTTCAAGCCCACCAACAGTGGACCAAGGTCCCTCATTTACGTCGGTTCGCCGACACCCATCGCCCGTCGTTCATTCACGTCAGGGTTCACTATCGTCCCGCATGACGTTAAACTGTATTCCCTGAACTACGAGGACTTTGATCCATGTCAAGGCATGGTACGTAGGAAACCTTCCCAAGGTTCAAGCCCACCATTAGTGGACCAAGGTCCATCTTCACGTCAGTACGCTGACAATATTCATCGGACCAAGGTCCAGCTTCACGTCGGTTTACCGGCACCATCCCGAACTACGCGGACTTTGATTCCCTGCCACGGGGATACGTAGGAAGCCTCGTCAAGGCTCAAGCCCAACTTCACTATCTCCCCCCCTGCGATGGTTCCACTTCACTCTCCTTTCACTCCATTCACTGTCGCCCACAGGCTAGCTCCGATGTCGGTATCCCTTCAAGGAGGATCCCTCAATCCGATTTATCCCAGCTAATGCTCTGATTGGGTTGATCCGTCTCCGCTGGACGTTAAACTCGCGGCATACCCTGTGTTGAACACGTGAAGCTGAGGAAAACTTCAGATACGTGTCCATGACATGTAATTCCCCGCGCTCGATGTGGGATGCCTCGGGCTTCCACGCCCTCGAGAAGCCTTGTGGTCAAGGATAACAGACAGACATGCCAGGTACCCCAGCATCCAGACACGCTACTGATGCCTCAACGTGACTACTCCCCTGACCGAAGGTTGCTGCCCTGACTGGACCCTTTGGAATGTCCCGACAGAAGCAGTGTAATTAACCGGCGTCCATGGAAACATGGCACTGGGAAGAGTTTCACGAACTATGTATTAAATCTATGAGGGAGACCCGGACTAGGTGATGAGTTCTGAGGAGGAATCCGTAGAAGGAAGAACCGACATCCCATCATCCAGTTTCGATCAAGGAGAAGACGTCCCTGAACAAGGAACGAATGCCGCCCGCCATTGGAAAGTGGGAATGCGGGGCAACAAAGCCGCGCATCCCCCCTGACGGACGGATGCGCGCGCGCCCCGACGAAAGCGTCGGAAACAGAAATGGTGAACCCGACGTGAAATTCTTCTCCTCAGCATGGAGATTAGTAGCGTTCGAGACACCAGTGGATTGACGTGTCACCGGATCCAGATATCCGTTGCCTGGTCCCGCCAAGCAAATAGCGGGCCTGTCGTGAAACTCACCGGAAGTCGGGGTAGTAGAACGTGGGGCATTCCGCTCTGCAGCGTGTTGGCGTGGATCCTTCTTACAGACATGGAGAATGGAAGAACGCTGGGGCACTGGCTGTCGATCCTTTTCCTCTCAAGTACTGATGAGCTGATCCCTTCGTTTCTCAGGAACCAGGTTGCTATTTCAGAGATGCGATCACCATCCTCTCCTCGCCCGCGCAGGGGCAGGGGCAACACCACGACGCCCACTCCAAATGGCGCCACCACCGCCACGACGGCTTCCACATCACGGAATACGGGACGTCCACGTCCCCTTTCCCCATCGGAGGTCATCCAACGAAGGGTGATCAACAGCCTCGTGCGCAGGTACGAGGAGGAAGGGGTCATCCCGACCAGGGATATGGCCCGCCTGGACCTGGAGGCCTTTAGGCCCGCCATCAACGCCGCCCTAACAGGCCGCGCAGGGAGCCCCTGCTCCCCACCCAGACGTTCAACCGTTTCGGGAGCCTATCTCTGGAATGCCTTGACGACTCTTCGCCTTACGCTGAAGAGGCAGGCGCTGTCCGGCTCAGTCCGCTCAGGGCCCCGACCCGGGGCCCCCAGGTGAGAGCTCCTGTCCGGCCATGTCAGCGCCGTCGTCCAGCCCCGCAGGAAGAGCAGGCAGACTACGGCCCTGCACCACCTGCACCGGCCCGCCTGACCCGACGTCAGCGTCGGGCCCGAGCTGAGGACGCTCGCCTAGGCGCGTCCACGTCGACAGCTACAGTGGCCCGAGCCACCGCCGACGTACATTATGAAGCCCCCGCGTACATTGAGCAGGGGCACCCTTCACCCAACCAGGATCGAGACCCCAACCGCCCCATGGGCAGGCTGGGTTGACTCTCCGGGTTGCAGGTCCCAGTGGTGATCGCCGCGAGCTAGCCCGCGGTGATGCCACCCCGTACGGAGGTCCTCCCCGTACCGCTACTCCACAGAGCGTGGGCCTTCCCCGCTCCGAGGTTCGTCATGGAGGCATGCCTCGTGCTGCCCCCATCCTGCAGGAAGACCTGCCCCGCGGCAGTGGCGCTCAGCGCGGAAACATTTCCCGCGCCCGCTATACAGGGTATGAAAATCATCCTGCTGAAGGCACCGTCCATCCGGTCCTCCTCTAACGCGGGGGACCTCCCTACGTCCTTTCTGCAACCGGCGAAGGTCTTCCTCGCCCCAGCAACTCGAGGAGTGAAGGCCAGCCTCGCTCCACTCGCATCGACCATGGAGGTCTTCCCCATGCTCCTGCCAGTTCCGACAGAGGTCCTCCCCATGTACCCTTCGACATTTTCCCTGGTACCCCTCGCACCCCGGCTGTCTCGAGTGGGGGCCCTCTCCGTCACGGTGCCAGCACCACCCCAAGTCTGCCTGGTAGAGGTCAGCCCTGTCCCGAAGAGCCACCCAGGGGCAGAAGAGCGGGTCGTCACCGCCACAAGAAGAATCCTGGGAAGGCCCAGGGGGAAATCAAACCTGCCCGCTTCTCCGATGCGGAAGCGGAATGCGATTCAACGATGGAACCTTCTCCCAGATCCTCCGTATCAAGGACTGGGGCAGGAACCAGACGCGTCAGCCTCGTTCTCCCAGAATTTGAGGTCCACCGGATTCCCGTCTCTCTCCGCAGGTACATCCAGGAGGAAGAGATTCTGAGAAATTCGCAGGTTTCGACCGTGCAGTCACCGCCATCGTCACCCGAAGTGCCCTCTACCTCTACTCGGGATCACGAGGAGCTGTTTTGGGGGTCAACGGTGGTAGAACCACGACATGATCGGACACCGGTAACGGCAATTCACGTACCCGAAGCAGTGGCTGTTAGCCCGTCCTATCATGACATTGTGGTCAGGTCACCTCGCTCTTCAGAGGAAGGCCCAGAATTCAGTGGCCAGTCTGCTCGCTCGCTGTATTCTCCACCGCCGAGTTTTCTATCCCAGAGGTCCGCCTCGGTACAGCTACCGGTTCCTCAGCCGCCCCCGGTTGATGAGTGGGGTAATGTAGGGCCGAACCCTGAGGACGAACCCAGGAGCTTCTGGAGTATTCTTGCAGCGGACTACTTCCCAGAGAAGTTCTGGCCCACGGCGGCGCTGAATTTCCGCATACCCGAATCGCTTACCCCTGAAGAAGTGGGATGCTTTTGTCGAACCCTGTGGGCGACGCACTCCCGCCTCCATTGGGAACGGGTAGTATACCCCAGGAGTCGAGAGCACTTCGAGGATATTGGCGAACAGTGCCGCCTGATTGATGCAGCGACGCTCCTTGTGGCCCGACACCCCGAGTCGCCCGGCCACCAGAGTGCCCTCCAACGAAAATGCGTTCTGAGTTTCAAGGCACTCCGCAAGATCGTCAGGGAAGCCACCCCCCATGTGCAAGTCCATGGCTGGGGACACTATGTTGTCCTTCTGTTCGATCCTATTCGACGACAACCCGATTCGCTATGCGACATCGAGGACATGCCCTCGAAAGGAATCGCGGTCCACATGGCCGATATTGCGGACATGGAAGACGAGCTGGAACTCCTTGATGGAGAATTCCCCCCAGAGGGTGCACTGCCACTACTCGACCCATCAGGGAGAGTCACCCGTCAGCAGAGGAACCTACTAGGCCTCCCCGTACCCACCGAGTCGCTGGTACTCAGTCGAAACGCCGGCAAAGGTAAAGAGCACGTCGGAACCGTCAAGCACTCCGACCCGTCCGCCTCTGTGCAGAAAACAGACGAGGATCCTGAGAAGGCCGTGTTACGCCAGCAGCTTGCCGAGCAGAAGAGGCTGGTTGAAAAACTATTGGCTGAGCGCGCCGCGGAGCGGCGACCCGACTATGGTAATCCCAGGCCAGGGCAACAGGGGCATGAACAATTTCCCCCCGGTGAGATGCCTCCGGGAAACCCTGATCATGCCACTGTCGCGGACAGGGCAGAAGCCAGAACATACGGCAAGAGGGCGCGATACGTCTCGCCAAACCCCCCTGAGCGACGGGGCAATCCGAAGAATCCAACCCGGGTTCCCCTAGTCGCCCAGCCGGTCGTCCAACCAGTTGACCCGCGAGCGGCCGAAGCCGTCTATCGTGTTGAAGAACCTGGAAATGCGCTTGTGGTTAGGGATCCCCGTCAAGACAGGGACCCCCACCCGGAGGACCTTATTGCGGCACTCACAGCCCGCCTCGAGGCGTTGGAAACACGGCAGGTGCCGGTCCCACCGGATGGAAAGCCTTATCCCGCGTGGGTGGATGATATGCCCGCGCCTCCGGGTTTTGGGAACCCCACTTTCTCGCCTTTTAACAGGACAGGGGACCCGCCCCAGCACTTGGCCCATTTCTCTTCCAGGTGTGGCCCCATGCTGGGGACCCCGGCTCAGCAAGAGGCCGCCAAGCTCCGATGTTTCGTACAGACATTGGAAGGTCCGACATTCGTCTGGTACAACCAGCTCCCTATCAGATCAGTGACCGGTTGGGAGGATCTTCGCCGGCAGTTCTTATACCAGTTCATCTCCCCCACGCGAAAGACCAGCATTGCGGACCTCTTCAAGTGCAAACAGAGGCCTGATGAGCGGGTTGCAGACTTCATCGCCCGGTGGAAAGGGCTTACGTATTCCCTCGATATGCCACTGACTCAGGAGAAATTACTGACGATGTGTGTGGGGAACGTCAAGACAGAGCTGGTACCCTCCTTGATTACCCAGAACTACCCTGGGGGGTTCAGAGATTTCTCGGATAAGGCCCAGCGCCTCGAGGAGGCCCTGCAACAGGCTAGTCAGGCACGTTTGCTGCCCCCTATGATCTCAGCCAGGAGGGCCGCCAGGGCTGAACCCGCCGCAGTGGCTCAGATAGAAGCCCCGAGGCGGCTGGAATTTCTGCCGGAGGCACCACCCCCACAACCCCGCAGAGGTCCTCCACCTCAAGCACAGGCTCCTACCCAGCAGCGACCGCCTCAGAACCGACAGGTTCCCCCGCGCAATGCGCCACCGCCACCTAAGCGAGACAACCAGGCGCCGCCTCCTCGGCAGGCCCCTCCGGTCCCTCGACAGGACCAGGCCCCCAGGGCCCCCTATCCGGAAAGAAGGTACCAGACCTATTCGTTCAACAAAAATCAGGTCCCTGGCTACTTCCGAAGTGCTCTAGAGCAAGGGATTGTGCGTCTGCCTGAGTGCAGGAGGCCGGCAGAGGCGCATCTCACCGGTCACCCCAACTACTGCCCTTATCATCAAATCCTGGGGCACACCCTCAAGCGATGCTATGTGTTTAAAGACTAGCTTCGGGACCAGGTCAACAACAACATAGTCAATTTGGGCCCAGCGCCAGCGCAAGTGGCGGGCGTCTTTGCGGGATCAGAAATCGGCAGCGACGGCGAAGGTGAGTGGCAGCAGGTCCCTAGCCACGGATCCCAGAAATACGACGATTGGATGGCTCGAAAAACCGTCGTCCGTGCCCAGGGTATCATCCGGGCATGCCTGAAGCAGTCGGAACCTTCAGAAGAAGTAGTCGGTGCCTCAGCATCGTCTTCACAGTCGACCTCTTCCCAAAAGGGCAAGCAGCGGCGACGCAAGAAGAAGAAACGTGCACCGCCAGTGTCGTCGTCATCCCGCACTCTCGGCGACTTTATGCCTCCCTAAATGGGCATTCCTCCCAGAATCCACCCAGCGGTGGATGACTCTTCGAGCGACAGTCAAGGGTACGCTTCAGTTAACACCGTGGAGCTGGTAAAGCCCTATATGACCCCCGACGAGGGGGAACCCCAGGCAGACCTCCCCAACGTTTCCAGCCGACGTCAACGTCGGCGGAATCACAATCGTGACGGTCACTGAGGTACGTCAGCAGAAATTTGTAACCAAGCCGTGCACGCTACCGAGACCAGGCAGCAGGCTCAGCGCAGATCTCAGCACGCGCAGACCCATCCAGCACCCTCGGCTCTACCCCCACCGCCGTTCGTGCTGCTGGATCGGGGGGAGCCGCCTCGTTCATATCACAGCCAGTCTTGCCCGGCGACAGGCCATCCTCCGCTGTCCGATCTTAGTCTGGCGACTACTCTTCAGGCTTCTACTGGTAGGCAGCAAGATGTACCCAGTACTAGTTACTCGCCGGTTCAGCCAGCCGGACCCGCTGTGAATCCAAATGCCAAACGACCTCCTGTAAGCAGAGGTTCGCGTTTGGCACGAAAGTACGATGTTCTGAAGCATCTGGCCGGCATCCCGGCGAGGCTTTCCATCCTCGAGGCCCTTCGCCTGTCATCTGAAATGCGCGAGGCACTTGCCGTGGCCCTAAGGAGCCCCCTCCAGTTCGAGACGGAAGTGGCAGCTGCGGAAGCCTTCCATACCGAGACGCTTGAAAATGCCGAATGTCAGGCGGTTATCTCGTTCTCCGGCGAAGATGAGGACCCCCCCATACAGGGGCACATTCTCCCACTGTATATCACTGGCCACTTCAACGGTGTGGAAGTCCGCCGATGCCTCGTTGACATGGGTTCTGGAATCAACTTAATTCCGACCCGGACACTGCGAAAGCTGGGTCTGTCCGAAGGTGATTTGACTCCCTCTGACCTCGGGATCCAGGGGTACGACAGGACAGAGCAAACCCCGGTCGGCAAGATCCGCCTGAAGACCCAGTTCGGTGGCTTAATTGCCAGCACCGAGTTCATGGTTGTTTTTCAGGACACCGCCTACAACGCATTGATGGGTAGGCCATGGCTCCATCTGCATGCAGCGGTCCCCTCGTCGTATCACCAGTGCCTTAAGTACTCGCTCAATGGTCGAGTAGGCATGCTCCAAGGAGACGCGTCCCCTTTCGCTTCTTGTGAGGCCCGCTATCTGGATGCGGGTTATTACAAAATTAAGGATAAGCAAATCCTGGTAAGCGAGGATGAGCCTGCCCCGATCACAAGTGATCCCTGGGCAAGCATGGATGACACCTACATCCTCTCGATCCACCGGTTGGAAGCCACGACACCCGATATGGGGCAATGTTTTGTTGTTTCGGGTACGCAAGGAAGGCATGTTCCCGTGTCCAAGCGACGGCGGAAAATCACCTTGTACTCCTACATCAACCAGGCTCGGGTCATCCCGGAGACTCCTACCCCTGTACGGTACCAGGACGTCAAGCTGATGACAATGGCGGTGCGCCATACGTGTCTCTTTCGCCGGGCTGGAATCAACAGACTCAGGCCGACGCGTCACCACTGCTTTGATGTCATCAAACGTGGCCCCTTAGGCCGAAGGCCAGATGGGATCGGATCAAATGCATTCATTGATATGGTCTCAACGACAAGTGAGTCTCCTGATGTGATGACCGCTGCTGCCCAAGCCGGCACTAGCTGCCCCTCGGGTTTTGAGAGCCCAGAAGTATCTTCCGTCGCGGGAAGTCCCCCCACGGCTGGGGAGGAAGACTTAGAGGATGCTCCCCCAGCCTTTGAAGAAGGCGTCTCTACCACGGTTGATGAACTGGTACAGGTGAACCTTGGTAGCGAGGCAGATCCAAGACCCACATTGATCAGTGCGGCCATGTCTCTCGAGGAGCGGCGGCGGTATGTAGACTTCCTCAAACAGCACCGCGATGTGTTTTCCTGGAGTTACGATGAGATGCCAGGGCTGGATCCCCAAGTGGTTGTCCACCGTCTGGGCCTCCCAGCAAAACATCGTGGGTTCAAGCAGCCCCCAGGAGGATGCACCCTTCCCATGGCGCTATGGTGGAGGCCGAAGTTGACAAGATTATCAAAGCCAACTTCATTAAGGAGGTCCAGTCCCCAAATGGCTCGCCAACATTGTGCCGGTCAGGAAGAAGAATGGGAAGATCAGAGTCTGCATCGACTTCCGCGATCTTAATCGCCACTGCCCAAAGGATGACTTTCCACTCCCGGTGACGGAGCTGTTGATTGACGCCACGACCGGATTCCAAGCCCTCTCTTTCATGGATGGGTATTCCGGGTATAACCAGATCCGGATGGCCCCCGAAGACGAGGAGTACACTGCCTTCAGGGCTCCCCAGTGTATCTTTTGCTACCAGGTAATGCCATTCGGTTTGAAAAATGCAGGTGCCACTTATCAGAGGGCCATGCATCGCATATTCAAACCGATCCTCGGGACGTTGGTGGAATGCTACGTGGATGACCTTGTAGTAAAATCACGCCAGCGCCAGGACCATCTCAAAGACCTTGAGAAAGTGTTCGGTTTCCTCTGTTCCCATCACCTGAAGATGAACCCGTTGAAGTGTGCCTTCGGGGTCACCTCCGGGAAGTTTCTGGGCTTCGTTGTCAGATACCGAGGTATCGAGATCGACCCAGAGAAGATCAAGGCCATCAGCCAAATGCCTCCCCCGAGCAACATTCGGGAGCTTCGAGGCCTTCAAGGCCACTTAGCCTATATACGCCGATTCATTGCGAATTTGGCTGGCAAGTGTAAGCCCTTTTCCCGGCTCATGAAGAAAGACGCTGCCTACGAATGGGATGAGGAGTGTCGGGCTGCCTTCGAGGAAATCAAGCAGTATCTGCTCCAACCTCCGGTCTTGATGCCACCCATCTCCGGAAAGCCGCTGGTCCTTTACGTGACCGCCCTGGAGAGATCCCTCGGTGCGCTGCTCGCCCAGAAGAATAACGAGGGCACTGAGAACAGTCTCTACTATCTCAGTCGCATGCTTCTCGATACGGAGGTTAGATACTCCCCTATCGAAAAGAGCTGCCTCGTGCTCGTCTTCACCGTGCAGAAGTTGCGGCACTACCTGCAACACAACGAAGTACAATTGATCTCTCGGGTAGATCCGCTGAAGTACATCCTGAACCGCCCCATGCTGACTGGCCGACTAGCACGGTGGGCGGTGATTCTCCAGCAGTTTGATATCAGGTTTATACCTCAGAAGGCCATTAAGGGACATGCATTGGCAGACTTTTTAGCTTCTCATCCAACCTCCGCGGATCAATCCCTGGACCTGGATTTCCCCGACGAGACGATCCTCTCGGTCGATCATGCTGCCCCATGTTGGCAAATGCATTTCGACGGCACCTCCCGGAGTCCCACCGGTAGAAGGCTCAACGACCCCAAGCTCAACAGAGTGGGTCTGGGTATTGTTTTTATTACCCCGGCACAAGCCGTCCTGCCGTACTCGTTCCTGATGTCAGAAGGTTGTACAAACAACGAGGTAGAGTACCAGGCTCTCATCACAGGCCTCGAGTTGGCCCTCGAGATCCATGTTCCCCATCTACATGTGAAGGGGGATTCCGAGCTGGTAATCAGACAGGTTAAAGGCGACTACGTCGTCAGGAAGCCAGAGCTTGCACCGTTACTGGAGTACACCCTCCTCCTAATGGCCCAGTTCTCTCCTCGGCCAGAGGTTACCCATGTTCCACGATCGCAGAACGGACAAGCGGATGCCCTGGCTGGCTTAGCCGCGTCGCTCGCAGAACCCGAGTAAGATGATTTGGTCATACACGTGGCCCACCGGAGAGTCATTGCTCCCGTCACCCAAGAGGACCGCGATAGCCTGTGGGTAAGTCATCTCACCGTCGGACCTTCCATATCGGGAGACCCGGGTTCGTCAGACGCTGTGGTTGAAACCACCCCCGACTGGAGAGCACCTTTTGTCGAGTATCTCCAGAATGGTCAGCTCCCGGACGACCGGGCCGAACGCGAGCGAATACGACGCCGCGCGCTGCAATTTACCCTCCAGAGAGGCCCCAGTCTAGAGCAGATCCTCTATAAACGGAGTTTCGATGGTGTCCTCCTCCGTTGCATCCAAGGAGTAAAGATACCTCAAGTTATGCAAGAGGTTCACGCCGGTTCCTGTGGCGCCCATCAAGCTGGGTCGAAGCTGTCCCAGTAAATCCGGAGGTTAGGGTACTTCTGGCCCTCCATGATCCACGATTGTATTGGATATGCCAAGAGATGCCACGCGTGCCAAGTACACGCCAACTTCTTGCATCGGACGCCAGAACCCCTCCACCCCACCAAGTACTCTTGGCCATTTGCGGTATGGGGACTTGATGTAGTGGGACCGTATCCGCCGGCAACAGCCCGCCAGTGCAGGTTCATCATGACTGCTACAAATTTCTTCTCCAAGTGTGCAGAAGCAGTTCCGCTCAAAGAGGTCAAGGCACGTTCTATCGTTGACTTTGTGAGCTCCAACATTATCCACCAGTTTGGAGTCCCTCACACTATCCTCACTGATAACGGCACCAACTTCCGAGCAGCTGAATTGAAGAAATTGTACGCTAAGTACGACATCCGGTCGAACCATACCTCCCGCTACCACGCACAGGCGAATGGACAGATCGAGGCGTTCAACAAGACCCTCTCTAACATTCTGCAGAAGATGGTTGGTCAGAACAAGAAGAGTTGGCCGGACAAGCTCCCCAATGCCCTCTGGGCTTATCGGACGACGACTCGCAACTCTACCCAGGTGACCCCATATTCCCTGGTGTATGGAGCTGAGGCCGTCCTACCCATTGAGATCCAGCTGCCGTCGCTGCGCACTGGAGTTTATGATCACCAGACATCAGATGAGATAGTCGAGATCCGTCTAGCTGAGTTGGAAGCACTAGACGAGAACCGGCTCCGTGCCCTGCACAATCTGGAAAGGCATCAGGACAAGATAGCGAGAGCCTTTGATAAGAGGGTTCGTCTCCGCTCTTTTCTGCAGGGTGACCTGGTATTGGCCCTTCGAGCGCCAATGATTCCCGGTAGGAAACCACCCAAGTTAGAACCCAAATGGGAAGGGCCTTATATCATCCATAAGGTTTACCCCAACGGAGCATACTCCTTGGTGACCACAGATGGAGAGCGCGTAACTCCTCCCACCAATGCCAAATTCCTCAAGCGATACTTTGCCTAGGGCAAAAAAGTGGTCCTGCACGACCCTAAACTGCGAGAGGGTCCTGCATGACTCTAAACTGCAAAATGGTCCTGCACGACCCTAACTGCGAGAGGGTCCTGCATGACTCTAAACTGGAAAATGGTCCTGCACGACCCTAAACTGCGAGAGGGCCCTGCATGACTCTAAACTGCAAAATGGTCCTGCACGACCCTAAACTGCGAGAGGGTCCTGCATGACTCTAAACTGCAAAATGGTCCTGCACGACCCTAAACTGCGAGAGGGTCCTGCATGACTCTAAACTGCAAAATGGTCCTACACGACCCTAAAATGCATCCCCGTCCCAGTTGCATGACGTTAAACTGCATAACAACCATGTCCTAGTTGCACGACATTAAACTGCATAACAACCATCGTCCTGCATGACGTAAAACTGTTCATCTTCGTCCGTCATGACGTTAAACTGATCATTATCATCTTGCATGACGTAAAACTGCTCATCTTCGTCCGTCATGATGTAAAACTGCAAATTATCATCCAGCAAGACTTTAAACTGCTCCATCGTCCTGCATGACGTAAAACTGCTCATCTTCGTCCGTCATGACGTTAAACTGATCATTATCGTCCTGCATGACGTAAAACTGTTTATCTTCGTCCGTCATGACATTAAACTGATCATTATCATCCTGCATGACGTAAAACTGCTCATCTTCGTCCGTCATGACGTAAAACTGCACATTATCGTCCAGCAAGACTTTAAACTGCTCCATCGTCCTGCATGACGTAAAACTGCTCATCTTCGTCCGTCATGACGTTAAACTGATCATTATCGTCTTGCATGATGTAAAACTGTTCATCTTCATCCGTCACGACGTTAAACTGATCATTATCGTCCTGCATGACGTAAAACTGCTCATCTTCGTCCGTCATGACGTAAAACTGCACATTATCGTCCAGCAAGACTTTAAACTACTCCATCGTCCTGCATGACGTAAAACTGCTCATCTTCGTCCGTCATGACGTAAAACTGCACATTATCGTCCAGCAAGACTTTAAACTGCTCCATCATCCTGCATGACGTCAAACTGCTCATCTTCGTCCGTCATGACGTAAAACTAATCATTATCGTCCTGCACGACCTTAAACTGCAAAATGGTCCTGCACGACCCTAAACTGCATCCCCGTCCTTACTGCAAGACGTTAAACCGCAAGCCTGTCATGCCTTCTTGACTGATACCTGACTTTAGGCCCCTTGGCCTTCTCGGACCTCTCCGCCCAATCTCTTACCAGGGGCGTACGGTGTGGTGTAGGACTACGTCATCATTCATGTCGGGATTAGGTACTATGTCGTACGCCCCCCCTTTACGAGGCTCGGTCTCAGGCCCCTTGGCCTCCTCGGCCCCCTGGCCCCCCGTCCTCACTGCAAGACGTTAAACTGCAAGCCAGTCGGGCCTTCCTGCCTAAGGCCCAGCCTCAGGCCACTTGGCCTCCTAGGGCCCCTGGCCCCGTCTCCACCGCGGCTTGGCCTCGGGCCCCCCTTAGTCTTTCCCCGACTTACCCTCTTACGGGATTGTACGGCATGGTGTAGGACTATGTCCCCATTCACGTCGGATTACTTGTCATACCGTACATATCCCCAAAGTAGGTGCTTCTCATCGTCCCGCATGACGTTAAACTGCATGTCAAGAGCTACGTATGGCTTGATTCCCATCTTCATGGGATACGTAGGTATGCCCGGACATTTCGTCTGTTGGCCCAGCCCAAAAGCCAAAATCTTCCCCTCGGGTCAAGACATGGCAGGGTGCACACTTTTGCCCCGACACCACGTCGAGCAAGCCTCGACCTGGCTGCACATTTTTCCCTGGAGATGTTTGCCCCTTTCGTGGATGGATACAGCTATGCTTCACCCACTCCTTGACCGGGATTTCATCATCTTTCACACCCGGAGGGACCCCCCCAAGAACGGCCTGGATACTACGCCCAACGGCTCTCCTACCGATACGGGCCAACGCCCCCGAGGGTTTTTCTCAAGCAACAAGTCGATACAAGTCCCGCGTTGCGAATTTGGTCAGCGGTCGACGCTAATTTGTTGCCCCCATGCGGGTCACCATAGGAACGCTGTGTTTCGAACATGGTCAACAGTGTCCTGGATCTTCGGGTCCACCCCGAGATGCACCAGGCATCGAGAACAGTGATTCATTCTGCCCCATCACGAGATGGAAAACTTCCTCAGGGAGGTGCTAGCAATCAGGCCCACGGCTCTGTTTTCCCATGGGAGTGTACGGTGTGGTGTAGGACTACGTCCTCATTCACGTCGGGATCATGTACCATGCCGTGCAACTCCCTTTACGAGGCCCAGCCTCAGGCCCTTTGGCCTCCTTGGGCCCCTGGCCCCCCGTCCTCATGTAAGACGTTAAACTACAAACCAGTCATGCCTTCCTGACCGAGGCTCAGCCCCAGGCCCCTTGGCCTTTCCAGGCCGCGGCCCAGAACCTATCTTATAGGATCGTATGGTGTGACGTAGGACTACGTCTTTATTCACGACGGCTTCTTTACCATGCCATACACCTCCCTTGTTTAGGGATATATTACTCCCCTCCTCGTCCAGTATGACGTTAAACTGCATTTCATCATCCAGTATGACGTTAAACTGCATTTCAAGAACTACGTGTGTCTTGATTCCCATCCTAATGGGATACGTAGGACCACCTGGATGTCCAAGATCCGGGTCCAGCCCCATCTCTCGGGAATCCTCATCCCATCTTGGCCCCTTGGCCCATCCTTCCTCCATGAGGGGATCATATGGTGCGGTGTGGGATTATGTCCTCGTTCACAATGGTCTCGTGATTACCACTCCATGCTCCCACCCCCTACTGAGTTGTTTTGTCGATCCCTCTTTTTCGGCGGTTCACCAATGTGCTTAAGAGTACTCTGGTTTATTACCTGGAATGCCATGCTTTACTCGGACACGTCCGCACTCGCTTTCCAGGCTTTGCGTATCCTCGCATCAGGGATTTCATCATCTTTCACACCCAGAGGGACCCCCAAGAACGACCTGGATACTACGCCCAAGGGCTCTCTTACCGATACGGGCCAATGCCCTCTAGGGTTTCGGATAATAAATCGATAAAATCCCGCGTTGCGAATATGGTCAGCGGTTGATGCTCATTTGTTGTTCCCACCTCAGGCTAACGCGATACAGACGCTATGTTTCCGTCATGGATAACAGTTTTCCTCTGTCGTCACGCCAACCCATTAAGCCCAAATTCCGGGTACACAATTCACACCCTTCATCACTTCATCATATCCAAGTAGAGTTTCGGAACTCTTGGTACTTTTCCCCCGTGCACGTCTGCGCGTTGGAGGAACAAGCTACGTCAAAAGTGTCCTTCGGAACTTGCTGCTGACTCCCCTTCGGTGGACGCCTCAAGTATTGCGATGAGGATACCCCCCCTTGTTTCCCACACCGAGTTTATCTCATGTGGGCTTAGGGATTGGGTTGACATCTGTGCTTACTCGGGAGTTGTCACCACCCACGGTCCGAGCTCTAAGACCATAAACTAAGACTCTCATCTGGAACTACGTTCAAGACCCCTCGTCTTCGGACCCAGCTTGAGTTCAGAAAATTTACCCCTCTAATCCTGCCTTCAGGACCCTGATCATAGGACTGCGTGGCGCAGTGTGGGACTACGTCCTCATTCACGTCGGGTTTGCAACAACTGCACCACGCACGCCCCCATTCTGAGGTTCAGTCCTCCTCATCCCTGTCCTGCATGACGTTAAAAGGCACCCTTCAGAACTACGTGTGGCTTGATTCCCATCCTAAGGGGATATGTAGGACCACCTGGATGTCCAAGATCCGGGTCCAGCCCCACCTCCTGGTGATCTCCTGATCTCCCAGTCACCTAGGCCACTTGGTTTATCCCTTCCCCCGGGAACCTGCCATCTCTCGATCACCCTCAAGGTTGAGTCCCTTGGCTCTCTGCAGTGGTTCACCCATGTATTAAGAGCACTCTAGTCTAGGACCAAGAGTGTCAGATTCAACTTGATCAAGTTCCTTCCACTTGTCAAGCTTCGTGTTCCCCTCTATTCGGACTTCCATCGTCTTTCACACCCGGAGGGACCCCCAAGAACGACCTGGATACAATGCCCAAGGGCTCTCCTACCGATACGGGCCAACGCCCCCCAGGGTTTCAGACAACAAATCGATAAAATCCCGCGTTGCGAATATGGTCAGCGGTCGATGCTCGTTTTGTTAGTCCTCATTTCAGGCTAACGCGACAGGATGCTGTGTTGCGAACATGGTCAGCAGTAATCCACTGTCGTCACGCCAGCCCCTTCAGTCCTTGAATGTTGGTTGCATGATTCACATCATTTTCCACCCCATCATGTCCAGGTGGAGTCTCGACACTTTTGGCACTATCCCTCAGTGCACCTTTGCATGTTAGGGGGACAAAGCTGCAATCCGGCGATCTTTGGGGATCCCATGGTCCGAGCTCTAAGACCATAAACTAAGATCCATTCGGGACTATGTTCAACTTGATTCCCATCCTCATGGGACACGTAGGACCACCCAGACGCCCTGTCTCTGGGTACAACTCATTCAGGAAGCCAGTCTCTCTCCCTGTTTCACCTCCGTGTAGGCCCCTCGGCCTAAGGTTTCGCTCTCCGGATGGCGTACAGTCTGATGTGGGATCATGTCTCCATCAATTGTGTTTTATAACATTGCGCACATTTCCCGCCTAGCATCGTCTCTGATACGTCTGCGCTGCATGACGATAAAATGCATGCTTGGTCCTATCATACGACCCTAAACTGTGACACTATCGTCCTGGCCGCACGACGAAAAACCGCACCGCATTGTGGTGACCTCGCTGTAGAGGAAATCACGTTGGGTACTGGCCACGTGCCATGCCATTTGTCAACACCCATCACGGCTTTATCCTTGTGGCGATATCACGGCCTACTATTCTAGGCCTGTCGCTTCACAAAAAAAACCATTCACCTTAAAGAACAAACAAGATACATCAAATTCCGCTTCTTTTAGTGCAAGGGCCACGCCCGCACTCCCCTTTTCCCCTGGCGCTGGTATCCTACCATGTCATTTCCAGAACTACGTATGGCTTGATTCTCATCCTTATGAGATACGTAGGAGCGCCTGGGTACTTCCCTGCGGGCCCAGCCTAACCCTGGTGATCGGTCCCTCGACTCGAGCATTTCCTCGGAGAATGCATAGTAAGTAGGACTACATCCTCATTCACGTCAGATTTTGATGTCATGCGTCCCCTGATCTCTTCTCCCATCCATGGTCCGAGTTCTATGACCCTAAACTAAGATCACCCCAAGGGAAAGGAATCTGCTCCCTCTCTCTAATACGTTTCGTTACCGTATTCAGATGTGTTTTGACAAAAAGCCCGAAGCATGAGATTTTCACAGGAACATTCCCCTCATCCCATGACCAAGCTTCGTGAGCTCTCTATTTGGATCCTCATCCTCTTCCACATCCAAAAGGACCCTCGGACGACGTGGATACTACGCTTAAGGGCTCTCCATGAATGCTGGACCTAAGGGCCCTTCAATCGTTTTGGGCCGACGTCCCCATGGATATTTGACAACATTTGCGACACGGTCCCGTGTTTCGAACATGGTCAACGGTTGACCCTCATTTGTTTGTCCCCATTCTAGGCTAACGTGATAGGATGCTGTGTTGCGAACATGGTCAGCAGTAATCCTTTATCGCCACGCCGCCATCATCGTGATCTGAAACTCGAGCGTCATGATTCACACGTTTCCACTCCCTCATGTTCAAGTGGAACTCCATCATACTCGACTCTTTCTCTTCGCGCATCTAGGTGCGATAAATGATCGTGTTAGTGTCATCGGGCCGGTAGTCACCGAGCATCCCATTGCCCCATCCTGCCCCTCTCTGCGTCGGGAAATTCCCACCAATACTGCTTGTTTCCCACACCGAGCACGACTCACGTGGGCTTAGTAGTTTTGGCAGGATGTGTACCAACACGGTTAGGCCCCTCCTCGTCCCACATGACGTTAAACTGCGCTTCCAGAACAACGTGCGGCTTGATTCCCATCATCACGTGGGATACTTAGAGACACCCAGGCATTTCACCTAGGGTTCAGCCCCTGGAATCACGAAATCTTGTTCCTCCCCATTTCCTGCCCTCGCCAGAGGCCCTGTCTGGAAGAAAGAATGATCCGTGAACAGGCCGATGCGCCCATCTGGCGTACTCCCACCACGGTGGTGCAACTACCGAAGTGTTGGATTCTGTTTGAACAAACCACCACTCCATGTTCCACGCTTTGCGTGTCCCTTATTCGGACCCTCGTCCTCTTTCATGTCTGAAGGAACCCCCTAACGGCCTGGTCTTATGCCGCAACGGCTCACCTACCGTCCTGGGCCAACGTTCCGGAAGACTGGTCATGTCTGGAAGGACCCCCTAACAGTATGGATGTCTGACCTATGGTCCACCAACTGTCCTGGGCCAACGTCCCGAAAGATTGATCGGCAACAAATTGATAAAATCCCGCGTTGCGAATATGGTCAGCGGTCGATGCTCATTTGTTGTCCCCATTTCAGGCTAACGCAGTAAGGATACCGTTTGTCCACCATGGTTAGCGGTTGTCCTTTATTGTCACGCCATCCCCACAGTGTTCCAAATTTGGGCATCGTGATTCACACTTCCCATTTTCATCTGTTTGAACCGATTTCAGCGCCCCTGGTGTTGCCCCATTCGTGCATAAGAGCACGTTGGAGAAACGGTAATTCGGCTATCCTGGAAGTTCCTCCTCCGATCAAGCCTTCCCCATCTTTCGGGAATCTGGACTGGTTTGAGGGAATTGTCGTCAAACGTCCCGCAAACATTGTAGGGATGTAACAAGGCAATTCAACAGTGGAAATCGTGCGTGCCACGGAACTCAAAACAAAGGATAAGGAAAGAGTTGAAGCACAAAGGTGTCAATAAAAGTTTCTTTTGGGTTTGTTACAATACTCGGGGGTTGATTTCCCCCATGGACGGGTTGACTCCGTCAAAGGAACGTTGCAGCTCCGCCACCCGTTGACTTGCGGCGTCCAAAGCCTGTTGCCGCTGATTCAACTCCCGCTCCTCTTCAGCAGCGGCGGGGCGTAATTCGTCAACTCTGGCCCTGGCCCTTTCTACCTCGGCCCGGACGGCAGCCATCCTTCCAGAGGTTTGCCCCATATGTTCCTCAGCCTCCGCTAGCTGGGCCTTCAATCATGAGACCAGCTCGGACTGCGCATCGAGAGTGGCTGAAAGCTCGTTGGCCCGGATCTGCATCTGTTGGACCTCGCCTTCAGCCTCTTGGAGCTTCCTAATGTTGGTCGCCTTCCTCCGCTGCCATCCTACGCTCAACCCACGATCATGCTCCTGGATCTTCTCAGCCATGAGGTCTCGGATGAGCACGTGAGGGCGTCGGGCATCCACTCCCCCGGCACAAAGTTCGCGCAACCGTGAGCGGAGCCTATCCATTTCGGCCAGCCATTGCGCTTGGGGAGTGTCTCTGATAAAGTGCGTGATCAGCTTCCACGACCGGCGGCTGACTATGCTGCTGTCTTCCTAATCAGAGGACGTTTCGTCCCAATCCGCGCGGGCGGCAGGCTCGTACGCAGGATATGCCTATAGGAATTCCTCAGCAGGATCTGCGTCTGGTGTTGAGTCTGGTACGGCACCTGACGCCGGCGCAGGCACGACAGGACTGGGACCGACCAGTTGATCCTCTTCCTCAGAGTCCACCTCGATGACTTCAGGTATGGCCCTGCTGGTGGTCCCTCCCGTGATGGTGTGCGCCGCAGCTTGAGGAGGTGAAGGGACTATCGTCACCATCACCGGCATGCCCCTGGGAGGGACGCCGCCAGACATCTCGACCAGCCTCGCTGCAGCAGCCCACGCCAGTTGGAGAACTGTATGACAAAAAGAGACATAAACGTTAGTTGGCATGGCCCACATGTGACAATGAGGAGACCGGTGGAGGAGACTTACAAAGATCGACCTCCGAGCGGTGCTCCGGGGCCGGTACTGATGGGACTCCGAGACGAGGCCCCCCATATACTGTTGGAAGGTCTGGAGATTCTAGAGGAGCCGCCTCAGACCTCCTGGTCCCACTAGACGCAGAACTGGACGCAGCCATATGCGCGGGTTCTAAAGGTCCCACAACATCACCCGCCAAGGAGCGAGAACGAGGCCTATGAACAAGTTCCTCCTGCATGGCTCAAACACTGGTGAGAAGTCCATAGGGATTCAAGAACAGATCGTAAAAAGAGAAGTTCGGAATGCTACCTCGAGAGCCTCCACGAAGTCGTCGGATTCTGAGCTTCGGTCTCCGACCTCGCCCTCCTCCAACGGGCTCCATCCTCCATACTCATCCTCCCGAGAAGAGTCCCCTGATTCCTCCGGCCAGGGAGAGCGCTCCCTCAGATCGGCAGCCGATAGCTGCGGGGGCACCGTCTGATTTAACAGTACCCTCACCCGGTCTGTCATTGGGCGAGGGACACCACTGGAGTGGACGTAATCCTCCAGCTCGTTCAAGTATTGCTCTGCCTCCGCCGGAGACACCAGGAATCCAGCCCGGACTGGGCCTATGCCCGGCAGTTCCATCCCAAGGCGATTCAGGTGGGCCCACATCTCAGGTGGGCTGAGGAATTGCCGGTTGACATCCCAAATGTCCCAAGCTTCCGGAAAGACAGCATCTTCTGCCATGTCAATGTGACGCAGCCGCTTCCCCGGAGCCTGGGTGGATATCCTACGGAATCCCCTCGGTGGCCGCCCCTCCGAATGGCCCTGCTCTCCCGGAACCACCGGATCCGCCGCTGCTGCCATACCCTCGGCCGATGCGGGTCTTGCCGCCATGGCAGCCTCACTGCCGCGAGCGGCCCTAGCTGCCCTCTGACCTCGACCTCGAGATAGAGGAGGCCCACCGTCACCAACCCGGATCGTTGGCTGCTTCAGCATCTCCCCGGGATAAGCGGCCTCCCAGCTGATGGCGTACTCCTTCACTAAGCCGAAGGCGGCGGTGGACGGAGGCAATGTAATCTGCATCTTTCCATCCTCACGTGTGAACACGAGCCACAGCTGCCTCATCACACACGGGTGCTCCTCATGACGCACCTCCCAGTATACCTGCGGGGTCAGCCGCTGGAGGCACCGGAACTGCCTCGCAAAACGATGCGGGGTGTACGGTTCACAGATTGGCTCACGATCTATCCGAGCCACCAAAACTCCACCTCGGAAGGCCAGGAGGTAAGCCCGATGTTCTTCCGTTCCCCGTCCATCATCAGTAAGCCTCCCCGTCGGCAGTGGGAAGGGATGAATGTTGAACTCGTCCGCCCTCCACACCCTATTCAACACCATCAGAACGGCCAGTTTAAATGGGAAGCTCCCAACTACGTTCAGAATGGAGGGGCGAAAGTCTGATCCCGGCGGCGAAATGGGGTTTGGATACTCGTAAATCCCCCTGATATGCGCCGCGATCCACCCATACAGAAGGTGGAAGGGCCCGCATATTCTTAGCGGCTTCTTGCCCTCGCTAATGCGCCGCAGCACTCTGTATAGTTTGGCGAGCATCGGGATCCCCAGGTTGATCCGCTGCCCCATGGCCAACATCGACGCCATGATGAACGAGCTGGGCCGTACCCCCATGCTTGTATCTCTCACTGGTAGGATCCACCCACAGATGAGAGCCGCGATGAACGCCGCCAGCCTGACTATTGGCTGTTGTTCGGTGCTGACGCTGAAACCCCAAGTCTTCCATTGGCTGTCCTCCAAAACCCGCCAATACGAGTGCCCCTTGCCCCGTTGGGCTGCCCTTGGACAAGTTCGAGGCCTTGGAGGGAACTCTCGATTCTCTGGGAAGTTCAGGAAGCATTTGAACCACCTCCTGAAGTGGACGTCCCTCACTGCCTCCTTATCCTCGCCAGGGACAAGTGCCATCAACGCCGACGCCAGTCGCGGCATTTGCTCTGCATCTCCCCACGCGCTGGCAACAGGGAGGAACTCGTCATACATGGCCCCCAAGATTGGGACCCCAGAAATCTGGTGGACATCCCACAGGCTGATGCCCACCTCCCCGTGATGCAGGTGAAAAGTATTGGTTCTGGACGACCATCTACTCAACAGTTCCAGCATTAGTTGCTTTGGTTGGTAAATGTGGAACTGGGAGGCCCATGCCGCCTCATACAATCCCACTCTCCTCAGCTCGGCCTCGAACTCCTCGCATGAGGCACCTACCCAGTAGGCCCAGGCCCAGTCATCGGTAAAATTGCCGCCCTGGCGCAGGTCCCACTCATCGGACCACCCCTTCTTCGAGTCCTGCAAAGCCGCCTTCAGTATGGTACGGTAGAGAGGAGGGGACGTCTCCGGTTGCAGTGGCTTCCCGTCAATATTGTTCAAATGGTTGTAGAGGCAATCAGAGGTGACAGGTGTGAAATCCTCCGGTGCATGACCATCGGCCGCCCTAAACCATTGGTGCTGGCATGGCGTGCTCCTGAACCAGCAAGCTGGTTCATCCCTTCTTGCCTCAGGGATGAAGACGTCATCCCTCAGCCCGAAGCCGTACAACGACAGTTTCTTGCACTGTGGGTAATCTTTCTGACCCTCCGAGAGCAGATCCATCAAAGAAGTGTGGTCCGAGTGGCTCCGGATCATCTCCCCCAAACCTGGACGGTTGGCCATCTCATCTCGACGAGCAGCGTCTGCAAGGACCCCCAAGACAGCTTCTTGATGGGCCATTTTAATTTTGTCCCTCAGAAAAGAATTCCTTCGGATGGATCGCGAAGCTCGGACACGAAGCTCGACCGCGAAGCCGGATCACGAAGATCGGTCGCATGTTCAAACCGCGAAGTCCGGCCAAGGCAGACAAGCAAAGGTTCGCTTGGCGCGGACGCGGAGTCAGAGACTAGCGGTTCGCCGCGAAGCTCGATTCGCGGAGGGCTGTCACGGAGTACGTGGAGCTTCGTGAAATCGAGATCACAAAAACACAAGGAAGGCACGTAAAGACAAAAGAACGCGGACCCCCTATTTATAGGCGACGAGCCCAGAGCATCGCGGCGCGCCTCACCCGCGCGTAGCATCGCGGCGCGTCCGGATCCGCGGCCCCGGCGAGCAGCGCGGGCCCTCCTCGCGAGGCTGCATCGCGAACCACCGACAGTTTTGGCTATTGTCCCTCAGACTTCGACCCTTCTCCCTCCGCGGCTCCAAGTCTGAGGGGGGGCATTTGTTGGCGCCAAAAATATGGCCCGAAAGAAAGGAACGAAAAAAAACAGCCGGCGCGCTGCCTCGCGAAGCACAACCGCGAAGCACAGCCGCGAAGCCCCGCCGCGAAGCGCCCCAACCATGGTGGCCCTGCGAAGCTCCAGAGGCGGTAATCCTCCGCGAACCCGGTTGATGTTCGCGAGCCACCGCAAAGCTCCAGAGGCGGTAATCCTCCGCGAACCCGTTAGACGTTCGCGAGCCGCCGCGAAGCCCCGAAGGCGGCGCGCGAGCCCTGCTTCGCGGTGCCCCTTCCCTATAAATACTCGACTCCCCCTGAGTCCAAAAGGACGACTCAGAGGGACAACCCGACCTTTCGGCTTCTCCTCTCTCGAATCGCGAAGCACGCTTTGCCCCGGGAATCATGAGCTCCGCGAGGTATTCCTACTTCGCGAGACGACTCTGATTTGTTTTGTTTTGAGCCCCTCTTCCGAGAGGGATTCCGTTCGCGAAGCTCAAGGGCGTTCGCAAAGGAAGGGGATTCCCAAGGGAACCCGGGCAGCCGCGGAGCACTTGTGCTTCGCGAAACACCCAACCCATACGAGTAATCCCTATGCTAAGGCAGGATCGCTCCACTTCGCGAAGCACATTGCTTGGCAGGACCCTGCTTCGCGAACCACTCCTTCTTCGCGAGGCAGTGCTCCGCGAAAACTGTTTCACTTCGCAAAGCACCTCCCACTTCCACCTATTCCCTATGCTAAGGCCAAGGCACCCCACTTCGCAAAGCACACTCCTCTGCTTAGCGATTCCTCTTTCCGTGCGACCCTCCAGGTTTGCACGATGCGATTTCAATGTCCCATGGACAACACCTCCCGTAGCATTGCTTCGCCTAATGCTTCTTCGCATAGGCACGCTAACGGCTATTGCTTATTCGCATAGCCACGCTAACGTGGACCCCTCGATGGTTCGTCCCACGAACCCCCTTCACCATGGCCTTACCGGCACCTTCCCTTCCCCAAGGACCAGAGGGTACCAGTTATGTAAGCCCTAGGGGTGTGGAGTGAACCCACCTCGTCTGAGCTGCAGGACGTTAAACTGCCAAGCACCACGTCCTCAACACATGACGTTAAACTGTGACCCAACCTCGTCTCCCTCACGAAGGGTCCCCCCAACTCGAACATTTTTTACACCACTCGTCTCCACGGGAATGGAACTCTTCCGCACATGGAATGAGATCCTCCTTGTCAGAGTGGTGTATGTTCGCAGGGGAAGGGCTGCCTCAGAGCGTAAGCCCCTAACCTTTGGTACGGATGATTGCACCCGTGCATCTCTGTACTTCCCCACTACCAAGGTCAGTGGAGGACGTGATAGGGAACGAGGCACCTCCCATCGTCGGACCAAGGTCCATCTTTCCCGCGCTTTGTCGCGCCATGGGCCTCCATCCTGGAGTAAGTCCCAACACCATGGGCCGCCCAACGCGTAAGCCCCTCTTCGCTTCTCACGGACGCACCCTTCACGACGTGATCATCAGGTCCATGCAACCTCTTGTTTCTCACACCGAGCATGACTCACGTGGGCTTAGAGTGAGCACCGACCCTGACAAAAACCATCTGAACTACGAGGTCTTTGATCAATGTCAAGGCATGGTATGTAGGAAGCCTCCACGAGGTTCAAGCCCACCCGTCGCTCATTCACGTCGGGTCCCATTCCAGTCCAGTGGTAAGCCGTTGTGAGCATTTGAACTACGAGGTCTTTGATCCATGTCAAGGCATGGTACGTAGGAAGCCTTTATGAGGTTCAAGCCCACCAATAGTGGACCAAGGTCTACTTTCACGTCGGTTTACCGGCGAAACCCCATCTGAACTACGAGGTCTTTGATCCATGTCAAGGCATGGTACGTAGGAAGCCTCCACGAGGTTCAAGCCCACCCGTCACTCATTCACGTCGGGTCCCATTCCAGTCCAGCGGTAAGCCGTTGTGACCATTTGAACTACGAGGTCTTTGATCCATGTCAAGGCATGGTACGTAGGAAGCCTTTATGAGGTTCAAGCCCACCAATAGTGGACCAAGGTCTACTTTCACGTCGGTTTACCGGCGAAACACCATTTGACCTACGAGGTCTTTGATCCATGTCAAGGCATGGTACGTAGGAAGCCTCCACGAGGTTCAAGCCCACCCGTCTTTCACGACGGGTTTCACCCCCCGTCCAGCACGACGTTAAACTGCAATTTCGGTCCAGTGGTAAGCCATTGCGACCCACCCACCTGAACTACGAGGTCTTTGATCCGTGTCAAGGCATGGTACGTAGGAAGCCTTTATGAGGTTCAAGCCCACCACCCATTGGACCAAGGTCCATTTTCACGTCGTGTTCTACCTACGTCCGGCATGACGTTAAACTACACTCTGGTCTAGTGGTAAGCCATTGCGACCCAACCATCCGAACTACGAGGTCTTTGATCCATGTCAAGGCATGGTACGTAGGAAGCCCCCACGAGGTTCAAGCCCACCAACAGTGGGCCAAGGTCCCTCATTTACGTCGGTTCGCCGACACCCACCGCCCGTCGTTCATTCACGTCAGGGTTCACTATCGTCCCGCATGACGTTAAACTGTATTCCCTGAACTATGAGGACTTTGATCCATGTCGAGGCATGGTACGTAGGAAACCTTCCCAAGGTTCAAGCCCACCATTAGTGGACTAAGGTCCATATTCACGTCAGTACGCTGACAACATTCATTGGACCAAGGTCCAGCTTCACGTCGGTTTACCGGCACCATCCCGAACTACGCGGACTTTGATTCCCTGCCACAGGGATACGTAGGAAGCCTCGTCAAGGCTCAAGCCCAACTTCACTGTCGCCCCCCCCTGCGATGGTTCCACTTCACTCTCCTTTCACTCCATTCACTGTCGCCCACGGGCTAGCTCCGATGTCGGTATCCCTTAAGGAGGATCCCTCAATCCGATTTATCCCAGCTAATGCTCTGATTGGGTTGATCCGTCTCCACTGGACGTTAAACTCACGGAATACCCTGTGTTGAACACGGGAAGTTGAGGAAAACCTCAGATACATGTCCATGACATGTAATTCCCCGCGCTCGATGTGGGATGCCTCGGGCTTCCACGCCCTCGAGAAGCCTTGTGGTCAAGGATAACAGACAGACATGCCAGGTACCCCAGCATCCAGACACGCTACTGATGCCTCAACGTGACTACTCCCCTGACCGAAGGTTGCTGCCCTAACTGGACCCTTTGGAATGTCCCGACAGAAGCAGTGTAATTAACCGGCGTCCATGGAAACATGGCACTGGGAAGAGTTTCACGAACTATGTATTAAATCTATGAGGGAGACCCGGACTAGGTGATGAGTTCTAAGGAGGAATCCGCAGAAGGAAGAACAGACATCCCATCATCCCGTTTCGATCAAGGAGCAGACGTCCCTGAACAAGGAACGAATGCCGCCCGCCTTTGGAAAGTGGGAATGCGGGGCAACAAAGCCGCGTGTCCCCCCTGACGGACGGATGCGCGCGCGCCCCGACGAAAGCGTCGGAAACACACGTATTATCTCAATGGTTATTCCAAGAATGATATTATAAGGAGATGAGGATTAAAATATCCATAAATTTAATAATAGTCTTGTATGCATGTGTACATTTGAAGAATATTATTATTTTTAAATGCAAATGATGTTTTTGGGGGATGTTCATGCATCTTAAAACCACAAAATAGTAAGAGATTTAAAATTATGTGTGGTAAATGATAATTATCCCATGAATTATAAGACATCACTACAAGGATATAACACAAAATCACTATGGGGACCCAATCCATTGACATGTATTATTATGTTTTTTTTAACAAAAAAATCATTAAATTACAACCCAATTATCACGCGGACTAGTGTCTTTAGAAGACTTGGTTTATAATACATTATTTTGTGAATAAATAAAACATAATTATTTTATTATCCATAATAATCTAATATATCCTTTCGATCTATTAATACTACATGGGATAACCTGGGGAATATGTAGAATAAATGGGTGAGCTAAAAATCCCAATAAGGGAATAAACATGATAATAAAAAATAACATGTGAGTCAAAGTTATAACTTGATAACATAAAAGTGAAGTCTATTGAGTAAACAAATGAAAGGATAAAATAAGTAACATGGAATCATAAGAACATGGTAACATTGGGAATGTGGTATCAACATATAACACAGTATAAAAACATGTTAAGGAAAACTTCCTAGGTAATATCACGGGTTTGATAAAGTCTCTTAATAGACTAGGTTTTCTCCTTAAAAAAATACATGGAATCACATGAGAAAAAAAATACCCAAGGAATTTGATTTCTATATAGGAGAACCCATCAAAATATGTTCATGATTTATGTGTTCCATGTAAAGGAAATCAATAATAATGAATAACATAAGAATTATGCAAGGAATGAAAGTGGGTTTTATATCATAATCAAAAAAGATTTCATGATGAAGGAATTTGAAAAATAAATATAAGGACTCTATTATACAATCCATGTAAGGGATAATAATGTAGGAATACATGTGATATACATATATACATGATTTAGAATAATTCAATGACATAAAATGATGTTTTCATTGATGATAATTTATTTAAAAGAATACATGAGATATTTCTTGAGGAAAATATTTTTTTCAATTTGAAATAAACTCTTAAAAATAAAAAAATTTCCAAAATTTTATATATAAATTTTATTTAAAGTGAACTAATGAAATTTATGAAGGAATATTAAAATAATTGAGTGGTAATGATGGTGGGTAATTCTGTACATTTCATAGAAGTTAAAAAAATTATTTCACACTACTAAAAATGGATAACAAGTACCACATTTGGAAAAAGAAAAGAATATCATTTTCAAACCATTATATAAAAATTAAAAAATGTTTAAAATATATTTTATAAATAATTTGAATAATGTTAAAAATATTCATGAAAACGTTTTTATAATACAAGGATATTGAAGAAAAATGATTTTTTCCCAAGAGATAAATGATGTCATCTTTCAATAAAAATATTTTCAGGGTAATTTTAAGTACTGAATAGTGTAAAATATTAATATTACATGAAAATTTCATGAATAACCATTGAAGAAGAAAATAATATGGTTTTATTATACAATTATCAAATAATATCCTATAATATAAATTTAATCATAAATAATTCCAATTAAAATGAGATTGAAAAATAAACTTATACCACTTAATAACATTTGCAGCATAACTCCCATGAATGAAGTAAATGAATTTTGACATAAAATTTCATGAATTATGCATTATTCATGATATTATATATAAATTTTCAATATTTAATATATTTTAAAAAATTGGTGAATAAAATAATATGTGTCTCAAATAAGGATGTTTTGAGAAGAAACCATTAACTCGAGTCAAATATTTACCATTTAGGTCTTTTATATAGTTCATAAAAAAACTATATGTATACTTTTTTATTTATATTTTTTTAGGTTTAATACCATATAAGTAAACCATTTACATCATTTATTTTAAGTATATTTTTAATTACTCTATTATTTATGTCCATTTTGAGTGTCTTAAGGATGCATGGATCATTATTTCAAAATGGAATCAGTGTGTTTACCATGGACAAAGGGTTTATTATTAAATCATATATAGAATAATAATTATTATGTATTTATTATTTTTGAAAATGATATTATGATTTTAAAACTAACTATTAAAAATGGATATAAAAAATGAACTACGTTACAATCATAGAGATGGTAAGTCATGTGTAGACATATATAATGTTTCCATTCATCAATGATCAGGATAGAAAGAAGGTATGTATTGTTTTATATTTAAATAAAATTAATTATATCTAAAATATTATATTAATTCATTTTCTACACAAACATGTATCATCTATTTGATGTGGTAATAAAAATGGATCACATTTCTTTGTGAGGTGGATTTCCACCGTACACACAAATGACGTTATAATTTTTCAATGGATAGTAAAGTAAGAAATTATATGATATATTAAATTTATATAATGATTAATTGGTAATTAATATAATATAATAACATTAAATTCATCCTAAAAAATAGTCGTGATAGGAGATGATGGAAAACGAATTAAATCAGTCTGTGAGGTGGTAGTACGCCAAACACATGATCTGCGGTTTCGTTTACCATTTTATGGAAGATGAGATTGCGAAATGTTATTAAATTAACATAATAACATCTTATAATATAGTATATATTAGTTTTATTATATTGTAAATGTAATTACATAGTTAACGATGGAAAAATAAGAAGTAAAAAGGGGATCTATTAAGACATTAACCTTTTCGTAGAAGATCCTCATTTGGATCTCTTATCAGGAACCCTATGGTTGGTATTTTGGAAAGAAAATTGACACTATAATTTATCTAAGGTTTCTAAAGATATATTTTTTAAGGGTTTGTTATAGAAAAATTTCTTTACTGGTGTGAGGAAGTTAGTGGAGGGGGTGTCCTTTTATAAATGAGGAGAAGTGGTTTTTTTAAATATCTAAAACTATTCTACAATAGGAAGTCACACTCAAGTCCAATGCATTAAAAATTGATAAATAATGTACTTTAGGGGTTATATGGTTAATCCAAACATATAAAATTTAAAAAACATGTTTTAAAATTGTTATCCCATTTTCCTCTAAGATTACACACTATTACCTTTTTAATTTTTTTAACATAGTAAATTGATTTTTTATTGTTTTTATTATTCATTATGAAAAAAATAATAACTTTATATTTTATATAATAAAATTTATTCTGATTAAAAATATTTAATCCATTTTATCCAATTAAATTCATTTAATTTGTATAATTTAATTCCAATTAAAACCCACAGGCGTAATGAAAAATTAGGTTTCCAAAAATTTGTTTTTAAAGGAAAAGATAATTTTACATTAACAATGCTCCTAGTAATATTAAATAAATGAATTTAAATCTGTAAATTTTGATTTCTAATATTTACATTTATCTTAAATCATTCTTTGTTAGGGTTCAATTTTTTTCATTAAAATTGAGAAACATTTCCCCCCATAAAATACTTTTCAAAAAATATGTGTTTTTAGCCTTAGAATAATCTTAAAATAAAATTAGGTATAAATATAAATAAAATATAATTGATTAAATAAAATATAATTAAAATATAATTTTTATATTTTTAAATAAAATTTAAAAAATATTGGTACTTTTAAATGACTTAATTTATTAAAAATATACCACAATTTTAAAAAATTCTATTTTTCACTATTCACTAAAAAATAAATATTTTTTGAAAAATACAAAAAATTAATCATAATTTATTTTCATATTTTAATTTGAAAAATTATTTTTAGTTAATAAAACAAAATTCCTAAAACATAAATTAATTATATCAGTTTTTACAAAAATAAATAAAAACCATTTTTGAAGGTAAATTATTTTCTTAGAAAAAAATATATTTATTAAAAATTTTATTTTTATTTATTAATTATTTATAAATAATAATATATAGAGATTTTATGTATATTTCATAAATAATTTAATATTATTCATACCAATCAATTTATTTTCTAGGTAAAATAATTCATGTATATATAATAATATTTTAATTATATATCATTGTTTGATAAAACATAGTACAACATATTGAATAAGCTATCAAACATAATGTCATTTTAAAATCTAAAGATGTTACATTCTATCTAAAATAAGTTTATTGTTCCCAATCTGAACATATTCTCATTAGTAAATGGGTTGACATTATAAAATTCCCTTTTTGAAAAACTGACATCATAAAAGGCGTTAATAAAACTTCCTTTTAAAAGAGGGAAACAGAAATATGATGCTCATCTGGATAACACATGGATAGGTTTCCATGTTAGAGAACATTAGTAGGAAGTGTAATCATGGAAATTAATTTAATGTGTAAAAAATTATAGAGATTTATAGATACCATTTATCACAGGAAATTGAATTATAATGATAATGTTAACAATGAATAAATAATAAATATTTGATGAAAAAAAGAAAATAGATTGATTGGATATGAAGGTAACAAGATAACATTTTTGTTACAATATAATTTTCTTATAGTTGAGGGATTATTTTACTATCAATATATTTAATGGATGAAAATATTAATACATTATTTCTTATTAATTAATTAACACAATTTTATCCATTGGTTATGATTTAATCACATTCCACTTCACCTCTTATTCTAAGGAATGAGTATTCAATATGAATATTTTATTACTAGTGCACTAAAATTAACATTTAATGGATCATGAGGTATATAATATAGTAACAAGATATTACCCTTATCATTATTTATACAAAAGAATAATTATAATGAAAAAAAATAATATAAATATATTATACTTCAAAATTTAATAACAAAACAAAAGATCATTATTTAAATAAATAACCTTATATCCCAAATAACATCAATAACTTAAACATAGAATAAGGTTTTAACATCAATGGTTATCTCATAAACTTCCACTTACATCTCTTAAAATATAACAATATTCTTCCATATAATTCGTTAAGTTAAATTTAAAGGTTATATATATCCCCATAATAAAACATTTCCCAAAATATCATCAATCACATTAAAATAAAAAAAATTCAAAAATACTTTATCCATTAGTGTATTTTCCAAAATCAACTTAATATTAATCCAAAAAATATTTCATGAAAAAAATATGTCATTCAAACCAGGACATCACGTATTCCAGTGGTAGGCACTATACCCTTGTCACCCTACAATTGTGGGCTCATGCCCCATGTCCTTTCTAGATATGATGAGTTGTCACCCAACATATAGGTTTTCCTATTTATAAATCCAAATTTATATAAAACCTTTAGATTTATAAAAAATATGACGAATACAATAACTATAGAATTAATATTCAAATCATTTTTAACGACTAATGTATTTTATACATCCTATTTTATTCAAAAACAATAAAATATTCTTTATCAAATATAATTAATTCAACATCAATTTTGTATCAAAAATTATATTTTCCCCAATAATGTATTTTTCATAAAATATCACCTTACAATTAAATCAACATTATAGTACATTATTCCCAATAAAAATATTCAACTAAATACATAAAGAAAAACTAATAGAGAATGGTCCTTATAAGTTACATGATCCTTATAACCAGAATACCATTAATAAAAACACTACAAAACATGATTCTAGAATTTCAAAACCAAAATACATAAATCATTACACCTTATTTTTTTCATAACATAGTCCCTTAGGAATTAGTCATTGGATTTTTTATTCAGGTATTGTCTAAAGGGAAACAATTTATTGTGGAAGATGAAGGATTTCAACCCATTCACCCACAAAAATCAGGATGTAGTAAATACTATTCATGAAAAAAGATAACCATGGTTACTAGGTATCATGGACTCGATGATTTATAATTATAATGGTATGACAATTGTGATTCGTCTTATCAATTTTATTATTATTTTTGATGAATTTATCTGTTGGCATGAGTTTATAACATCTTTTATCACCCCACCCATACTTCTTTTTCATTTCTTTTTATTTTTATAAAAAGGGGTTTTCCTTTTATTATTAAAATAGTAGTGATTGGATTAGGGAATTGACACTGATAATGAACAAGTTCTCCATATTTATGACATTGAACTGTTAATGGTGCCTCAATTTTATATTTATTTCCATACATACTATTATCTAGACTCTTCATTATTATTTTAAAATTAGCTTCTTTTTACCGTCATGTACAAAATTTAAAGAAGCTTCATATTCCTTTAATTAATTTTCCATTTAGATCTTCCCACATTTTTGACATGTAGGAAATTAAATCTTTTTTTACTTATTATCTTTAATACATGAACTTAAAGGATACACCATCATTATCTTCATTTATTTTCGTGGAAATTAAACTATGTTATAATTGTTAATCATAATTCCAGAGACCTCATTTTTCATGATAACAATATGTCTAATTTTAATTCCTATTAGGTTATACACATCATTAAGAAAATAATTACATTTCCCATCACAATTTTTTTGATTTCCTTATCATATTTCTAATCATTAACTAAGAAAGGATAAAAAGAATAAGATGAGAATTCATTAAACTACAAAATGGAAAACATAAAAACCTAAAATGAATAACTTATAAATGATAAGTATTACTTGACTTATGAGTATATAGGATTCTATCAATATTATCCATGGTAATTTTTGGTATTTGGTTTTCTAATCATATGATTTTTTGAGTCATTAATATTGTTTTGTAAATAGTTTTTCTAAATCTCTAAAACATACCCCAAGGGAGAGTCAAACCAGTTGTGCGATAAGGGTGGTTATCATGCAACATGTGACAAAAGAGTCATGATCAATATGCCCTTTTATGTGTTATTACCACTAGTCAAAACTATTATAAATACATATCCACTTGTAGTATCAAGAGAGGGATATAATTTCCTAGAAACCACTTTCAATATCCTCCACCAAAATTCCTGGGTATTTTTATATTCTTAGACTTATCCTTCAAATTAACCCTAGGGTTCTCAAATTATTATTCTCCTCATATTTTAAAAAGGTTAGCTAATCCTTTTCTCTGATAGCAACTATTGTGACCCAAGCCTTTTACACTTATTATTACATGGTTTTTAACATAAACATTTACTAAATAAGAACCCAATGATCATGAGGCCTAGTGTATTTCAATGACTACATTCATAATACATCATAGTGAGAATAAAATAAAGCATAATTATTTAATTCTCTAAAATTATATATTGTATCCTTCTTAGAACCTACACATGTATGAGATAACCTATAAAATACATGCAAAAAATGGGTGAGCTCAAACTCCCACTAAGGGAGTAAACAAGAAAAGGAAACCTAAAATCTGAGATAACTATATAACATTATATCCTAAAAGAGAAGGATCATGAGCAATAACATGAAATAATAACATAAAGAACATGGTATCATAAGATCATGGTGAAATAGGAAATGATTCCACAACATATAACAAGAAAAAACCATGAGTAAAGGAGAAATTCCTAGAACATATTACATGGTTAACAAATTCATATAATGGATTAGGTTTACTCCCTAATCCCATAAATACCATATCATGATAGTAAAACATTACCCAATAAATTGGATCACTATATTGGCACACCAATCAAAATATGTTTTTGATTTATGTGTTATACATAAGGAAAATCAATCATGAGGAATAATTATTACAACTAGGCCCCACTGATAGCACAAACACCCCTCCTTAACATGGTTGTTGGGTATTAGACCTCCAAGAATACCCAGTTACTTTGTAGACACAAGGTCCCATCCCTAGGACAACCCACATTCCTAAATGCATCATCAGAGTAACGATTATCCAAAAAATAAAATACATTTTATTTTCAGTGGGTTTTTTCCTCACTCACACACACCCAGGGAAACATCCTAAAAGGTCACCCATCTTGATCACCGCTCCATGGAAATAACACTTAAATAAAGACTTATAATAAGGTAGTCACTCAAAAATAGTGGTTTACCTTGTTTACATGAGTCTTATCTTTTATCCTTTTACCACATCAACATTCTAGGTTATTACATTCACCTCCCCACACACATAGAGAACAAAGTCATCATTTTAGACCCTAAATATTAACCCAGGATGTTCAACCACACTTAAAGATGGGTTCCTCATTTGATACGAACACAACAATCAGACCCCACTGATAGGAATGACACCCTAACTTAACATGGTCTTTGGGTCATGACTTTCCAGGTACCAACATTGGTCCTATAGACACATGGTCCCCTCCATAGGCCCACCAACATGCCTGAATGGGTCCTCATAAAGATGATTTTATCCATAGTCCAACACATGTTTGTTCTTGTGTGACTAGTTCTCACTCACACGGACCCTATGAAACTTCCCAAAATTTTACCCATCCTGATCACTAATCCTAGTCCAAGTATGATTAATAGTGGATTTCTAATCAGGTAGGTTCCTGAAAAGAAAGGTTCACCATGGTGCCATGAGTCATATCATTTATACTTTAACCCATTATCATTATAGTGTGTTATAATGACATAATAATTACCAATGAATGAAAATTAGTTGCATAATATTGTCTTATATCATAATCAAAGGAAATTTCAAAATGAAGAAATTTTATAAATTAATATATGTTATGTATTACTGATTCTTGCTCAAATTTACCCAAAAGAAGAAGGTAGTACGGTCCTTGTAGTCTAGCTTGGGTTTTCGAATCCACAGAGACCTAAGAAGTAACCTATAGACACGCACATTCTAAGGATTGTTTTTGGCTATTAATTGTCCAAATTTGGTTGATTTTAGGTGGGTTTAAAGGAACTCTAAGAAACTTAAGTGAATTCAATTTAAAATAATGAGTTGATCCTAGTTTATTGCTCGGGGTGGATTGGACGTATTTCCTTTTCAATAATTTCAATTTCTTATATTTGAGATGGGATCATTTAAGGAGATAAAAAACATCATAAAATACTGGTTTAATGCCTACAACCTTTAATACTAATCACCTATACAATTTAAGGATCAATGTTTTGAGCACTTCAAGGTAATGGTTCGTATTAGCACTTGAAGTGTGTGGCGTTAAATTAAACAAGGATGATAGAGTTTAAAAATCATCAAATAAAAATCTCAATTAAAGAATTGATTATACATTAATGGGGTGATAAATAACATTATATACAGCCCCTTGATACTCCCTTGGATCAACCCATAAGTGGGGTATCCCTCCATTGATTCTATGGTTTCAATGGAAGCAGAAAGTTGACTCATGAGGGAGGACATAGAGAAGTAAAGAAAACAACAAAAATAAAATGATCACTCCACCGTTGTGTGAATAATTTCACAAGATTTGGTGTGAATAAATTCACACCTTGAGGAAACGGTATCAAAGTGAGATGTATAACAACAAAATAATATGATAAGAAGAACTTTTATTAAGAAACTAAAGTGAATTGAACAACTTACAAGTGAAAGACAAATTTGAGACAACAAAATCGCAGCATAACATTACAATTGAACCAAGCACCAAAGATTCCCAAAATCTTTCAACACCACTTCTTTAAATAGGAATTTTTGAGCCCTTGGGTCGAGCCTCCAATATTACAAGTCTTCTCAATTAATTGTGGTAGGCCATAGGTGGGTGGAAAGTAAGGGAGAGTTGATTTTTCCACCCATGACCCGAGGTGACATCCATCTTTCTTTTACCGAACCGAAGCAATTGTAAGACCTTATATATGGCAATCTCATAGTGGGAAATATAATAAGAAAATGTAGCCTCGGATGTCTTATAACCTCCTGTAAAATATGGGCCCATTTGTAGTTTTGGATTCCGAGATATGATCAAATTAGTGGCATGTTTTTATGGGCCGCAGAATCTGGCCCATAATTTTATCTCTAACTTGGGCCGCCTTAATGACCACCATAGAGGCCGAATTAGTATTATATCCTGAATAGGTATTTGTTCATATACATTTCCTCTATCATCCCCCAAAATTTGGGATTCATAGGGCCTGTGTTTTGGGCCCCAAAGTCTCATAAGTGGGATGGTGTCCAATCTGGCTTCTCTAGAATTGCTTCCGTTCATCTCCAAATATCTCCATCATCGTTTATGAATCATCCATTGATCCCTGAATGAAAAATGTTCAAATATAAGTGTAGATATATTTCCCAAAATATCATATTAAAATATTTATAATTACATTCCTTAGAATCAGATGACTCATTGGGCCTAAATTGTTGTATATTAGGCATGAAGTGCACAAATGATGAGAATGGATGTTCATAATGAAAATGCACTAACTCAGGCCCATAAGATCAAAAATGAACATTTAATACCATTAAAATGTAATTAAAATATATGTTTTTTTGGATAATCACACCCCCAACTTGAGATTTTCTAGTCCCGAGCAAATAATTCAATGATTTTATTTGAATTCCTTTCTTCAAACACATTATAAAAAATAGTGCTCACAATGTAAACTGCACAAAAATATATTTTTATAACCTATCAAGATAATTTTAAACAAGATAAATTTAAAAGAATATCCCAATCCCAAGCCCATTCCTTTGATCAAGTCCATCATCATACTTCATCAAACTCAATTAGGTGTTATGATGTGTTGTGAATCACAATAGATATCGGGGTTCATTTTCATTCAAGGGGGAAATCATGGAAGCGCTAGGTGGGATAACTTTTAATCCTAATATGAGTATTCTTCATTCCTTTTTTTTGTTTTATTTTTTCAATATTTCTATAGTAATTGAGATTGCAGTTAATCAAATTAACCCATGTAACAAGACTTTGCCGATGACTCCCACACTCAAAGGCCTTAGGGAACCAAGTGAAGCCCACATACTCGGGCATCGTCTCAAGTTAACTTAATAAAAAACAAAGTCATATTACCATAAATAGAGATAGATTAAAAAACTCAGGGCTAGACAACTCTGGAGTCACGATCCCCAAGTGCCGAAAGCCTCACATTTTATCAATCCATTGCTCTACATGCAATTTTTTTTTTGTTTTTTTGTTTTTTTGAATACTCCTATTATTCATAAAAATCAAACCAGCCTATGCTATTTATTATGGGACCCCAAAAATTCAAATTAGTACCCCGTAGTCTAGAGGATGTGCATTGTGGTGTTTTGATTTAATGGATGAAAATAAAGATGATGAAAATTTCCATTGGCCAAACTTCCAAAATCAATGCTTTTAAACTTAATCATGAATTAAATTAAGAGTCAAGGAAATAAAAGTTATTTGCTATGTAGTTTTAATGTGAGAAAAAATGTTATTATATGAATGATAAAGGAATTTTACTTTTTTTATCATTGTTTTTTTAAACAAACATTTTGTTTCGACACCCCTCAAATTAGAATGAAACTGTCCCTAGTTTCATAAAAATAAAATTTATAATGGGGTAGAGGAATAAAAGGGGAGTTCAATAAGGAAATTGAAATATGAGGATCATGGAATAAAGTCACCTGGTGGATGAAGTTTGAAGTTCTTGTCGCTTGAATTTAGTCCTTTAATATCCATGACGCTTGCAAAGTTCCCTAGTGGAAAAAGGAAAATATATATATATATATATAAGTAAAATATATGTATATATATATAAATTATAGAATAAGTGAGAAAATTAAGCAATAGGTTAGTGGTAAGCGCGCGCCCCTGTCTCCCTACGGTCCTGGGTTCGAGTCCCCGCAGCTTCGTCGGTTGTGACGGGGTTTGCCCCACGGCCTATGGAGTGTCCCCTTTTTTAATTATTATTATTATATTATTATTTTTATTTTTATCTTAACCTATAAAATAATAAAAATAAAACAAAATAAACTGATGATACATTGTCTTCTTTTTAAATTTCTGGGTAAGGTATTACTCAAGGATCACAGCACGTGACATGGATGAATATGGTGATCCCCTTTCGTACCCATCCATACACATAATAGAAGAACATGTCAAAAGTCTATTTTTTTATTTTTAAATATAAAAATGATTAATTAATCTTATTTGAAAAATAAATATGATTCAGAAAGATTAGAAACATAAAAAGCGCGGGTTGCCTCCCGTACAGCGCTTTGTTTAACGTTATTATCCCGACATAGATCCTAAATTTATCAATTTTTTCCTAGTTCATAGATTGGATCAATTAACTCAACACCTATTTACTGTTTATTGAATGATTCAATGAATTTTTTTATCCTTTCACCATTTACCTTGAAAATGTGACCACTAGTGGGATCTTGAATTTCTACTGCCCCATGGGGGTATACATGATGCACTATGAAAGGACCTGACCATCTAGACCTTAACGTTCTTGGGTGTAAATGATGTTTTAAACTATACAAGGGCACAAGTTTTTCCGGTTCAAAATGTTTGACCTTGATAATCCTATATTGGTAGGCATGAACTTTAGCTTTATTGATCCTTGAATTTTCATACGCCTCCATCCTTAGTTCGTCCAGTTCATTGAGATCAAATTTCTTTTTTGTTCTGGCCAATGAGAGATCATAATACATTTTATTAATTTCCCAAAAGGCCTTATGTTCAATCTCCACTGGAAAATGGAATGATTTACCATAAACCAACCTATATTGGGACATTCCTAAAATGGTTTTATATGTTGTTCTATAGGCCCAAAGAGCATCTAAGAGTTTCTCAGACCAAAATTTCCTAGAGGGGTTGAAATTTTTTTCAAGAATTTTCTTAATCTACCTATTCTCTAACTCAGCTTGACCATTGGTTTGAGTATGGTATGCAGTGGACAATTTATGAGAAATACCATACTTATACATGAGTGAAGAGAAGGGGCGGTTGCAGAAATGGGTTATTCGATCACTGATTATATCCCTAGGAATTCCAAATCTTGAAAATATGTTCTATTTCAGAAATCGAATCACAACTTGATGATCATTGGACTTAGTGGGAATGGACTCAACCCATTTTGAGACATAATCAATATCTAAGAGTATGTAGAGTTATCCCTCATAGTTTGGGAAGGGACCCATGAAATCAATTCCCCAACAATCAAAGATTTCAACCACTAAGATGAGAGTGAGTGGCATTTGATTCCTTTTTGTGATGGACCCTACTTGTTGACACCTAGGACAACTTTGAAATAATGTGTAGGAGTCCGTTGAGAGGGTGGTCTAGAATAGACCATATTGAAGAATCTTAGCAGATGTTTTCTTATAGGAAAAGTTACCTCCACATGCCTCACTATGACAGAATTTAAGGATGGACTCCTGTTTAGATTCTGGAACCCACCTCCTAATGACTTGGTTAGGGAAGAACTTATAGAGGTATGGATCATCAAACACATAGTGTCTAATATCAGAAAGGAATTTACTTTGAGCTTGAGTCCCTAAGAATTTTGGAATGACTCTTGTATCTAAGAAATTGTCTATGTCGGCATACCCAGGGAAGTCACGCACAAAGTATAGTTGTTCATCATGAAATGAATCAGACACAGAAAGGTGATTTGAGTTGTCTTAGAATTCCATCCTAGAGAGGTGATCAGCTACAAAATTTTCAACGCCCTTTTTATCCTTGATTGTGAGGTCAAATTCTTGTAAGAGAAGGACCCACCTAATCAGTCTAGCCTTATCATCTTGTTTTTGGAAGAGGTATTTTAGTGTATAATGGTCAGCGAACACAGTGATGGGGGATTCTAAGAGGTAGGACCTAAACTTCTCTAAGGAAAAAACAATAGCAAGTAACTCCTTTTCAGTGGTGGTGTTGTTGATTTGGGCATCATTTAAGGATTTTCTTGCATAAGCAATGACATAAGGATTTTTATCACAACGTTGTCCTAACATAGATCCTACAAAAAATTCACTTCCATCAAACATAAGTTCAAAAGGAAGGTTCCAATTTGGAGATTTCATAATGGGAGGAGAGGTGAGAGAGGATTTGAGGGTTGAGAATGAACCCTCATAGCTTTCTGTCCAAACAAATGGAGCATCCTTTACTAGGAGATCACAAAGGGGACGTGAAATTGAACTAAAGTCCTTGATGAATCTTCTATAGAAACCAGCATGTCCTATGGAAGACCTCACTTCCTTGATAGTTTTGGGTGATGGAAGGTGACGAATGATGTCAACCTTGGATTTATCAACTTCAATCCCCCTACCTGAGACCAGATGGCCTAGAACTAGTCCCTCTTTAACCATGAAATGACATTTTTCCCAGATTAGGACTAGATTCTTTTCTTCACATCTGGACAAGACTCTCTCTACATTCCTCAGACATCCCTCAAATGTATCCCCAAACACCGAGAAGTCATACATGAATACCTCTAGAAAATCCCCTACCATGTTTGAGAAGATTCCCATCATGCACCATTGGAAGGTTCCAGGGGCATTGCATAACCCGAAGGGCATGCATTTGAAAGCAAAGGTTTTGAATGGACATGTGAATCTAGTCTTCCCTTGATCATCTATAGAGACATCAAATTGATTATACCCTGAGTACCCATCTAAGAAACAGTAGAACGCAAGACCTGCCACTCTCTCATGGACTTGGTCAATGAATGGTAAGCGGGAATGGTCCTTCTTGGTGAATGTGTTTAGCTTCTTATAGTCAATGCAGACCCTCCATCCACTACTCAGACTTGTTGGAAGAATCTCTCCATCCTCATTGGTTATCACTGTTATTCTGGCCTTTTTTGGAACCACATGGATTGGGCTCACCCACTCACTCTGAGCTATGGGATATATGATACCAGCTTTCAACAATTTCAGAAGTTCCTTCCTTACTACCTCCATGAGATTAGGATTGAGTCGCCATTGAGGTTGACGACATGGCTTTGAATCAGATTCCAGAAAAGTCCTATGAGTCCCAACAAGTGGGCTAATCCTGGGAATATCAGATAGGGTCCATCCAATGGCTTTATTATGCTTTCTAAGGACATCTAGAAGCATCCTCTCGTGATTTGATTCAAGATAAGAAAAAATGACAATAGGATGTGTTTGATTGTCCCCTAGGAAGGCATACTTTAGTGCACTAGGAAGTTCCTTCAATTCAAGATCAGGTTGGTTCATAATTTTAGCAAAATATTGGGACATTGGTACAAGATCAATTTTATTTCCTAAAGTTTTAGACATGATTGATTCCCCACATGTATAAGTTTCAGCTACTAGATTGGCTTTATCAGATTTAGGGAAGGAAGTTTGATCGGTCTCTATGAATGTGTTTTGCTGAAAGGTTTCACTGATTGTTGGACCTAAGACTTCATCATATGAGAAATTTTAAAATGATTCAATCCAAGGAGATAAACTTCCTTCATATGAAAAAAGAAAATAAATCTCATCCTAACTTAAACATCCATCAAATATTCCTTGATGTTCTATGGATTCATTATGAATGCATCCTACCATGTGTACTTAATGAATGTCCTCGTCATCCCCTATTTGTGATCTTACATTATAGATGTTCAAGTGTAGAATCATGTTCCCAAAGGTGATGGTCGTGTTCTCATTTCGGACTCGGATTACAGAGTTGATTGTTGCAAGAAAAGGACGGCCAAGGATGATTGGGGTTTGTTCCTTATTTCCTAAGTTTGGATGGTTTTTAAGGACAATGATGTCAGCAGGGTAGATGAAGTTTTCAACCTTTACCAGAATGTCCTTACAATCCCCTTTGGATCCCTAATGCTACGATCAGTAAGTTGAAGTTTGACAGATGTGGGTGGGAGTTCTTCTAGGCCTAACTGCCAGTACACGACATAGGGGATGAGATTGAAAGTAGCACCTAGATCACACAAGGCCTTGAAAAATTTTCTTTCTCCTAGTTCAAAATTGATGTAAGGGAAACCTAGGTCTTTCAACTTAGGAGGAATGGTCCCTTGAATGGTGGTACTCACATTTGCAGCCAAAAGGACTTTGTTTTTATGTGAACATTTTCTTTTAAAAGTGAACATGTCTTTAAGGTACTTTGAGTAAGAAGGTATGGTTTGGATAGAATCAAGAAGGGGTATGTTCAACTTGACTTGTGAAAATATTTCCCTCAATGTTTCACTCAGTTCAGGCTTGGGTTTCCCCCTCATGTATTGAGGAAATGGTGCAGGTTGTGGGGTTGTTTGTTGAAGAGTTGTTTCATTGAAAATGTTATTAGCTTCCTTTGTTTGATATTGTGGTTCATTTGAATTTTTATCCAAGTTTGAATCTTTAGGTGGGTTCTGAATTAGTTGTTCAAGTTTCTCAATTGATTTCCCACTTCTTAAAACAGTCTCAACCTTTAGTTTTCTATGAGTTGTTTGAGTGCAACTTGACTCTACCCTTGAAGTTGAGGATGACACCACCTGACTAGGCATGGGTTCCTTTCCAGTTTTTATGGTTTTAAGTTCTTGTTTAAGGGAAGAGACTTCTGAGTTCATCCTTTCCATTTGTTTGCATAGTTGTTCTAGTAGGCTTTGTGGAACAGTTTGGGTGGGTGCTTGAGTAGGTTGGTTTATCCCTGGGGGATATTTTAGAGGTGGGATGGTTTGTTTAAAATGGACCGGTGGCTATTGGTATTGGATATATTGGGTTTGGAACTGGTTATGGGTTTGTTAGTTCTGATGGGGGTAAGGATTTTGTCTCTGTGGTTGGCTAGGTTGTTGGTTATCTTTCCAGCGGAAACCTGGGTGGTCATTATACCTTGGGTTGAAGTTGTTTTGGTATTGATGCTTTTGAATGTTCAAAGCATTTACTTCTGCTGCAGGTCCTCCTAAACGAACATCCTTGATGGATGTAATATTTGGGCAGTTGTCTGTATTATGTTCATGTTTGTCACAAATTGTGCAAACAAGGTCTACAATTTGGATTTCATGAACTTTCCTAAGGTCTATTTCTTCAACCTTCCTAGAGAGTGCTGCGAGTTTAGCCCTAAGGATTTCCTCTTCTCTAAGTGTATGAATTCCAGTAGTTCTTTGTGGATTTTCAGAATAATGTGATGTTCCCCATGTTTGGTTTTGTTCAGAAAGGCTTTCTAGATACTCGTAAGCATCATTTGGGGCTTTGTTTTTAACGGTTCCATTACACATCATGTCAATGAATTGTTTGTTCCCTAGACCCAACCCTTCATAGAAAATTCTCACTTGTTCAGGAATAGAAAAACCATAGTGTGTAACCATGTTTAGAGTGTCTTTGAACCTCTCCGATGTTTTATAGAATGAATCTTCCTCTTTTTCAAAAATGTTTTGGATGCTTTTTGTAAGTGCAATTGTTTTGTGGTGGGGAAAGTATTTTTTGTAGAATTCTCTTTGTAGTTGGTCCCAAAAGTTGATGGATGATGGTCTCAAATTATTTAGCCAATTTTTATCTCGATCCTTTAAAGAAAAAGGAAATAGTCTCATCTCAGCTGATTCTAGTTGATGTGGGGGACACATGGTTTCTACAATGTCATTGAACTCCTTAATGTACAGGTATGACATCTCGGACTCTATTCCATGGAATGTGGGAAGGTGGTTTAGGACATGGGGTTGAAAGATGTAGTTGGCATATTCTAGGGAATTGTGTCTAATTCATGAGGGGTAAATGGTCCCTGAAGGTGTTGGGTAGTCATTCATGGTTTGATCCATCGCATTCCCCAAGTTTGGGGATACCTCATTTGGGTTTCCATTTTGGTTCCCACCCGGGTTTATGAGTTGGTTTCTTTGAAGACCTTCCATTGAAATTGGATCAATTTTGGACTCTATAGTATTAGGAAGATTAGGATCTAATGGAATGAGTTACCTTGGTGTACTTGACTCCCCAACCCCAGGACTATCCACCATAACTAGACAGTTTGATTGATCGCGAGTGTAGGCGGACATGCGCCAAAAGAAAAAAAACGAGAAAGGGACAAGATAAGAGAATTTGGATGAGAAAAGAATAAATGGGAGAGAATAGAATGGGTGTTTAGATGACTTACTTGGGTCCCCGGAAATGGCGCCAAAATTTGATTCTCTCTCAAATTTATCCAAAAGAAGAAGGTAGAACGATCCTTGTAGTTTAGCTTGGGTTGTCGAATCCATAGAGACCTAAGAAGTAACCTATAGACACGCACATTATAAGAGCTGTTTTTGGATATTAAGTGGCCAACTATGGTTGATTTTAGATGGGTTTAAAGGAACTCTAAGAGACTTAAGTGAATTCAATTTAAAATAATGAGTTGATCCTAGGTTATTGCTCGGGGTGGACTGGAAGTATTTCCTTTTCAATGATTTCAATTTCTTATATTTGAGATGGGTTCATTTAAGGAGATAAAACAACATCATAACTTACTGGTTTAATACCTAAACCCTTTATTACTAATCACCTATACACTTGAAGGATCAATGTTTCGAGAAATTCAAGGTAAAAGTTCGTATTAGCACTTGAAGTGTGTGGCCTTAAATTCAACAAGGATGATGGAGTTTAAAAATCATCAAATAAAAATCTAAATTAAAGAAGTGATTATAAATTAATGGGGTGATAAATAACATTCAATCCAGCACCTTGCTACTCCCTTGGATCAACCCATAAGTGGGTTATCCCTCCATTGATTCTATGGTCTCAATGGAAGCAGAAAGTAGAATCATGAGGGAGGACATGGAGAAGTAAAGAAAACAACAAAAATAAAATGATCACTCCACCCTTGTGTGAATAATTTTACAAGAATTGGTGGGAATAAATTCACACCTTGAGGCAACGGTATCAAAGTGAGATGTAAAACAACAGAATAATAGGAGAAGAAGAACTTTTATTAAGAAACCAAAGTGAATTTAACAACTTACAAGTGAAAGACAAATTTGAGACAACAAAATCGCAGCATAACATTACAATTGAACCAAGCACCAAAGATTCCCAAAATCCTCTAACACCACTACCTTAAATAGGAATTTTTGAGCCCTTGGGTCGAGCCTCCAATAGTCCAAGTCTTCTCAATTAATTGTGGTAGGCCATAGGTGGGTGGAAAGTAAGGGAGATTTGATTTTTCCACCCTTGACCCGAGGTGGCAGCCAACTTTCCTTCAACAAACAGAAGCACCTGTAATACCTTCTAGATGGCCGCATCAGAGTAGTACATAAAAGAAGAAAATGTATCCTCGGATTTTTTCTAACCTACTGTAAATTTTGGGCCCATTTGGAGTTGTGGATTCCGATATATGATTAAATTAGTGTGATGTTTTTATGGTTTGCAGAATCTGGCCTAGAATTTTATCTCTAAATTGGGACACCTTAATGACCACCATAGAGGCAGAATTAGAATTATCTCATGAAGATTGATTTCTTCCTAAACATTTCTTATATCATACCAAAAAATTTGGTATTCATTGGGCCTGTATGTTGGGCCCCACAGTCTCATAAGTGGGCTGGTGTCCAATCTGCCTTCTCTAGAATTGCTTCCAATCATCTCCAAATATATCCATCATTGTTTATGAATCATCCATTGATCCCTGAATGAAAAATGTTTACATTTAAGTATAGATATAGTTCCCAAAAATTAAAATTAAAATATTGATAATTACATTCCTTATAATCAGATGACTCATTGGGCCTAAATTGGGCTATATTAGGCATGGAGTGCACAAATGATGGGAATGGATGTTCATAATGAAAATGCACTAACTCAGGCCCATAAGATCAAAAATGAACATTTAATACCATTAAAATGTAATTAAAACATATGTTTTTATTGGATAATCAATTACCATATAAAAGTAAGGGAGAATAAACTAGTAATATATTTAAGAGATGTATATAGTTAATTTATAAGAAATATATGATATTAAATGTTGTTTTCATTGAAAAAAATTCATTAAAAGATCACATGGAATATATCTTGAGGAAAATACACTTTCCTATTTGAAATTACTTCATCAAAAATAAAAAAATTTACATTATATAATAGATTTTTTTATTAAAATTGAACAATGGAAGCATATAATGGAACATTTAAAGAATGGAGTGGTCATGGAATTCAGTAATTCTATTTATGTTTTAAAAGATAAAAAAATTCATTCCACATTATTTAAAAAAGGATAAAATATCCTCTTTCGGAAAACAATATGAAGATTCATTTCAAACCATTATATAAAAATTAAAAAATTAAAAAATTAATTTTGTTAATCTTTTGGATAATGTGAAAAATATTATTCAAAGTATTGTTAGAAAACATGTATCTGTATTAAAAGGTATATTTGTCTAAAGAGGGAAATTGATGAAAGATAAGATAGGGAAAAAATATTTTTTTTATAATGGAAATAAAATAATAAAAAATATCGATTAAAAATATATTAAAACATAAACACTCACATCTTGGTAAAATTTCAATGAAAAATCCAATGAATTTTATGAATTAATAATTACATAAAATAACATTATGTATGAATTATTTATGTTATATTATATAAATGGGATGTATATACATCATTTAAGGAAAATGAAGCACGTAAAAGAACTTATTTTCTCAAAGAAGGATGTTCTGAGATGAAACCCCTACCTTGAGTATGTCTTTGTAATGTATATAATTTATATCCTATTTAATAATAATATATGATTTACTTTTTCCTTATTAAAATTTTATTGGATTAATCCCTTATACTTAAACAATTTATGTCATTTATTTTAATTACAAATTTTATCACATATTCAGTTATGTTCACGTCGGATGTTTTAAGGACACTTAGATCATTATTTCAAAACAACATTAGTGTGTTAACCATTTTAAATGATGTCATTGTTAATTAATATCCAAAATATTAATAATTAAACAATTATAATTTTGATCAATAAATTACACTTTTAAACCAAATAATGAAACATAGTTATGAAAAATTAACTACGTTACAATCATGGAGACAGTAGGACATATATAAATATGTGAAATATTTCCATTTTTCAAAGATCATGATGAAAATACGGTTAGTGAAATATTATCATTATAAATTAATAATTAAATAATATATATCAAATTTATCGTGTTTATTCTTTAAATAAATTCACATATTCATTCCATATGACGAGATAATAAAAAATTGATCACATAACTTTGTGAGGAGGTAGACTTCCGTACACAAGAAAGACATTATAAATTTTCCATGGATGGTAAGGTAAGAAAGATTATAATATATTAAATTTATAAAATCATTAATATATATGTATTATTAGATAAAAACAGTAAATCCATCATCTCAAATTTTTGTGAGAGGTGATAAAGGAAGTTGAATTACATCGGTTCATGAGGCTATAGTCTATCGTACACACAAATGATGATTTTGTTCCCATTTTATGGAAGTGGAGATGGATAAATATTATGTCATAAAAATAATAACATATTACTGTGTATTATATACTGGGGTAATTATATTTAAATTTTTAAGACATAATTGATGTTATAAGAAAATATTTAAAAAGAATGATCTTGGTGAAGGCATTTACCTTATCATAGAAGAACCTCCTTTAGATCTCTTATCAAGGACCCTAAGGTTTCTATTTTGGGAAGAAAATATGATATATAATATAGATAAGGTTATTAGGGATATATTTTAGTAGGTTTTGTAAGAGAAAAATGGTTTTATATGTGAGAATACATGAGGGTAGAGGGCACCCTTTTATAATTGACGAGGAGTGGTATTTTTGTAAGAACCCCAAAATATAAAATAATATGAAGGCACTCTAATGAAAAGTAACTAAAAAATATATAATTAATGAATTATAGGACTGAAATGTTCAGGAAAAAAATTATTCCATTAAAAAATAAACATTTATTAAACATTTTAACCCTTTTTCCACTATGGTTAGTCACTTTTACCATTTTAATTTTTTACTACAATAGCTCATTTTTTTACTATTCTAAATATTCACTATGAGTGAAAAATAATTTGAAATTATATATAAATATAAATAACTATATTTCTAAATATGGAAACCATTTTATAAAATTCAAAAACTTATATAATATAATATTAAGAAAAGGATAATTCAAAAACGTCTATAAAATAATATTCTGATTTTATATCACAGTTAATTTAAACTCAGTGTAACATGTTGAATACATTATTAAAGAAAGTTTTATTTTAAAATCTATTGATGTTACATTATGCCCCCATAAAAAATTATTTACTCATAAATTCACGTTGTTATTACTGATCAGGGGTTTTAAATTTGATAACACCATTTCTCGAAAAACCACATCATAAAACTAGTTTATAAAATAACCTATTAAATAAGAGAAATATAAATATGAAGGTCATCTGAAATAATACATAACTAGGTTTCCAAGAAATATAAAATCAATGAAAAGTGAAAAAAATTCACATATATGAAAAGCGTAAATAATTATGATGAGTTATAGAGATAATTTATCATAATAAATTGAATGATTAAGGGAATGTTAAAAACCAAAAAACAATAAATCTATGATGAATTAAAAGACTATTTATTCATCACATATGATTTTATGAGGATAATTTGTTTTCTTCAAGATACATTTTATAAATTTGAGGGATTTTTCTCTCTAAATATAGATAACACAAGAAAATATATTTACCAAACTTCTTTTTATTTCATAAGCATAATTTTATGATTTATTACTTCTATGTTCACTTTCAAATTAACCTCTCACCTTAAGGAATGAATATACAATATTAATTTTTATGTCTAAAGCACAAAAATTAAATGTTAATGGATTATAATATCCATAAGGTATTAACATGTTATTCCAATTATATTTATTTAAACCAAAATGTAAGATGATACAAAAAATGGATATGAATATATTGATCTCTAATAATAAATAATAAAACTGGTGGTTTAACATGTATTATTCCTTAAATAAAGAAACCTATATCCCAAATAACCACAATAAACTAAACATTTAAGATTATTTTAACCCCAAATTTTATCTCATACACTTCATCTTATATCTCTAAAAATATAATATAATTCATCCAAAATAATCCTTTACTATAAACCAAAGGTTTTTATATTTTTCATCCCAATAAAACATTTCACAATATATCAATAATCACCTCCAGATCCTAAAAATTTTCTAATATGTGTTCAAATAACATTTTTACCAAAATCAATATAACAATTTTCCACCCAAAAATTTATATAAAAACGATTTCAAACTTACTAGGAAATTGTGTAGTCCAATGGTTGAAACTGTAAGCTTATCACCCTTTTCTTGTCATTTTAAGCCTCATGACCATGCTGAATACGATGAATTGAAACCGAAAATTCCAATTTTACTTTGTATTAAACTATATTTATTTAATTGTTATAATTTTAGCAAAAATATAATTAATAACATTAAAATAAAATTAATCATAATATTAGTTTTTAACCACTAGCGTCTTCAATTCAAGTTATTTTTTCTACAAAAAAATATAAAATTCATAATTGACTATAGATACCTCAACATCGAGTACATATCAAATATTATATTTTCCTCAATCATGTGTTTTTCATAAAATATAACCTTACTATTAAATCAAATTTCATGTTAATTAGTACCAATCATCATATTCTTTCAAATCCTTAAATACAATCTAATGTAGAATGATCCAAAAAAGATTCATGTTTTTTAAAACCGAGGTACCATTAATGAAAACTCTTCAACAACACGATTCTCATATTCAAAACCCTAAAAACCTAAAATATTCCACATTATTTATTTTTATAATATATTCCCTTAGGAATTAATACATGGATTAGGGAATTGACTCAGATAATGACCATGTTCGCAACATCTACAACATTGAACAGTTAATGGTGCCTTAAAATGAATATTGTTTCCCTAATTATGCATAACTAGACTTTTATTTTTTCTTCATAAATTATTATCTTTGTGGACTCCATTAAAACAAATAATGAATATTCTAGTTCCTTTATGTAATTTTCCATGGTTCATCTTCCCACATTTTTGACATGTAAATAATTGAATCAACATTTATTTATCATCATTTACACTTGTACTTCCAAGAGAGTACATATTTCTTTTCTTTGATGTGTTTATAAATTCAAATGTTTTACAGTTTTTAAATTCTGTTCATGATATCTCATTTGGAATGATAACATGATGTCTTACTACCATTCCCATTAGGTTATACATCTCATTAGAAAAATCATTAAATTGTCCATCACATTGGCTATTGGTATACCTTCTCTTATTTTTATCATTAAATAAAATGGATAAATGAAAAAGGATGAGAACACGTTAATAAAAAAATGCGATGCCTAAAAAAATATATGGAGAAACATATAAAAGGTAATTATATCATCACTTACGAGAATCTTGGTTTCAATATTGGTTATCCATGGGACCATTTAATATTAGGTTTCTTATCCTTAACATTTGGTCAAAAAAGGTGTGAATAAAGGCCTATTATCATAGACAATGTGATGACCGAGTCCAGATCAATACACAATTTTTAGGTTAACACCTCTATTTATAACTTTTATGAAACCACATCCACTTTTAGTGTCCATATAAGAATTTAATTTCTTGGACACCACTCTCTATTCTTCACTGAAATTCCATGATATTTTCCTAAGCATAGAGTTTTTCTTAAACTTATCCCCAAAGTAATCATTGACAAGTTCACATCCTAGTTTGAAAATAATATTCAAACCTTTTCTTTGATACCAACTATATAGACCCAGGCCTTTTACATAAATTATTAAATGATTTTGAACATAAACAGTAATAAAATTACAACCCAAAGATTTTGAGGCATATTGTATTTGAATAGATAGTTTCATAATACATCAGAATGAGAAGAAAATAAAACATCTTTTAATTTAATATCAATAATGAAACCCTATACCCTACCAAGATCCTAAAACATTATTGGATAACTTAGGGGATGTATAGGAAAATTAGGTGAGCTGAAAAACCTAATAAGTGAATAAACATGACAAAGAAACATAACATGTGAGTCAAAGGATCATCATTATATCAGAAAAGAGAAGGAGGATGAGTAATCAAATGAAATAATAACATTAGGAACCTGGTATCATTAGATAATTGAAACATAAGAAACATGTAAGTAACACAAGAAATATGTACGTAACATATATAATGATTGAAAAATAATTCAATGATAACTACACAGGCAATATCACATAGGGGACAGAGCCCCATAATGGATTAGGTTTACTAACAAATAAAATACATGATGAATCATAAGAATAAAACATTACCTAATGAATTGGAGTGATATCTAGGTGCACCCATCACAACAAGTTTTGGATTTATTTTTTCCACATAAAGGAAATCAAAAAAAAATTCATTAAAGAAGAATTACCCAATGAAATAAAATTGGTAGCATAATCTTATCTCATATTATAATAAAATAAAAATTAATAATTAATGAATTTGATAAATGAACATAAGGTATATATTTTCTAGTAAAATTAATGGACCAGAAGCTATTTAAATATGTGATACACATATATACTTAGTTTTGATGAAATATATGACATTATAGTTTACAAAAATTGATGAAAATATATTCAAAATATTACAATGAATATTTCTTTTAGAAAATACACTTTTCACTTTGAAATCACTTCTCCATAATATAAAAATATCGAAAATATTACGGAAAAGAATATACTTTTTAATGAACAATGTAAAATTATAAAGGAATATTTAAATAGTTATGTGGTCATTACAGTGGGTAATTTTACACATTCTATACAAGTTAAAAAACATTCCATCACATTATTTTAATAAGGTTAAACATTCACTCATTTTGAAAACGTCTATAATATTCATTTTAATTTTTTTATTAAAAGTAAAAAATGGGTAAAAATTTCTTTATGAAATAATTTGGTAATTGTTAATTTTTTTAAAATATATTTATAAATAATGAATATGGAAGAAAATAGATTTTTAAATGAAGGGATAAATGAAGTCACCTTTACTTAAAAAAATTTATATCATTTTAACTACCAAGGAGATGAAAGTGGAAATATTACTTGAAATATTCATGACTAACCACAGGGGAAAATGAAATTGCTTTGTTATACAATGATCAAATAATTTACTATAATATAAATTCAATCATAAATAATCCTAATTAAAAACTTATTGAAAAATAAACCCTTACCATTTGGAAACAATTGAATCATAACTCACCTAAATAAAGTGAATGAATTATAACTTATACAATACTGATGTTTTAAAGATTAACTACAAAATATATAAATTGGAATTATATAAAACATTTAAATAAAATTAGGTTCATAAAAGTACATCCTCCTCAAAGAAGGATGTTATGAGACGAAACACTTTTCATGAGTTGAGGCTTTTTCATGTAATTATATTATCACTTTTATAAGAAATATATGTAAATTAAATTTTTTCTTAAGAAACTTTTACAAATTTAATTGTTATCCTTAAACTATTTAGTTCATTTATTTAAATGAAATATTTTCTTATCCACTCAGTTATGTCTATGTTGGGTGTTTGGAGGATGCTTGGTTCATAATATCAAAACAACATTAGTGTATTGAACATGGTCAAAAAGATAATTATTACATAATATCTATGTTCCTAATTATTCAAAAATTATATTTTTTTACAAAAATTATACTTTTAAAAGCAACAATGATATATGGATAAGAAAAATCAACTACGTTACAACCAATGAGATGATAGATCATATGTATGTATGTGCAACATTTCCAATTTTCAAGGATCATAATGGATAAAATGTATGTGTTAATTTATCATTAAATATTTATAATTATATCATAACATATAATATTAATTATTTAAATAAACATATATATACCCTACATGATATGCAGTAATAAAAATGGATCACATCTCTTTATTAGGTGATAGTGAACCATACACATGAAAACCATTATCAGTTTTCCATGGATGTTATGGTATATGATTATATGATGTATAATTTTACATAATTATTAATATTTCATGAATGTAATATAAAAACAAAAGATAAATCTTCGAAAATAATTTTGAGAGGTGACGCTAGAAAGAAAAATTACATCGGTTCGCGAGGTGGTAGTTTGTCTTACAAGTGAATGACAGTTTCATTTATCATTTTTTGGAACAAGAATTTGAAAAATAGTATGCCATAAACATGATAAAATATAAATATATAGTGGACAATAATTTTTTTATATTTTAATTTTGATGATAAAATTGAAGGTGGAAAAATAATACGTAGAAAGAAGCAGCTTAGTGAAGTAATGTAACTTTTCTTAGAAAAACCTCCATTGGATCTCTTATTAAAGATCAGATGGATGGTCTTGTGGGAATACAAATATATATAGAATGCAGATAGGTATTTTTGGGAGATATTGAATCCTGGAATGGTTAAGAAAAGTGTTTTGAGATGTTCCAAAATGTGAGAAGAGGGGTCCTCATTTATAATTTAGAAAGAGTGGCATTTTTTTTGTAAATACAAGAAACTATTCAATAATGGGAAGTCACCTTCAACCCAAGTACCTCCAAATGTTTCCAATAATGGAGTTTTTGGGTGGTATTTTTGATCAAAACCACTGAAATTAAAAATGAAAAAAGATTAAATATACAATCCCATTTACCTCTAATGTTACTCACTTTTACTATTATAACAAATTTTTCCACGGTAACTAGTTTTTTTTACTGTTTTTACTATTCATTGTGACAAAAAGTAAGTTGAAATTATTATATAATATAAATTATTCAGATTAACTTTTTTTTCTTCTATTTTATCAAATTCAATTCAAAAAATGGATAGAATTTGATTTAAAGTAAAACCCACAAGCTCAATGAAAAAATTGGTTTCCATAAAAAAAATTAATTTTCAAAAAAAAGATTATTTTACATTTACTATATAACTAATAATATTCATCATATGAATTTAAATTAATAAATTTATATTTATATTATAACAATTTATTTTAAATCATTCCACATTATGGTTTATTTTTATAAATTAAAATGGTAATCATTACACACATCAATATAGTTTCACGATTAATACATTTTAACCCAAGAATAAAATTATAAAAAAATCCAATAAAAAGATGATTAAATTTTATTAATTGAATTAAATATAAATAAACAATAATTATCTAAAATTAAATTAAAATTAAATAAATAATGATACTTTTAAAATACTGAATTTATTAAATATAAATGAGAGTTTTACAAAAAATATGTATTTTTCATTATTCCTAGAAAAATCAATATTTTCTGAAAAATATAAAAATTACATCATGATTTAATTAATAATTTATGATTAAAAATATTTTAATATTATAAAATAGCATTTCTAGAATTTCTATAATTGAATTATAATTTTTTATAGAACAAATCCTTGAAATATTTTTTTAGGGAATATGTATTTTGTAGAATAAAATATCATTATTAAAATTTAACTACATATTTATTAAGTATTTGTCAATAAATTTCTAAATGAATTTTAATTATATTTTATAAAGGAGTTAATACTATTCATACCCACCAATTTGGCGACTATGTTAAATAATTTACATTTATAAAAATAAAATGTTTACTTTATATAATAGTTTGATTAAAATCAGTGTTAGATGTTCAAAATTATATCGAACATAGTTTTATTTTTAAATATAGGGGTGATAAACTAAAATAAAAGTGATTAATTTTTTTTATATTTGATATTAACAAAACCTTAGGTGATATTATTATCAAACCATGATATTAAATAAAAATTGGTGACCCGATGAGACATTATTCTCAAAGGTAGAGGAGGTGGAGGCACCACCTATAAAAGGAGAAGCACATCAGCTAAGAGGGGTCTTATTGTGATTGATATAGATATCTACTATTTCAAAGAAAATAGATCCAATATGAAATTATATTTCTAAAAGATAATATGAAAATCTTCTTATTATATAAGGAAGATAAAAAACACTATAGGCATTCTACTTGGTGTAAGTACACTTGAGTTTATTCATGAAGAAAATTGAAACATACCTACTAAGTATTCATGGACTGTGTATTGTTACTGTTATATTGGTATATTTTATTACACATAGGTGAAGTCCCACACAACTGATTGGTTATAGTTAAGCACAAATATATGACTTACACTTGAGTGATCTATATGATAGGGCATACCAAAAAGATATTAAGACCCCATGATTATATCTATGTACGTATGGAAAAAACAAAAATAGTGTATACCCATTCATGTTTTCATGAAGGATAAGTGTGCATGAATTTGTTTGAGTATATTAATGCACATTTGAATTACTTGAGAAGATACATGAACCATGTTCACTATAAATCATTTTAGAGTATAAAGGAATTGAAAAATAGAACATAAAATAAAAGTAAAATAAGTAATATGTTCTAAAGTTTCAATATGAGAAGACAATTTAGTTTTGAATGATTTATCTTTAATATAATAATATAGAATATTTTGTTCATAATTTTCACACATTATGTGATAACCAATATTCAATTAAAAGGATTAATAGACGGAGAATTTTTTTCATTGAGGAAACCGATCAAGTCCAAGTGATCAAAAATATTAGAGAAAAACTAGATAGTTAAAATAGTATATAAACTGGTACATGAGAAAATGTGATCTAGAAAGCTCATAGAGGAAGATAAAAGGATACTCACATAGTGATTCAAGTCAGGAAGAAATATTGAAGACTCTCAGTTAGAGTTAGGAGAAGAGGGAGTCTTTAAATAAAATATTGAAGTAGAAGTCACTCTATTGTAAATGGTAATAATAGAGTATAGTTGGGGTAATAACCAACTAAGGTAGAAGAGTTGGATTGTAGGTGAGTATAATAAGAATCGAATAGAAGATCAACTGCAATGGGGTATTACCAGTTGTTTCATTAACTTCTATAATTTATAATAAGATTATAGTGGATAATCCATGTTGGGGAATATAAAAAACATAGAAAGGAGTATGAATTTGTAATTAACCTTTTAAATACCATGTCTCCTTCCATATTATATCATTCCTACAAATGAGGTAAGATTGTGAGATGTCACTTAGTGGATTGAGGAGCTTGTAGGGTTAAAGAGTTTGAATTAAAAAGTAAAATAATTCATAAAGCTAATTTTCCATTGATTCACCCCCTCATTATAATATAATATATAATAACTCCTTACACCTTGGTTATGTGGAATTGACTCATGTATATATATATATATATAAATGATTTTAAAACCATAAAATATAAGGTCAATTTTGGAGGAATAATTATAGTTTTTTAAAAATTAATCAAATAACATCAAAAACATAATATTTTAAAGGGTAAACCTAATTTTGGTCATGGATAATATTGATTGTATTTATTACATCACTTTTATGATTTTATGATTTCATAATGAATGCCTTATATTTAAATAGTGTTTAATTTTTACAAAAACAATTCTCATCTCAGAAATTTTGGAAAAAATCATCGCTGTCTAATTTTAATTTTCTGATTTCAAAAATAATATTTATTTTAACAAAATTATTCTCAACATATAAAAATTTATTATTTTAAATTAAAATTACCCATTTAATGTAAAATATAGGGGTTTTCGATGATATTAGTTTATAACACTTAAAAAATTACATTTGAAATCATAAAATTATAATTTTATTTATAATGAAATAAATATAATTTATTAAGTAAATTTTATGAAAATAATATTTATTTCATAATATAATGAATTCATCCAAATGAGTTTATTTTTTTGAAAATAGATATTTCCAAAAAATAATTTTTTTGTCTCATTGTATAAAAATATAATTCTTCTCAATCACATTATTAAAATATTTATAATGTATTAATAAAAATATTTAATATAATATTTATTTTAGTAAAAATAAAATTATAAAATTCATACTCATAGGGTCTAGATACATAACTCCTTATACACCCTTGTATTCCATAAGGGTAAGGTGTTAAATGGTCACACCATCTTGAAATGGTTTGGGGAACATGATTTGGGTCATGATCTTGGTAATGTTTAACTTCTCATATAAATGGATTTTATCATACAATAGTTATTGAATATCTTCTTAGGATTCATTAATAGAATGGTGCATATACATCATCTTTATTAGATTCTTTGATATATAGACATCTTAGGGCCTGATCCTACTGGTTTTGGGCCTTTACTTATTCTATATATGTTAATTGAACTTTATCATAACCATTAGATTAGAATAATCTTATTAGTGACTGTATAATGTAAATTTTATCAATAGTTATTAGGTTTAATGATACTTTAAATCTGGAAAGGTATAACTTATAACATCCAAAAATAACTGAAGTTGTGTAATTTTTTTCTATAACATCATTTTGTAAAAGGTATTTGTTCATTCAAAAGGTAATTTTATTTATAAAATTTTGGTCCGTTACACTAAGAGCCTTTTGATGAAATGGGTGGGGTGACTAAGATGTAGGGGCCTATGACTGTCTGTATCGATCATCTAAATGGGGAAAATAAAAATATTTTTTCTAAAAAAACAATTTCATTAAAATATTACACAAATAACTCAGATAACCATTGGGTTCTGGATTATCCTATACTGAGTACTTGGGATTATCATCCACTAGGTATACACACCATGACCTTTTGGGAGAATCCATAGGCTACATTCCTTGTATTTTTTACCATGTACACTTTGACCTAACATTGTGTACCCAATGGCTCCTACTGCTATGTTTTAGAAATTTTTCCTCCTCTACACTTCTATGATTTTATTCCAACAATGAAATTTTCTACAAATAAATTTAATCATAAAAAAAAATCAACCATAAGGCATCCTAATCCTTGAGAATTTATATTGGAAACCATTATTTAAATAACATCTTTCCTCAGATTCATTAATATTCATATTTTATCTTAGATCCACTAGCCTATAATGATGGAATTCATTGAAATAATGATTATAAATCAACAAATATTACATATTTATAACATTATTATATAATAATATTGATATTAATTCGAGGTTTTAATGGGAGTTATGATATTTAATAATAATTATAATGGGAAGACAAAATAAATAAGTAATAAATAAGGTATTACATATATTCTAGTGGTTGGATCTTAAATTACAATCTTTCTTTCTAAATAAGTATATGGAACCCTTTATTATGACCATATGATTCCAATACTAAATAATAATATAGGGTGAATTTTGGTAGTTTAAGGATAAATAATTTAACTTGAAGTGTTTTTTGGAATGAGTGAAGGAATACCACTTTAATAATTTAAATTTGAGTATCCTTTTTAGAATAAAAACCTTCCTTTAATGGATATCGAATATGATTTTGTGTCAAAATAGACTCATAAAAGGGAAAAATAAATATTGATCACTCATTTCTCATCAAAAAATGTCTCATGGTATTATTTATTGATTTTTATTAGCTCATAAATCATTTTTACAATATATATCATATTTATCCTATTTATTAATTTATGTTCACAATTCAATAAGGAACCTTATTTTTAACAAAAAATATCATATTCATCCTATTTAATAATTTCAACACTATGACTCTAGATATGTATTTAATTTTATGATATTAATACTCGATATTTGATGAATTTAAATTTAAACACATAATATATATATATATGTATATAATTAAAAAAGTATATACATCATAATGAATGATTGTATTTGTAATTATTATTATTGTTAAATCATTAAAAGGGTTTTTAATTATTGACTTGAACATGAAAAATATTTTATTTATATTATATTAGTCACTTATTTATAATGATCACATGTCAATTATAACAACCTTAATACACCCATTTTCTATATGTATACTCGATAACTATATATACCCAACACCAATATAACTATCACTTTATCCTTTAATATTCCTATTTTTTACATTCAATACATTTTTTGAATACCTTCCATTATATTACACTATTTCATAATAAAAAATTATATCCTATTTGTATAATTTTTCATTCTTTCTATCATTATACTTGGTGATATAGTTTTCATGGGAGATAATGAGGATGAATATTTTAACCACACAATATTTTTATATCCTTATATTTATTCCACTTTTATAGTTTTTAAATAATATTTCATAGATTTTTTATATGTTAATAATGTTTTCTTCATGTTTTTATACTTGTCCTTACTTAAATAAATCAATTTTTTTATTCTTATTATGTGTATAATTAGGTATACAATTATGAAACAGACGAATGTTAAAGAAAAAAATCCATACTAAATGTTGTCAGTTTCCATGCTCAATTATTAAAAAATACCCTTTAAATTACATTATTTAGATGCGATGTTATAATATTTTTTTTGTCTCCAGACGTCTTCAATTATCTATGTCTCTTATTTAGACTCCTTATTTCTCTATAGAACATTATCGATGTGAGCTTTTTTATATCATATTAATATTTTATACAATCTAATATCATCACTGATTTTTCCTCAGAGGAGATATCATGTTCTATTTTTATAGCCATAATATCTTGAATAAGTGAGAGATCAACGATTCCTTTTATTGAATGTGATACAAGGAACAAACATTTCACTTAAGATAGGATTAGTGAAACTTTTATTTGATAAGAAATATTTCCCCAATGATCAAAAATGTTAATGGGGGTGATATATTCGAGGAGTGACATTCCCTTCCTCCTGAATATTATTACCCTCTTCCATGGTGATTATCAAAGGAATAATTTTTCATCAACATCAAGCTATAGATCTCATCAACGATTGTAAACATTTATGTTTGTAAATTGTTTACTTCATTTATATTTTTGAAAATTGTTTACTTCATTTATATTTTTGAAAATTGTTTGAATCTTATCTATCATTTACTTATCATGTTATTGTCTAAAAATATTTTTCTCACTGATTTCAATATATTATAATGGTGTTCTATATATCTTTCAATTAATAGTTTAATTAAGATCCATTTGAATGATCTCGTGAAAATCATTTTATATAAGTGTTCAATCGGTGAAATATGGTAATAAAATCATTCTTATAAATCCATCAAAAAAGATATATGAATATCTTCCAATGTATAAATGATATTTTTTTATTGATCACTGAGCTAAGGATGATCGATAAAACTAATGCATAGTTTTTATTAAATTCATGTAGAATAATTCTCCAAATTATTGAATTAAAACTAAAATCTATATAAAATAAAATTGATAGTGGTACACTATAAAGGTAATAAAAAAATTGAAGTTTTAATTTTCAATGGAATTTTTATAATTAGATATTCAGCATTTTAAATGGTAATTTTGCCTATGAAATTACACTATAAATATTATTTTATGGTTTCATTGAGTTTTTAAAGTGATCTTTACCATAGAGATCAATTTTGGCCCGAATTGGAGGACTTTTGAGTAGTAACACACTTGATAATTTATATATTTGGGTATTTAAATAATAATTCATATGTTTCTTAATATTTGGATAAAATTCATAAATTAAAATTTTAGATGTTTTCAATGAAAATTTAAGCCCCACTATTCATCCTGGAATTTTATGTCTTCTTTTTGGTAAAAATTTAGTGTTTTTCAGAGGATATTTAATGTTCATGTATTCAAATTATATTTAATTAATTAAACATTATTTTTAAAATTTAAGATGCATTGGTGTAAACCACATGCATGCACTCTAAACCCATCCGATTTCTTGAATAATGTTCATTCTAGTGGTTAAAATTAGTTTTTATAATACTTAATAATATAATTAGCATTATAAGTAATTAATAATTTTATTAATGTTATTAGAAAATAATATCAAAATTAGAAATTAATTAATTAAGTTTATTGATAACAATAAGTACATTTTAAAATTAATATTATATTTTAATTAATTAATAATATAAATAAGATAATTATTAATTATTAATAATATTTAAGTCATTAAAATGAATAATTAATAATAATGTAATTATTTTAATTAAAAATAAATAATATTAATAATATAATTAGTAATTAATAATTTACTTTTCTAATATGTAATAAAATAATTAAGATAATTATTAAATACTAATATGCTTAATTAAAATAATGAACATTAGATAATATAATTAATTAATTAATATTATAATAATAATAGTTAGTATGTAATAATATAATTAATAATTAAAAACAAAAATGAAATAAATAATCAAATTATTAATAGAATTGATAAATAATTTTATTACTACTGATTAATATCATAATTAAAGTAATGTATATTTTAAAAAATTGATATAGTTATTAATTATTAATCAGGATCAGTCTAGGAAACATTTCAGAGTGACCATTCACTAAGAAATTATATATAATAAAAAAGTAGAGAGTGCAAGTAAAAATGGAAATCTATGAAAGGAGAGTTTACACCACCCCATTAAAATGATGTAAAAACATACAAGAAGAAAACAAGAGGAATGATCAAAAGAAGACCTACTAATAAGACACCTATCTTGAGATGGAATCTGTAACCATTTTAGCATCGCTTTTAGTATGTGTGAGAAAAATCAACATCCCATTTATAAGAGTTGTGCACTAATTTAAGGAAAAAATATATTACCACAAGACATTATAATATATAAAGTCTATTCCATTTTAAATGACATAAATATCGCACCATGTGGATAACAACCCAAATCTCTACCACCAATTTCACACAAAGAAATTTTATAATGAAACCTTTGAGGAATTCATGACAGGTCCTAAATGTACCCCAACAGTCATCCATTACAGTTTAATAATGGAAAGAAACATCCAAATTCTTCTTAATATTGGAAGAAATTAGTGGAATCCATCTGATTAATTTGTACTAAATTGGTCTCAAGTGAATGTAGTTAACACCAATAATTCAAGATATATTTAGATCATGCATGTAATTATTCATCAAACAAGTTTTTATCCTGGAATATACATGAATGTAAATACAAAAAAATGAATGATCTTCCAAAGGATGATCCTTCTACCATCAAAATACAATGAATTTATCATTTTCTACATATAGTGAATGCAAACAACCAGTGAAACAACTAACATGTTTTGAAAAATATGAATTATGGAAATACCAATGATTGATTACATAAACAAATACAGATATTTTCCCAAGTCAAAATCATATTAAGCCACATAGAAATGATTATAAATAAACATTTAGAAGGAAAAAAAAATGATGTTGTTATTATAATTATGACTGATTTTCATAAAAAGTATACAGATGATGGAAATTTGGAGAATAATCAATGCAATTGAATATTCATTCAGTAATATAGTTTTCAAAATTTTCTATAAAAGAAGTGTTCAATCCTATTGAAAATAACCATTCCTAATGAATTTAAACCATCTAGGTGTAAGATTTTTGTTTTTATAATGAATGATGTAATTCATATTAAAATTAAGATCACTCATTATATTTTGAATCAAGTTCCTTACATCACTATCACAGAAGCATCACTTCTTGATCATTTTTAGCACATCTTCCTGGAATAAATAAGTAAGTTAATAAAACTAGTTCATATAAAAACTGATAGTAATGTTTTTGATGTTTAGATTAGAAACATAAATATCAACAATAGGGTATACTAACCAATTTTTTGTTAATAAATTAAGGCCAAAATGCTTTGGAAGTGTTCCATTAATATTAGGATTAAGAGAATAAAAAACATCCCTCAAAGATATCTAGACCATACACATTTGGTAGAAAGAGTTATCATTTTGTAATATGGAAAAAATTATTTTCGTATGGATATAAGAAGCTAAATTTGGGATTTATAAATAGTTACAAATAAACATTGAAATTAATGAATCATTAAAGGTATTAATGTTCTATATTTCCTAGCCACCAATATTAGTAGGTCTGATACATTTGTTAAAAGAATATCTGGAATATTTTTTTAAAAAAAATACTTAAAATGAAAATAACTTTTTTCATTTTCTTCTTAAGAATTTTTCTTAAATCTCCTCATCATTTAAAAATTTTAAATGTATAATAAGTCATATAAGTTATTAAAATGTTCACTATGAAAAATCATCCATATTTGAAATTACAACACCCTCTATAAATTTCATTTTTTAAAGAAATTTTGGATGAAAATCAATATAGTAAAAAAATTCACTATAACAAAAATAATTGGATGATCCATTTAGGTAAAGGGAAGTTACCCTACTTGAAACCATGAAAATTAACAATGTGATTATTTATAAAGGCCATAATTCCCTTTCAAAAATCATTACTACATTTATTCCATCTAAATGACAATATAAAAAATAGTTAATGGGTATGAAAAATACCCTTTACGAAATCCAAAAATTGATTATCACCATGAAAAAAAATCATAATATCATAAGTGTAGACATGTTGAGTGGGTACCTTCAAATTTGTAGAAGGATGAATAGGTGAAATGAGGGGACATTCAATATCCTAAAAAGGAATTTACAGAGTAAATCATCTATAATACAAATGAGAAAGGCTGAGTGGAGGTCACCTTTCTTGGTAACCATAGACAACCAAAATAGCCTTTATAATTTCCATTAATAATGAAAGAAAGCCTTGATCTACCCAAAATGTCTAGGATAATCATTATAAAAATGTTAGAGAACCCACACACTTTTAAGAAATTGAGAATAAATCCCCATTTTAGGATATAAAAGGACTTACAAATAACCATCTTAAAGGGGAATATTTACATTTATATACTTTTAACTACAGAAAATTGAACCATATAAAAGAAACTTAAATTAATTATTGAATTTTCCTCCCTAGAATTAAACCAAACAAATTTTATGAAATAATGAGGTTTGTAAATGCTTCCCATCAAAGAGATAATTATAGTAATTAGCTTCATGACAATATTCAATACCATAATGGATATGAAATCCTTAAGAGAAAAAGAATGATTAACCTCCAGAATGAGATTAATAATGAAATTTAAAAATAAGAATATTTTAAATAATAATGATCAATAAATAGATAATTTATTAATTATGTTTATAATTAAATTATCAATTAAATTATTAATTATAATAATTAATTATATTGGTCTATACATGTTAAATTGGATAAAACATTATAATTTATACGTTCAATTATTTTATTATTTTTATAAGTGTCAAAAATTTGTTATTATTATTATTAGTTTTTTATTATATAAATTAATTACTAATAAAGTTAATTTTTTAATTTTTTTTTAAAAATTTAATATATAATATGTTATTAATTAACTAAAATAAAAAATTAATAAATTATTAATTTTATTATTATGTTTAAAATATAATAATTATTATTATTCCTTTTCATTATTTATTATATTAATTTGTTATAATATATAGACTTTTAGTTAATATATGAGTACAAATGTGAAAAAGGTAGTATATTTATTTGAGAAAAAAATATCCTGAAAATGGAAATTGTATCACTAATCTATTTTTTCTTTTGGAAGATGCTCCTATTTGCCACATCTCAGTGAATAGATAATGTGTTCACATTATGTCTATTAATACCCATGCTCTAGAGTATTCCCATCCTTTTTAGAATCAACTATTACAAACTCTACTTTATCTTGTGTGATATGAGGTGGATCAAAAGTCTACCCTCTAGTATCTTTTCCTACCTAGAAGGAAGATGGTTGTTACACAGAACTCTCTCACCCGAGGGAAAATTTTTGTTATCTTGTTCTAGGAATCTCACCACTGAGGGAATATGAAGACCTGAATATTCCACATTATTTTTCTATCACTACAAAAAAATATTCAACAAATTAAGGTATCACATAGTAGAATCACTAGAAGATGCACCGTGATACCGTGTAAGTACAGACTCTGTTCTAGCATCTGAAAGTTAAATATAAGAATGTTGAGATAGAGATGTTTTAAAAGGATTAAATCATATATGTGGATCACCTATATTAGGAATATGAAGACCATATGGGAGACTATTTTGGAAATCCTCCTTGTGTATGAAATCATTATTCGGTACTTCTACATCAAGATCACCACCCTATAGAACAACGCCTAATGGATCATTTGGATGTGGAACATCAAAAAAAATTCATGATATATCTCATAAATGAGATAATTCAACTCTATTATGGATATGTGAAATTATACCAGGTCAAATTTATTACCATCTATGGTGGTATAGATATTTAATCGGCATGTGATATGAGCATCCTATACAAAATTTATTCTATTATAGTTAAAATAATAAATACTAAATAGGGATAAGAGTTATTTCCATTTCATAATATACAAGTATATTCCATGAATAATAAAACAATAACCTAATGTGGTACTATAGATCATATTCCATCTTATTTAAAAAATGAATGTTAAAAAAAACACCCTTTGTAATTAGGAATTTTCTATTATTTCCCACATATCAATGCAATGTTCCTGAAATAATATCCAGTCCATATCCCACGTTTTTGACATCTGAAGGGAATAAATTGATGCTAAAATTCTGAGTGACCCAAAAATTAGATATAGAAACCCAAAATTTCTCATAATACATTCTACAATATTCTACTCAACCATGTGAAAATTGATAAAATACATCATATTGGTTCTACTATCAAGTATCTGCATACAAAAAGGGGAGAGACTATATATAATAGGTTTGAGATATATAATATAGTAAAACTAAATTAAATAAAATTAATATATTTTTAATGAAATCATTTACATTCAAGAAATAATAATATAAGTACATAATTTTAAAAAATACATTATCTCATCAAATACATTCAATAATAAGACCATATGAGTGGATATAATCTTTTGTAGGGTCAAATTATTTATTATCTTCACTCTATATATATTTAACATTGTTTAATTTTAGCATCATAGTATAAATTTATAGCCTTGTATTCCATATTTTAATCATTCATAAACTAACCATCATCTACACAGGTTGTCCTAAGTAATAGTCATAGTAAATGTCATGAAAATATGTTTATAAAAGTGAGGGAGACACTCTCAAACCAACTTATGAATGAAAACAATGTATCATATCTATATGTAATCAACACAACATTCACTGAATAGTTATTTTTATTTATATACAAGACAAATCAACACCTAGATGTATCTTTCTGTCTAGTTAAGGTCCTCATGTAAAGGAAAATAAATTATATGTATGAATTTCAAAGAATGATTATCAATGATTGTGACTATAATAAATAATAAGATATATTCATGTTTGAAGTGTAAAATTATAATCTCATAAATCACATTAGATTGAGGGGTGAAGTTTTTGTCTATCTATAACATATTAAAATACTTGTTAAAGTATAACCTTACAATATCTTGAAACTATATACATATAGTTATTGTACAAAACCATACCAATCACCAAAAAAATATCTTATCAAATAATATCCCACAATAGGGAGGCTTAATAGAATACATAAATCCTATAAAGTGATAGTAATACCTCCCTCTCTTAGATGGTAGGTTTGTGTGTCCAAACTCTATATAACTACAACGACTGAATGTATTGTTAATCAAAAAAAGTGAAGCCCAATATCTCTAAAATGTAGATCCCTAAAAAATATTAAGTTGATTAAAAGTGGAGGTGTGATGTGATGGAAGTGTCATGACCTTCATAGACATAGATATGCAATGGGATTACCCCCTAATATAGTGAGATAAATATGACTTCCCTAGACAATGAGAAATGGAAAATCTCCTATATCAATATATGATATAAACATTTCTATTTAAACGTAATGTAAAATATTTTATAATGAAATTATGTTTTATAAAAATTATATATTTAGTAATAAATAATAGTAAATGAAAAAAGATTTTATATAGAAAGATGTTTATATAATAGTAAAAAATTAGATAAGAAAATATCAATTCTAATGAAATCATGAACTCCTTCCTTCTATATTGGGAAATTTTTTATGATTATTCCCTTCTACATGATATATGGTGAATTATAGTGAAACCCCTTGTTCTCACGGTCTATCCATATCATTTATAATAGGATTAGAATTTGGCCTTCCTTGGGGGAAAACTAGTAATATCAGGTAACACAGTCATCTATTCATAATGTAAGGTAAAATGATAAAAATCACCAATTGGAATCCAAGGTTCACTATAGAAGTCAACCAGAGTGGTCAAGAAATATAATGGATAAACATAGGGTTCCAAATATAAGTTAATTTATGGAAAATATTTAATAAAATATTTTCATTGATAACTGAGTTCATGGAGATAACCGCAATCATTTTAGGTTTTTCTAAGAAAATCCACTAGCACTAGATCATTTTCTCTGATGAGAGTATGATGAAACTCTATAACCTAGAATGTACTCACATCTAAGAAAAAACATCAAATATAAAATGATTATGAATCTTATATAAAATTATCATTCTCTCTTTGATCATTTTAACAATTCACATCTATTTTTTGTATCCCATGGATGGTTCTATTAGGAGTGTTCAACAATGTACTTTACACATTGATAAAATGTCACTTGCACTAAGCATGTGATTGTTAGTTTATTAACATTATTCAAGATGATTTTTATGTAATCTATAATGTTAGTGTTCATATGGCCATAACTCATTCGGTAATCATACTCTATTAATCATTAATCATTTATATTTATTGTTTTAATTCTATGTTCCCTCAAACCCACTTGAAAATCCCATGAAATATGGTTGTTAAATGACCGTAGGCATGCCTCCCCATATAGAAAATATTGTATTCAAATAAGAAGAGTCTTTGGGACTGATAGTGGGGATATTATACCCTATGGATATAAATTATAATAATATTAATTAAAAAATTAGTGGATGAAATTTAAATCAATAACAAGAGTAACCATATATATATGATAATCCAAAGAAAAACTTATAATTTTAGCATAGTAATAGAAAATTAACAAGATATCCTATGCACTGATCACATATATACATGAACTAAATAATAAAAACGAACAATTTTCACTATAACAAAGAAACACATGACATATATACACAATCATCTATCAATAATTTGATCCATCTTCACATACCTATCCATTAGGTCCTCAAATATATATTTTCCCTTAACAAAACCACATTCCATGAAGTCTTCTTGCATTTTTTGTCCCCTGGCATGTTGTGAGAAAGACATCAGTAGGCCACCACCTTGTAATCCCTATCTAATATCCATACATATACCTGTTTGTGAAAATAAAATAAAATAATTAAGTAATTACCATAAAAACTCAACCCATTATTATCAATATATGGTGATTATTTACTAATTTTTTCTAGATTATGATTATAGAGATACATCTACAACTTTCTATTCTAGAAGAATCCACAAAATTCCCATGAAACTCGTATGAGGTGGGATATATATATTTTCTAACCAATCAGTCCATAAAATGTCAACCAAAAAACCCCACTTACATGTCTACAATAAATTTCATAATATTATCCCTATATGTATCTCAACATGGTGAGAAACATTATCTAATCTAGTGGCCTCTCTCACCACCAACATGGCCTCTAAAATGTGTGCCTCCTCAATAATTTGGGTGTAAGATCCTAGTTTTTTCTGAAGGTATATTTTTGTTTATGTTTCATATTAAGTCATTTATTTGGGTCAAATAAGTGTTTCCCAAAGTTCATGTGAAGTATTGGGGGGTGTTCTGGGGGTTCAAGGCATGAGCATGTTGCACGGTTTGGGAATGGTTAGTGAAAATCATGTGTAGCATCCTTGGTAACCTTGCAGCCTTGGATAGATGATTTCACATTGTTACTGCACGGGTAAGTTAACCGTGAAGAATTCATAATAAATCATGAGAATGGGGGATTTTTTCATTTTAGCTCTCGCACATTTTGGAAAACCATGCAGGTAAACCATACATCCCTGTAATGTTGAGAAATTTACAAAATTTCCATTACGATATTTTTAACCCCAACTTGGTATTTCATATTTTCTTCCCCTAGTAACCCTAATGATGGGGAAATTCTCCAAAGAGTTTTAAGGGTGATTCCCCCTCAAACATGGGTCGTTTTGAGTGAATTCATTTTCAAATCGAATATTTGGGTAAGTCTAATCTTTGATTTGATTCCTCTTCTTGGTTATGCTTTATATCATTCTATCATCTCCTTATGAAGATCTAAAATACATTTTTTCTAGTGAGAACTAGGTTGAGGCTTCATGTGTTTGTTGAATATGGATCTAAGGTTTCTATTGGGGGACTATTTGTTAACAGATTCAAGGTAGGTGGACTACAATGTTATATCCTATCATTTCTTTGTAGAATTGTGAATGTCTGACTTTGTTCTTTTTCACTTATTGTTGTGATTTTTAAACCCTTGGTATGTTTTGGTATTTTTGGTGTCTAAATGATGAATGAAAACCATCATTGTCCCCAATGGACATATCGAGGATTATTTTACCTATCTATGGCCACCCATGGGGTACACTGATACATTCCAGATCTAGAATTAGATAGGTAAGTTTTTGGTTGGTGTGTGATCATGTCAAGCCCTAGTTGAGTATTTCATAATCTTAATGGAAGTTAAAACAAGGTATTGATTGATTATGGTTCGGGTATGAGGCTTATGAAATATGTTACATATTCTTAAGAGTGTTAGTTCATGTGAAATGGTGAATATTCGAAATTGATAATGGCATGTGAAATGGGAAATATGTTGAAGGGTTTTCATAATAGGGTTTAAGAGTATGTATAATGGGTTTACATAAGGGAATTATAAATATTATTAGTGAGGTAGGCTTTAGAATGGGATATGGGAAAAATGATCTAAGTTTTATAAATGTAATATGTGTTAATGAGTTATGGAATAATATGATTTACCATGTTGATTGTTAACGATTATGATTTTTGTATGTATTGGTTGTGTTTTGTTTTGATATGGTTTGTGTGTGGTGAATGGATGGATAAGCATGTGACCATGGATTGAGATATGGGGTAAAGAACAGATGCTCCTTCCATTGGTCGGTCTGGACTAATGCTCTAACTCCACCCACTATGCATGTGTTAGGGAAGAGGACAGATCTCTATTCCCTTAATGGTTACATTCCACCTAGACTGATGCTTCAAGAAGAGGTTATTGTGATATTGTGGTATGTTATCACAAGTGAGTTATGTAATTACTTATTCCATGATAAAAAATGATGAATTCCACGAACCTTGTATGATTGATGATGAACTATTAACAAAATAGACATAATGAATTGGAGCCTTGGTTAATAATAGCAATGTAGATATTGTTGACTAGTGGACCCCGAATTGTTTTCCCTTCCTTGTAATTTATTTATACTTACATACACTATCTGTTAGACTAGATATATGTAGACACCATTGGTGGTATCCTACAAAGTTTTACTCACACCCTGCTCAGGCCGCTGTTGGGTACCTGAGCATATTTCATGAATATAGGTCAGGACAAGGGTAAGGTCCCTATGCTAGGGAGTTGAGTGGGACATGGGATTGGCATGGATGAGATTCCAAACATGGAGTTAAGACCGTTTTAGGGATTCCACAATTTTCTATTCTTTTGGGTTCTTTTCACTTTGAATTATAGCATGACATGACATATATATTGTTGGTTACAGTTTTTACCCAGTTAAGAAGTGGTTATTTATGCTTGGTTAATGATTAAATCATGTTATCTCTACTAATTTATATGATTTTTTTGTTGTTGATTACTCTGGTAAGAGGTTATAGTCTATCTATATGACTAATCTAGACCCTCACTACTATTTAGAAACCTATGGCATATAGGGAGGCGTGCTTGAGGTCATGTGATGACTCGAATCAGCGCATCGATTTAGAAGCACTTAGGTCAAGGATGTTTCAATATGGTAGCATAGGATATCATTTCTCCTTCTTACTATTTGGGATGGTAGACAAGATATTATAATAGTGTTGGGCCTTGGTAATGAGATCATGCTTAAAAGTATCTAAACCATGTATAGAGGAAAACCCAAGTCACCTAGGGAGGGAATTGTTGTTCTTATTGTGTGTTATTAAATTTCATGATATTTCAACATTGGGTGATGCACATGTTGTGTTATGTGACAGTTTTATGATATTTTTCTCAAGGATGTAATGGTATGAGGTTATGTATTCATGAATCATTATATGAACCTATGTATATTTGGTAAATGAATCATAATAGGCACATACACATTAGATTGGTGTGAGGGTCTTAGAGGGTAGAATGCATTTGACTATCTGAAGATCGGTGAAAATTGTGTCCAACGAAACAACATAAATTGGTTAAAAAGGGGAGAAAATTTGTAAACAATAATAAAGGAATTATTCTTGAGAAAGGGTGGTATATAAAATGAAATTTTATTGGAGTAATTTGTGATGTGAGAATAGTTTTTAAATATTATAGAATGTGAGGTGTGCAGTCATGTGAGTTAGTTACCTCACGATAGCCATGACCTTGGCAGGGATGGTTGAGGGTAGTCTGTCAGAGATGATCAGACATGTTTGCATGGTATATGTGAAATGGTTTTTTGTTGACTAATAAATATACTTAATTTATATTTTGAATGCTTTATTATTTGTTTTATGATGCCCAAGTTTAAAATTGTAGAGAAATTCCTCTGTGAAGAGGTGTGCGAGTTGGGAGATAAGAGGACGTTGTTGAGAATGATCTCCCAGTAGTGGAGAAAGAGGATACAATAGTTCAAAATTACATGGAAGAGAATTTCCATGAGATTCATTCTCATTTTATACAAATGGTGGAATAGGACCCTGGGCGGGTTATGCTGAGTATGTTCGAGAAGGCCAGGGAGTTTCAGCTGCAGCACCCTCTGTCCATTAACAGAGAGGGTGGACCAAAGGATAGCGAGTTTTGGATAGAGTCTACCGAGAGTATTATTGATCATCTGGAGACTCCAATGATAAGTGAGTAATGTTATAGTCCTACTTGTCAAGAGGTAAGGCTAATCATTTATGGGATATTATGGTTCATACAAATCAAGTTAAAGGAATTGCATGGAAGGATTTCTAGGAAAAGTTTATAGAACATTACTACCTAGAATCCTTGAGGATAGAGTAGCCTATAGATTTTATGAGTTTGACTCAGGGGGCCGCGTTAGTAATGTATTGTTCTACCCATTTCCTTGATTTTCAACAATTCATCCCGATGATGGCTAGAGATGAGGCGAAAATGAAAAAATACTTTCAGTATGGTCTTAGGCATGAGATTAAGTCCCAGGTGAACATCTTCCATCAGAAGAGATTTTTATATGTAGTATACCAATCCATTATCTCAAAAGGGAACCTGAATGGGGATTCATGAGGCCGACACATGGTGCTAACTCGTCAGACATGTTGTAAAACCTCTAAGGGAAGGAAGAATTGTTTTGGAAATTTCCAATAGGGAAAAAGTGCACAGAATAGTCAGAAGAGAGGGTCAACTTCTCAGGGTGGTGATGAAGTGTTTTGTTATTAGTGTGATATGTCAGGGCACATGTGGGGTCAATGTCCCTGACCACTAGTCGAGTGTTGATCCTGTGGTAGGTTTGCGACATATACAGAGGTTCTGCAAGAACCCTTGGTAGTCAGGCATGGATGGGAGTTAGAGGCAGTTACTAAGTGTGGGAAGGGGACCAATCACCCCATATCAAGAACGTATTTAGAGATACAGTAGCTATACTGGTAGGAGTGGTGGACATGGAACTATGGGATGAGACCATCTACATGAGTAGGGAAGTTTAATGTGGGGTACTCAGTCTAGATCCTAGGGTAGAGGGACATGTCGTCGTCATGTAGTTCAGTCTACACCTTAAAGTGGAGAGGTCGGACCATCTACCATTCGAGGTAAAATTCTTATAGCTTCCAAACATGAAAATTATCTATTTGACACTAGTTCCACACACTCTATTATCTCTTCATAGTTATTCATTGTGTTGGGCCTATACATGGAACAATTTTGTGGCGTTATGTCAATTTATAACTAGTTAGGGGTGTGAGATAAGAATATCAGATAGTGTAAAGGTTGTACCTTATAGGTTGGTGGTTATCATTTCCTATGGAACCTTTTTGTCCTCAAGATGTTAGGATTTGACCTGATTTTGGGTATGGAATGGCTAGTGCCGCATTGATCCCATATCAACTTTTATCGTCATAGGGTAACATGCATGTCTTATGATGGAGAAACTTATTTCTTTCATGGTGAGTGGGATGTACGAGAAGGCCACACATGGCCTCTTTTTTAGGAGTTGGGTGAATTCACAACCAATGATCAATTCCTTATTCTAGATTTTGGAGAGGTGGATAAAACTTTCTTTCCTTTTGTGGTGGATCAGTTTTAGTATGTCTTTCAAGAATATTTCGTGGGACTTCCGCCTGAGAGGGATGTAGAGTTCACAATCGAGTTGCTTCTAGGGGAAGAACCAGTTTCTGTTGCACCATATCGAATACTTCCAGGAGAACTCCTAGAGAATAAGGATCAGCTATGAGAGGTAGACATAAATGGATTCATTCAACCTAGTATGTCATCTTTTAGATCTCTCATGTTGTTTTTGAATAAGTCGGATGGATTTTTGGGGCTATTTTTTGATTAAAAAATGTTGAATTAGAAGATATTTTAGAACAGATACCTTCTTCCCATATTTTAAGATATGTCTATCCAAATGAGGGGTGATACCATGTTCCCAAAGATCAATTTGAGATTATGATACCATTAGTTGAGGGTGAGGCATTTTGATGTATCTGAAAATCTTTCCGAAGTAGTTGTCAGTTTTATGAATTTTTGGTGATGTCATTTGGGTTGACCATTTAACCGGATGTGTTTATGGTGCTAATGATTTGTATTTTTCAGCCCTACATAGATTATTTTTTTGGTTGACTTTTTTGATGAAATATTTGTGTACTCATGAACTCTTTGAGGTTATTCCAGACATCTTGAAATTGTCTTTAGTACACTAAGAGAGAATATGATTTATGCCAAGCTATCAAAATGTCTGTTATATAATGATAGAGTTCATTTCATGGGGAATATTAATTCTGAGATAGGTGTGTTATTAGATCTCAAGAAGCTGCATGATGTGGTGTCTTAGGAGCAGCCCAAGAATGTTTCTTATGTCTAGAGTTTTCTGGGGTTTCCCAGCTACTACTGAAGTTTTTCTAAATATTTCTCCCATTTAGAAGTTCCACTCTCACGTTTAACCAATATGGGTGTCACTTTTGAGTGTTCGGAGGCATGTGAAACAAATTTTAATCAATTGAATAAGAGTTTGAATAACACACCTATTCTGATTTACCTGGACCTTGTAGGAATCACACCTTGTTCTTTGACGTGTCTACAGTTGAAATTGGGACAGTGTTAATGCAAGATGATTGGGTTGTGGCTCATGTTTTAGGCCAGTTAAGACCAGATGAATGAAATTACCCTACTCATGATCTTGATAAAGGTACTGTGGTTCTTGGCTTAAAGGGTTGGAGGCATTAATTTTTTGATAATGATTCATGGTATTTACAAATAATAAAAATCTTAATTACATATTATCTCAGTGGGATTTGAAAATTTGACAATGAAGTTGGGTTGAGTTACAACAATCATTTGATTTTGATTTGGATTATACACTAGGAAAAGGAAATATTGTTGCTGATTCTTTGAGATTGAATACTTAGAATCTGATGGTTTAGGAATCCAACATTGATTGGAAAGTGATATCTTTGTTTGCTGAGATACATCTAGAGGTTCATTATGGGTACAATCAAATGACACTTGTGTCTATATCGATTGAGATTATGCTTTTGAGTTGGGTCAAGGAAATTTTTCTGGAGGATCCCAAGTGTTTAGCTATGAAGTAATGTCTTAAAGGTGGGGATTCACATTTTTGTTGGGTTGTTGGTGTTCATGGAGTTTACTATGTTTAGGGTGTTATTGTGGTAAATAAAGGATCATGCGAAGTGTTGATACTCGATTTCCTTTAATCAAGGTGGGAAGTACATCTTGGATTGACTAAAATGTATCTTGATCTTCTTCAGGAGTATTGGTGGTCAGTAATGAAAAAATAAGTTGTAAGATTTATGGTACAATGCCTTACATGTCAATAGGTGAAGGTTGTGTATCATCATGCAGGTGGATTTTTATAGTCATTTCCCATTCCAAAATGGAATTGGAATGATGCAATGATGTATTTTGTAGTGGAACTTCTAAGGATGCCTCAAAAGAATGATGAAATCTAGGTGATTGTGGATATGGTGAATAAATTGGGTCACTTCTTTCCAATCCACGCAACATATACAGTCAATCAGTTGGGTGAGTTATATGTTCAAGAGATATTGTGATTTCATAGTGTGATGAGAACCATAGTTTCTGATTGTGATATGACTTGCACATCATACTTATGGAAAGGGATAAAAAAGGAGATTGGTATGTAAGTTTTTTTAATACAACATATCACTTGTATATGGACAGGAAGTCTGAGCGTACGATTCAGGTATTGAAGGACATGTTGAGAGCATGTGTCCTAGATTTTCATAGTTCATGGGAAAAACATTTTCACCTATTGAGTTTTCTTACAATAATAGTTTTCAGTCTATAGTTCATATGGAAACTTTTGAGTTACTCTATGACAGGTCAAATATATATTCGTTGTGTCAGTTAGAATCTAGGGAGTCTGAGTTTTTGGGGCCGAGTCTTATCGATGTTACGTATGAGAAGGTTCAGGTGATTCATAAGTGGTTGGAAACAACTCTGAGTAGGATGAAGTCACATGTAGACCAGTTTTGTAGATCTATTGAGTTCATGGTGGGTTATAGTGTGTTTATTTGGATGTCTCTAAGGTTGGGTCACCATCGAATTTGGAGGCAGGGCAAGTTGGCACCCATGTAAGTGGGACCATTTAAGATTGTGGAGAGGATCCGACAAAGGGCTTACCGAGTGGATCTTTCACAATGGTATAGTGAGATACATAATTTTTTTCATGTTTCGAAACTTAGGGAGTATCAACTTGATTCATCTCCTGTGATAAATATTGTTGATGTTGAGCCTGATCCTAATGTGTCCTTTGAGGCGCATCCAGCTCCTAATGTGGATTATAGTGGGAAGTTATTGTGGGGAAAGGTTGTGCCTTTGGTTTGAGTTTTATGGTAGCATTGAAATTTTTCGGAAGAAAACTAGGAGTGAGAATATTATATGTGAATTCAGTGGCCTGATCTCTTTACTTCAGAATCTCAGTGATGCTTAGGATGATCGGCTCGAGGACAAGTCATATTAAGGTGGGGAGCTTGTAAGATCCTGGACCTTTCTTATGGTATGTTTTTGTTGATGTTTCATATTAATTCATTTATTTTGTTCAAATAAGTGTTTTACAAAGACTATGAGAAGTCTCATAGGTGTTCAGTGGGTTTGGGGCATGAAAGAGGAGGGAAAAGGAGTTTTTTGGGAATGTTGCATGGTTTACGCATAGTTAGTGCAAACCGTGTAGAGAATCTTAAGTAACTATGAAACCTTGGAGAGAGGATTTCACATGGTTATTATATGTTTAAGATAACTATGTGGAATTCCTAGGAAGCTGTGTAAAATGGGGATTTTGGTAAAATATCTCTCGCATAGTTTTCACACAGTTTGGAAAACCGTGCGGGTAAACCACACATCCTAGTAAAGTTGAGAAATTAAAAAACCCATTATGGTATTTTTAACCCCAACATAGGATTTCTTCCTTTATTACCCCTTGAAATCCTAGTGATGAGAAAAATCTCCCAATATATTCTAAGGGTGATTCTCTTTCATATCATGGTTGTTTGGAGTGCCGTCAGTTGTGAATCAAATATCCAGGTAAGTCTAATGTTCTCTTTGCATCCTCTTCTCAATTAGGGTTTTCATCTTTCTCCCATCTGTATTTTAAGATAAAAAACACTATTTTCTAGTGAAAAATAGGTTAAGGATTCACGATGTGGTTGAATCAAGATATAAGTCTTCGATTGAGGGAGCATTTGTCAACGGATTCAAGGTAGGTGGTCTAGATGTTATATCCCATAGTTTCTTTGTAGATTTGTTCATGTCCGAAATTTTTATTTGGCCCTTCTTGTCGTGATTTTTAAACCCTTGGTATATTTTGGTGTTTTTGTTTATAAATGATGAATAAAACCCTTCATGGTCTCCAAGGGATGCATCGAGGATGATTTCACCTATCTAAGTCCACCTATGGGGTACACTGATACTTTCCAGACCTAGAAATAGCTAAGTAAGTTCCAGGTAGTTGTTTGATAATATAGAGCCCTATATGAGTATGTGATAATCATTTTGGAAGTCCAAATGAGGTATTGGTTTATTTTGGTTGGTGCATGAGTCTTATGAAATATGATAGATATTCCTATGTTATTTAGTGCATGTGAAATGTTGAATATTCTAAATTGATAATGGCATGTGAAATGTGAAATATATTGAAGGTTTTTTATAAGGGGTTTTTAAGTATGTATAATGGGTTGATCTAAGAGAATTATAAATATGCTAACTGAGATAGTCTTGAGAATGGGAATTGGGATAAATGGATTAAGTATTTTAAACGGAAGATGTGATAATGTGTCATGGAATAATATGATTTACAATGTTGATTGTTATGGATTATGATTATTATATGTATTTTTGGTGTTTGGTTTTGATATGGTTTGTGTGTGTTGAATGAATGGAGAAGCATGTGCACATGGATTTAGGTGAGGGGTAAATGACTGAGGCTCCTCCCATGGGTCGGGTTGGATTTATTCTCTAACTCAACCTACTATTCATAGGTTAGGGAAGGGAAAAAATATCTATTCCCCTAAGAGTTGTATTCCACCCGAAATGAGGCTTCGAGGTGTGGTTTTTTTGTTGTTGTGGTTTGATATCCCTAGTGAGTTAGGGACTTACTTATTACCTTGTGATTTTTTTTAAAATCCATGAACCTTGTTTGATTGATGATGAACTAGTGACTAATGAGGCATAATGAATTGGAACCTTTGTTAGTAATATCAAAGTTGAGATTGCTGACTAGGGCCCCCCAAATTGATTTACCTTTCTTTTTATATTTATACTTACATGCACTATCTGTTGTATTAGATATTTTTGTACACCATTATTTTTGGGCTACTGATTTGTACTCATACCTTATTCAGGCTACTGTTGGGTACCTGAGCAGATTTCATGCTTGCTGGTCAGGAAAAGTACAAGGGCCCTTTTCTTGGGAGTTAAGTAGGACATGGAACAAGAATTGATGAGATTATAGACTTGGAGTTAGGAAAATTTTGGTTATTCCATTATTTTTATTTCTTTCATGTTTTTTCACTTGGTATTGTAGCATGAAAAGACATTTTTACTATTTGTTGGGGTTTGTACCCAGTTGGGAAATGGTTATTTATTCTTGTTCAATTATTAGATTATGTTATCTACGATGTTTTATATGATTTTATGTTGTGGATTACTCTAGTAAGACGGTATAGTGTCCCCATGTGACTAATCTAGATCCTTGATACTAGTCGGCAACCACTGGTATATGGGGAGGCGTTTTTGAGGTCATATGATGACCCAGATTGGGGCACCCGTTTAGTGGAACCCGGGTCAGTGATGTTACATATGGCCTACACATCCACATATGTATCTTAATATATAGATTCCACCACCCATAATTAGTGGAATAAACAACCACATGGTATAGTATATGTGTTCTAATGACCACAATAACCCCATAAACAAAACAAAATGAAATGAAATAACTAACATACTTGGCCAAAACATTGATGAACCTATGTTGGCAATAGAGAAAATAGTTATGATCACCTACACCACAAAAAACCTCAAAAATAGTACATATCAAAAATAAATAATACTTAACATATATACTCATTCCTATAAAACTATAAAAACAACATAATTAGATGAAACTAGAATGAACCATCAATTACCCACAAGAGACTACACCTAATGTCTTTTAAGAATAACAGATACCACAAGTGCTTCAGTTCATGGTCATACAATCAAGATCTTACCCATGATTATTTAATACATGATTCAAAAAAAATGTATAAATATGAAATTGATAGTGAAATCTATATGGTGTTTACAGGACTCCACCCATAAAGAATCTTTGTCTAGTTCATCTTTTATCATATATTTATTAATCGTACCATTGAATGTAAACTAGTTGAAGAATATAAATTTATGGAGTCCTTTATACTCAAGTATACATTCCCTAACTATTTACTATTTATATATGTATTATGAACCATATAATAAATTGGCATATATTAGTTTATGGTTGTGAGAACGAAAATGGAGCCACTTGGGGGGGGGGGGTTATGTTGTTCATAGAATATACCACGTGTACTATAATATGGGAAATGGTAGGTGTAATGACCTCAAATCCCTCACATTGGGTCTAGTTAAAATTTTAATACAGATGGTTCTTAAATCAAAATATAGAGGATCCCACAATTTAATAGTTTTATAAAACAACATAGATAAAAAAATACATTACATTGAAACTAAAAATACATCATCTAAAAACATGAAACATTAATATTATCCTTCTAATCTATTTTGTATACATAATACTCCTCATGTATCTCTAAGTAAGAATATGAAAAAAATATAAAGGATGAGATAAGATTACCTTTAAGGGGGTTTTGTGTAGTGGAAGAAGTTTTAACAAAATATGTAGAATGACATAAATAAATAAATTGAGTCTTTCCATATCAAATGAAAGTGAGACAATAAATAAATCCATGACCACCCTAATATTTAATATATGCTATGATAACAAATAATTAATCATACAATGAGGTTGAATGAATGAATAATAAGAGTTATACTATATAATAAAAAATTAAGAGAATAGATAAATCCATGATCAACAGGATAATAAATAAAATCTTGGATAATAAAAATTGAGTATATAATAATGATAATTCATAATGTTAGACATCCTAACCATACATTCAAGTTATTATTCCATGAAATCTTTCATAAAACGTAAGGATTCTCCCATTACACTATATTAGCTTTCTCGTGAGACATACTAGTGCACTAAGGGGATGTATAATTTAGAGCTCAACCCATCACATTAATATCTAACACATTCCATGATATAAATATTCCATGTAATAATGTTCAAGGACATGAGAAACATAAATACATAGATTCAATTTCTCAATGATGTATATATTAAATTATTTTACCATATAGAAGAAAGAATTTTATAGTAAAAAATTATTTATCACCAATCAAATAATTAGTAAACATATTTAGTTAGTTGTAATAAATTATTTGAAAAGATAGGATATCAAACAAATGATGTATAAATATTTCAAAATGATTTTTAATGAGTAAATAAATTAACTAAAGCATATCATTCAGGGGTGTCAAACTAAGTGTATATAAAGGATTGTTGTCATGCACCATGTGATAATTGAGATAATGTAAAAAGGTTACATTTTAGGGATATTAATCCGAGGTAAAAATATGACATATATACAGAAACTTTTATTATCTATATATGTATTTTTTTGTAAAACCACACACTTTATCATTTACCAAAATTTTAGGATGTTTTTATGGCTAATAAATAGCATGAGTATTATAAATAAACATGATATAATATGAAGAAATATATATACTACCATTCAGAGAACATCAAATGAAATATAATACGATGGAATACAAACTATGGTATTATAATAAAATAAGTTTTAGAAAGGAGATGTAACAAAAGTACTATAATTGAAAATTAAATATGAGAATTGACAGAACCTTTACTTCAGTATAGTAATGGGTTAAGAAAATAATATAATGGTTGGGGATAAATAATAATTATTTTAAATTTTTTTAAATGGAATATAATACCATAAAATAATAACAATTCGAGTATATGAAAAGGGTATTGAAAAATGTAATACTATAAAAGTAATGAAATTTAAAAATAGAAGAGGCGGACTGAAGAAACTTACTAAATTTAGACATAGTAATGACTTTGGAAAATTCTTTATTGAGAGGGAATTATTGATTAATAATTATTAGGATATAAGTTGGATAGTATAAAGATATTTATAAATTCATGAGAATAAGAAAAACTAAGACTAAAAAGAATAGTTAGAAAAAAGGTATTTGAATGGAAAAGAAGAGATACTACTCTCATACTAAATTTAGGCATAGTAAGAGCATAGGTAAATTCTAAAAAGATAGGGGATAAATGATGTATCATTATTAGTAAATAAATTGGACTATAGTGGTATATTTATAAATTCATGAGAATATAAAAAATTGAGATTCAAAAGGGTAATTACAAATAAAATTCCTGAATGGAAAGAAGAGAGAGAAATACCTTACTAAATTTTAAAAAATTAACAACTTTAGAAAATGATATAATGGGAGGGAATAAATGAAAAATTATTTAGAAAATAAAAAATGTAATATGATACCATAGTCAGAAAATAATATACATAGATTAAATATGAATTCAAGAGAAAAATTCAACAAAAGTAATGAACTTGAAAAGGGAAAGAGGATGATTGAAGATCCATAAATATGTATAATAATAGCTTAAGAAATGGATATAATGAGAGAATATAAATGATATATAATATTTATAATATTAATTTTATATTAAATTAAAATTAATAAATACATTAATAAATATCTAATTTTGATTAATAACACAAAATACAAAGAAGAAACTTGAATAGAAAAGAAAAGTAAAGGATCCCTGGGCTTTGAATGATGATTTTTAATGCTATAGAGGGACTTATTAGAACATGGGAACCAAATTTTAGAAACTATTGATAGGGTAATGTATATATGAAATGTGATCCAAGGATTTAGTGTGGAAATTGGTGAGTGAAATGAGGTATCTATACATTAGAAGAGGAGGATTAAAAGGTAAAATATTTGTTATTTTAATATATAGGATAACCAATTGGGGGTTTAATCAATTAAAATAAATATTCTGAATTCTTAATAAGTGGTAGAATGTTTTTCGACGTCCATGGAATGAAAAAATAGGAATACATCTCCAAAAAACCCAATTATGGCACACACAAAGAAAATTTTATTTCAAAAATCCAATTTTGGTTTAAAAAAGTAAAGTATAAATTTCTATTTAGAAATTAATTTTCTAAATTAATTTTGAAAATTATTTAATGTGATTTTTATTGAATAAATTTATTCATGCATTTTTATTCATGGTGAATGAATAATGATGTCCAAAATGATCATTCTTTGTAAAGTGTCAATTTTTACTTTTTCAACAAAAAAATCATCTTTGAAAGAAAATAAAAAAAATCATCCTAAGATATTTATGTTGTACTAAGTCCAAAAAATAATTTTATTTTATCAAATTATTTATATAAATATGAAACTTTTTACATTTAAATAAATATCCTCATTTATTGATATTTATTAATTCCATATAAAAATAAGGCTTCTAACAATTATAAAAATTATATAGGACTTTATTTAAATATATTTTCATTTCAATGTAATATTTTCTTTTTAATCATTTACCTAACCTATTATTACGGTAAAACTTATTAAGGGATATAAGTCTCTTCTTTTCTAGTAAAGCACATTCTTTATGATTAGATATTTGAAAACTTGTTTCTCATGTTGTAAAGAATTTATAAATATCCCTATACTGTCTAAATTTTAAACTATATATATCTTAATCAAGTAATTAAAACATTACATTTTTAAATTTAAATGGCTAATTACAAAGAAGGTTCTTGATTGGAAATAAGTGACATATACCATTTACTAATTTTTTCACGAGTAACGGATTATGAAAATTATTTAATGTAATAAATAAAATATCATATAAAAAATATAAAATGGAATATAGTACAATTAAATAAGAATGATTTTAGTGCATGAAATATTAATTCAAAAGGCCAAGATAACAAAAGCAATAAACTGGAAATGGAAAGAGGAGGATTGATGACCCATACATCAGAATAGAAATAGATTAAAAAAGAATTTATTGAGAGGGTATAAATGATATATGATACATATGAAATAAATTGGATAGTATATATATATATAAAGACATGAAAATATAGTAAATTGAGATTCAAAAGTAAAAACACAATGAAAAATATTGAATGGATAAGTCTAGAGATATCCCTTACCATGGATGCATGCTTCATAAAAATAGAGAGGGACTCATTATAACCATGTAAAAAAATTGTAGATAATATTAAGATGTTAATTGAGAGATAAATAACTCCCAAATGTTTTGGTTTGGAATGTTAGGAGGGAAATATGATATTTATACTTCAGGATGGGTTGCTTAGGGATTAATATATAAGTTATTTTAATATATAAACCTACCTCTTGTGTAAATAATAAATTTAACCAAATTAATCAATTATTAATGAGTGGGATGAAGTTTTTTGAAGTTCAAGGAATTCTGAAATAGAAATAAACATCCCAAACAACTCAATTAATGCAGACAAAACAAAAATAAAATTAATTTCAAAAAAAAATTTGATTAAAAAATGACACGTATAAATTTCTATTTTAAAATTAAGATTTAAAATAATTTATTTTATTTCTATTGAATAAACTATTTTATAAAATTTTATTCATTCAGATATAATAATAATTTCATAAAATTGAAGTGGTTTTTAAATCAGAAATATTTTATTTTTTACCAAAAGTTAAACTTCATTGGAAAATTTTTAAAAAATATACTCTGATAATTTTTTTGTTCCGAGTCCAAAAAAATATAATTTTACCAAAATAATCCTCTAAATTTTAAAATTTTAACTTTTAATTAAATATCAATTTTTATTGATATTTAGAAATTTCATTGTAAAATAAAAATTTTGACCATTATAAGAATTACATAATACACCATAAATATATTATCATTTATAACAAATTTTATAATACTATTTAACAAATTAATTTTTTTAAATGTCGAGATAAATATTTTTTTAATAGAATGTTTTTATATTATCCAAAAATAATACAAATTTCTCTTATTAAATAATCTTTACAATCATTTAGATGCATCGACATAACCCCAAAAAAAGTAACCAACTATTTTATTAACTAATGGACATACTGTCCATAAAATGTATTTGATAACAAACATAAAGGCTTATGATCAAATTTCCCTAAAAATACACCATAAATCATAATCTTCACTGTTCAATTTGATTCTAAATCAGGGTTCAATATCATTTCCAAAATGAATATTGAATAAATAACTCTCTATTCTTCTATTATAGTGATGTTCATGGGTGAAATTATTCTATGGGATCAACGTGGACATGTTTTTTATATTTCCCTTTATTTATCCTCTAATTCTCATCCCATTGTAATATATTGTATGATATTGGGTGTTAATTTAGACTGAATGTAGAATTATTAATTAATGAGATAAAGTGCCACTAGTTACTAGTATGTTTTTCTTTTTTAACTATTCCTAGTTGTACTAGTTCATATCAAAACATGATGTTAAAACATCTTATTGAGATTAAATTATTTCTTTGTACTGAAATGATATGATTCAATATAAAATAAGAGTTCTCTTAATTACATAATGTAATTTTTGGATTTAGTTGGTAATGATATTGTATGTTAAGGATTAAGAATTTTTGAGATGTGATGTTGTTGAGGTTTGCTGTCATGGTATCGTCGGTGTTGGCCATTATTATAGGTGGTGACAGAGGTTTATTTAATGTTTGGCCTAGAATTTTGGTTATTTTCTCTCATCTTGGTTGGTAGATGGGGTCCACTGAGGCATGTTACTATAGTGAATGGATCATGATATTGTTTCATTCAATCATTATGGGTGGAGGCCAACATAGATTAAGTGGTATATGTGGATGGTATTGGATAAATGTATAAGAGAGGTGAAAATCATAAATTTCATAGTCAATGGTCATAGATTCTATTATATTGGAGTGTATTTCTCACCAAGTAGAGATATATATTATTTTTGGATTTCCAAATGAGTTGCAGATATACTGGAAGGGCATTATGGGTTCCCAATTATGAACAGGTTGGTTATAAACGATTTATGTTTATAGTGAGATGGGTTTAAAGTGATGGCTTAGGATTCCACCCATATGATAGACTATGGATGTATTGTTTCACACCAACACTTTCTGATGAATGTAAATACTAAATATAAATTTATGAGAATATGTGAATAATGTATGGAATTAATTTTTTATAGTTTTTATTGATTTTTTTCATCATTACTATATGTATAGATAATAGTTAGGAACATTATTGGTAGTGGCATGTTGATTTACTATAAATGACCTCATGATCCCTAAGGGTATTATGTGGAATTTATTAATCTTGGTTCATGTAAGGTAAAATGTTTTATATGGGGAACCTAATGGAAATGTATTTTTAGATAGTGCACATTATAGATGCATTATTTTTAAGACCTGTCATGTGATTCTATAAAACCCCAAGATTATATGATATATTTATCTTTAAATAAATATTATTTCCTTTATAGGTTGCTTTATATTGATCACCAAGTTTAAAAGAACCATTATATACTGCAAATATATTATTATTTAATGTGATAGTTATTTTCTAACCATTGGATTGTTGGGTATGAATATGAATATCCAAAAAATTCATTGGTTATTAATTGATTATAAATGAAGATAAAGATCTTATGAAAGTAAAGGATATGTTTTTATGAAAAATATTTTTCTATAGGGAATGTGATTTTATCTTGATAAATAAAATTAAACATACTAGGTGATTAATTTAAATGAAATATATATAAATCATATTCATTAATTTTTTTTAACATTAATCTATTCTTTTTCTAGTCATTACATAGAAATAAATCTACTTTTATGCTTAAAATGTATTTTTCTAAAAACAATTCATCAAATTTTGAGAAATTATTTCAAATGAATTTATTACACTTATAGAAATTTAATTGTTAATAATTTATTCCATATTTAGGATCAGGGACATTGTATTTCTTAAATAGGTCCTCTTTATTTTTATTCATTTTGAATTGTATCTTGGTTAAAACATTTCTTCATGATAAAGGGTATATAAGGTTAAACTATGTTAAAAATAAATGTTCAGGTCACCATTTTTCATATTAAATATAATTTTATGAATTTAATTGAAACCTTATAAATTTAGAATCCAAATTTAGATCTTTTTACAATATTTCCTCATGAAAATGACCAAAATAATATTCAAATCAATGAAAAATGAAAATTATCACTCTATCACATTTAAATATCTATAATGTTTTCCTATTGGGACAAGATAAAAATTTGATAAAATAAAAATGATGATATTTAAATTAATCAAATTAATTTCATGATTTTAGTTTATTTATAAGTTATATTTATTATTAAAATTAATTTAAATTCTTACGCAACACCAAATCAGTATTTATTCAATTAATTGAAAAATAAAAAAATGATTTTTAAATCTTAAAAGTTATAAAATTTAACTATATTAGTGATTTTTATAAATTTTATGGATATATATTACATATTAGGCATGTATGAAGATATTATTTTATAACTCTATTATTTTATTGGTTTCATTCAATTCCAATTAAATGAATAGTTCAGAAATTGACATTAATGATATTTTATAGTAACTAATATTAGATTAAATCATTTAAAATTAATAAATAAATTATATTAAACTAATATAATTTAATATTGTTCCAAATAGAAATATTATTCCATTTATTATTCTACTTTATTTTTACTGAAATAATCATGACCCTTTCTCATTAAAATAGTCGTTACTACGGTTAAGGGAAACAAATTTTTAACAAAGGGGTAAATCAAAAATATAATGTTTAAAATGAAATAAAAACCTGGATAAATTTCATTAAATGATTTTATATTGACCATGTATAATTTTTTACAAATTAATGTAAATTTGGAATCATTTTTGGTGAGAATGACTTTATGGTATTTTAATCTTTTAAGAAATCCCATGTATGTCTTCTCCCTCCCTTATTAAAGGACACCCCTCTTTCCAATTCTTTATACCACTTTGAGATGTCTAGATGAAAAAAACATTCCAAATTGCATTATATTATTACCTATACATGTTTTATATATTTTTCTAGCCAAAAAACCAACCCCAGTGTTTTTAAGAGGATATCTAAAGGAGTTCTTTCAAAGATGAGGTAATCCCCTTAACCTTCTTTTTTAATTTTACTTTTACTTCCTATAAATTGATAGTAAATTGTTATAAAATAAATAATTATTTATCATAAATATACTTAAATATTGTTATAATTAGGAATTCTTCATTATCCATCCTATTTCACATACTACTGGAAGTGAATGTTTCGTTCATGAGTACGTACGACTTACCGTCTCTACGTAGCAATATAGATTATTTTCCATTGCATTATTTTATAGATGGGTATTATGATAGGTTGAATGTTTATATATTATATTTATGAAATAATCATTTTTATTAAATGATAATTTTATATCTTCCTTTTTTATCTTATAATCCTTTGGATAAAGATAATGTCGGTTGGTGTATGTGTGGACTACGACCTCTACGAAGCGATGTGATTAGTTTTTCATTTTGGTTTTAAATGGATGTCAATAAGGATGGATTTGATTAATATATATGATTTATATGATATAATAATGATTCCTAAAAGGTGATTTACTATTTACCTTTATTTTGTTCCATCTGTTGAAACGTGAAATCAGAGTTCATGCATACGTACGGCCTCCCATCTCCATGAACAGTGTAATTCATTTTTCAATATCTAAATTTTATGGATGGATGTATATATATATATATATAATGAAAATATATTATATATATATCATGATAAAAATTCAATATATTATGGATCCATGATCAAAGTCAAAGGACCTAAAATATGAAACTAAAATTCTTATGAAAAAATGAAATAGAGAACACCCAAAAATGATGATTTTAATATGGAATTATTAAGAAATTGGATTTAAAATATTTTAAATGGATAAAATATGATATTATATGTTTATAAATGATTCTATAATAGATTTATAGCAAATTTATAATTATTTTATAGGAGTATATATCACATTCAAGGATTTCAGAACATGAGGAAAGGGTTTTTTGTTACAACCAAATTATTTATCCAGATTGTATGTGATTAAATTCACGATGATGATATATTTTGGTCTACATCTCAATAAAATAATTAATTTTATTATACTATATTTATATATAAATTCAATATTTTTTCATTTCATTTTCCACTTTTTGTGTACTCTAGATACTGAAATGATGTTTTTAAGGAAAACTGAATTTATCTATCTCGTTAGTAGAAAATCATTTTTTTTTCTATATCCCTGTTTTATAAAAAAAAATTATGTAATTTTTTTAATATATTCCAATGAATGATAACATTATTTTTTCCATTATTTATTTTCGAACATTTTTTAAAAGTAAACTTATTTTCATTTTCCGAATGATATAATTTTTAAATTTTGTTTATAAAATTATGAAAGGAATGTTTGATTTCAAATGATATGGGATAAATATAATTTCATACCGTAATGACCATTAAATTATTTTAATAATACATTACATTTTTTCAAGTATACTTTCAACTAAATTTTATTCCTATAATATTTACTAAAGTAGGAAATTTCAAAGGAGTGATATGATAGTGAAGAAGAAATTTTCCTTACAAAATATTCAAGGATATATTTAAAGGTGTTTCCATCTATGATGTCATATTTTGATGTTAGAATTGATTTATTAGGGGTATGATCCAATGGTAGAGTCTTAATTATTTCTCTATATGGTTTATTAATATGATGAAAATATGTTTATCAAATTGGTTTCATTCACAATGGTTATTTTATGATGAAAAGTCTATGGAACCTATTTCCTTTTCATAAGTTATGATATGATGGATGTTTTATGATTTTGTGGAACACATATATATTATTTTAATTATTTTATTAGTGTGTATGGAATTATATAGATCTCTATGCATTTGTAATGATGGATATCTCATGAGATAAACATTACATGAATAGTTAGTTGACCCAGTTTAGTAAGGAACTCTTCCTACTATGATAGTCTTGGGAGTGAACATTTACCACTATGATTGTTCTGGGAGGGATCACAATACACTATGATAGTCTCTGAAATAATATTTTAATAGTAAGGAAATGATTTTATTTTCTTATGTATATACCAAAAATCTATGATTTATTCCAATGTTATGCTCTCATGGATCATGTTCTTTGATTTATTTTTATTAATGTCTTATGAACATCGAATAATTATTCAATGACTCAAGATTATGATCTCTGATATGTAGGGTAATATTTTAAAATTTTATTATCATGTTATCATACCATCATTTTCATGTTATATTCCAGTGACCATTTATATCTACTTTGATTATACTTAATGATAATCTGACCTCACTATTTATTATGTTTCCTTTCTCTAAGTCATGTTATAGGGTAATGAGTATGATATGTGAAAGAAGGGTAATAGTTATGAAGGTCTTATTGGGATATTATGTATTTAACTTATGAACCAGTTGATTATACATCCATGTTTCCAAAGATACTAGACTTATATGATTTCACCATGGATTATTATGTTATGTAATGAATATTAATCTAAAAAAATGTAAATTCTGTGTAAGAAAAGTATGGTTTGTGATAACTGGTATCATAGTATGGTTTTTTTCCTTTTGAAACTAGGATGAGAAAACTTCAGTGTGTGACATGGGGATAATTATAGGTGTAGGATAACATCATAATGTTTTGGTAATAGTCATGGATGACCTATTCTAAATATAAGGATTCACAGATTGAAAATAATGTTTCATTGTTTTGATATCCTATAATTTATTTTTAATGATTATATGGGTTTACACTATGATTATTATTTCCAAAAATATATTTTTTGGATTTATTGACTGGATGGATGATGATAGAATCATGTTAATGATGAATGTGACAGAAAATGCCATGATTTTCCTCATGAGAGACCAAATGTTATGGGAGATACAATGAAAAATATTATTTCTATTCTTACACAACATTCTAAATATATAAATAATGTTGAGCTTCTAAATAATAAAAGGATGGAACAATTTTTTTTTGAGTCCTCCATGAGGCTAACCCTACCATTTTTATTGGTCTTCTGATCCACTAGTTTATGAGAAATAGAATAGTACCATGGAAAAGATAATTTACATTCACCGGTGTTCAGAACATGAAAATGGTATATTGGTTGATTATCATTTGGAAGTCGATGTAGATCAATAGTGGAATCTTATCAATAATAGAAGGAAATAACAAGAAAAATACACTATAGAGTGGGAAGAATTTACGAGCTTATTTTTTTAAATAAGTATTCCTATATTATTTTTCATATGAAAATATTAAAGGAATTAATTGAACTAAAGTAGAAATATGTGGATTATATTGGTACCTATGTGGAATATATTACAATACATGATAAATACACTTATTATATTATCATACATTGTAAATATATGCTTGATATATTATTTATTGTATTAAAACAAATTTCTTAAGTGGTGTTAGACATAAGGGACTTCAACTGATATGATAAAATCATTTTATGTGCTATCAAGGAGGAAATAGACACAATATTTAACCATGAATCTAATGGTTTTGATAATAAATGAAATATTGAATTAAAAATAAATTATAAAAACCATGTAGAGAAGAAGATGATATTTCTTATATTCATGAAGTGTATAAGGAATAATGGATGAAATTTTCTCAAGGGGGCTGGTAAATGATTTAAGCATTGAAGACAATGTTATTGGTCAATAGAATACCCAAATGATATGATGAGACCAGTTAATGAATGGAATAATGAAAAGTGTTAACAAAATATAACACCCATACTATAATGTTTCAAATTTATGGAGTATGAGAATTATGATAACCAGTGCTAAAATTTGAAGGTGAATGATAATGATCGACATTCAGAACCTCCTCATCCTAGAGACAATGTGAAATCTATTACAATCACTATTTATGATAATGGGTATAAAAATGATAAATTGAAATATTCATTTATCATCCATTCTAGAACTATTAATGAGTTATGTGACTCCAAATATTTCCACTCTATTATATTTGATGTCATATATGAACTGATTCACTTTATAATTAGTATCAGTAACATTTGGTAGAAAGGCCTCAAGCATGCCTCTCTATATGCCAAAGGCTTCTAACTAGAAATGAGGGACTAAAAAGTGGTAAAGTGGTCAGACTATACCCTTTGGATCAATATTAGTTATATCATAATAATAAATAAATATTGTTATTGGAAGATAAAAATAACCAATAAGTAGTTACTAATAGCCAACCTGACATGTCAAATATCCAAACTATGTATAAACAGGTTGATTTCTAATTCAAGGAGTCAATAAAATAGTTAATATAATGTAATACTTGTAACAAATTCATAAACCAGTACAAATATAAAAACTATACTATCATCGTGGGTTATAGTGTGGTTCTATAATCTCATACTCCATCCTCTTATTAAAGATCTATCATCCATAACTGGGTACATTCCCTGATCCAACTAGAATACATGTAATTTTTCTAGGTACCAAAGGGTGTCCCAAATACTGTGTGTGTAAAAAATGTAGGACACCACCGATGGTGTCTAATAAAAATATAGTATGTGAATATATAATTTATTAGTTTTTAGTAAAAATAAGTTCAAGGTATTATATAATAAATGCTATATACGTATCCTTCTTGAGATCATGTTCGTTATGAGACACCATACTGACTATACCTGCTTTGGGCCATGCTTGAATGTCTCCAAAAATCATAAATTTTATATAACAACTCATGAACATTGGTATATAACCAATTCATACATATACAAGAATAATCATATTGGGTTTCAAATGTAAATAAGTAACATCACTCCGAGCATCTACACCAAAGGAATGTAGAGCATCATGACCACAAAGTTAAAATCAATGATATAGAACATAATTTACAATAATAAGGATCACCATATTCAGTATGTTTAATAAATAATAATGAATTACATATCCAATAATAATTAATTCCATGTCCAATTATTTAAATAATTACAAGGAACACTGTGAAAAATAATAAAGAATTCATTTTCTGTGATTTCATGAAATAAAAATGAATTCAATATCCAAAACCACACTAAATTGTATGGATCTCTAAGTCCATAACAAAAATAAATAATAATTAATTATATATCCATTAATTTTATAAATGTACTAGAACTTACATGTTCAATATTTCACTAAATTTATAATAATTCCGAATAAGTTTCTCTACTAGCCCACCCAAGGAATTCCATATCAAAACCCAAGTCTCATATGAGTCATACTATAATAAATATGAACATTTCACGTAATTTATAAAAATATTAATCAATGAGTATCCATTATAATACATAACTCATGGATAGGTAATACAATATATTCCATTTAACAAGTCAATTTCTTCATATAGATCATTTATTTTATAACAAACAAGATGACATGGGAAAATATAGCCAATATACAGTCATTATGATTTAATTCATTACTCAATTCATTTGGATGTGATAAAAGAGAAATGTAAGTATATAGTCTAAATTAAAAATCCTCATAATTTATTTCATTTATCAATTCAATTCAAAGGGTAAGAAGATCCATTTGATCAAAAAATATATTTAACAACTCATTGGATTTTTTGTGTTATTCCATTCAATATCTAATTTATAAATTATTGGGGGTTAAAGTGTGTGTCCATAACAATTAATTTTTACTTAATTCATTTAATGTATACCACCATCATGTGGAAAGATCCACACCCCCAAGTGTAAGAACCTAGTTTTTCACTCAGGAATGGATTCTTTACTTTTTAGTTTAATTCTTTATTTTGGACCTCATTTAGATGCCTAATGAGTTATAGGAGGTATCCGGGGTGTTCAGGGATTATTCCGAGCATGGACCCCATCGTTTTGGTAAAACTATCCCTATCACATGGTTAGAGTGAACTATGAAGTTATGATGCCAGTAATATCTAACCGTGTAGATGGTCTACATTATGGGAAGAGCCATTCTCCCTGGTTTCCCAAAATATGCAACCTAACATTTTGAGTTCCCCTTTTCCAAAGTACTCATGCATTATTTATTCATGGTTTTTCAATCCATGCAAAATCTAATTTTTGGGTAAAATGAGTATTTTCCCTTAATGATCTAATTAATCTCAACATTCCTCCATAATCTAACTTCTAGAGGGATTGGTCTCCTTTCCTCTCATTTTGGATCATTTTTAAGGCCTATGGTAGGGATCAAGATATCTCCTTCATATAGGATCCAATCATGCTATTGTTCATCATGTTGGATGTCCAGTAGTAAGTAATCAAGGTGTTTTTATTCATTATTCTATTCTATTTATCTCGATCTAGTTATCAATGTGTGAGTATTTTTCCATTTTTCTCAAATCTACTACATTCTAAGTCGAATATGAGGCGGATATTGGAGGAGGAGAGTTGTATAACCCTAAGTTGGGTGGTCAATAACTCATCCCTAAAGTTTATTGATTTTGGAATTGTCATTTTGGTCGCACTGATTACATTAGGCATAGTTAATATAATTTATATTCCATGATTATAATCCTTAGAACCATATGATTATTCTCTTTCTAATTACGGGATTACATGTTGGTGGTTACACCCACAATGCCCAACATCCCATGTAGGTTGATATTCCATTGTTTAGTTTTTAGTGTTGTGCCACTTCTGAGCCATAATTCAGATGTTATTGAGATTGAATAGAGTAATGGTAGGCCTCCTTATATAAATGGATGTTGTATCATGAAATGGTTATTGAAAAGTACCATGTCACTTCCACTTGACCCGTCTAAGGTATGTTCCTTAAATTTGATAATTAAATTTGAAAGGGACATTGGAATGTATACTAAGTTTATGGATTGAAAAAATTAAATGTGAATGCATAATAGGTTTCATGTCTATATCACCCCTTACCATATTGAGGGAAGTTATCAAAGTGAAGATTAATTTTTGATTATGCCTTAAATGGATTTAAGAAAGGTTCCATGATACTTGGACTTGTCACACTAATGAAATGAAAGGATTGAACTGATTGGACTTAATGATAAATTATAAATTGATTAAAATGTTTCATGATACATGGCCTTATCACACTAATGAAAGGAAATTCTTAAATAAAATTAAATATTATTTGAATTCATTATCAAATAGAAGTGTGCTGACTCGAGATCACCTTGGATTTCTGAGGGAGGGTCTTGAGCACTCGGGGACCCCATTCCAAATTCAATGATACAACTTGATTTGGTTGAAACCCACCTACAACTCAATTATTGTCATACTTTGGATGCCTGGTATGACACTATTGGATCCCTCATGTTGTACTATAGGATGCCTTAGATACACTCCTTGGATCCAGCATTGACAAGTAGGTTCCATGGTTAAATCCCATCGGTCACAGTCATTGCACAACCCCATATTACATTGTATGAACTCCATGGACTCAGTAGGGGTCTTATTATGGAATGCCTTGGACTATGATACTTATATTACACTCTTAACTCTTATCTAGTCCATATTCATTACGTATTTGTAGACCCTTGAGGTATATGTTGCCTTTGTTATTACATCGTAACAACACTATTTAATAACATTTCATGTACCCTTGTTACACCATGGAACCTTCACTATTATTAACATGTGAATTATTTATAGACAGGTAACAATCAAATAATGAATTGGTTATTGGTTCAGACAGCAGCTGAGGGATGAAGAAGGTATGTGGGTATTTATTTATATTGTACTACTTTACATTATATATGAATCTTGTCACACTGTTATATTCCATTAAAAATTCTAAATGTTATAGAAACCATTGGTTGTGGTCCAAAAATATATATCTCACACCCTATCAGGGGGATGTTTGGTAACCAGAGTAGATTAGATGATTACACATGTTGAAAATGGTAAGTGTAAAACTTCAAACACTTGATTTCATACTATTTAGGTTTGAGGTTGATAGAAGATGACTGAGCTACAGCTCAGGATGTATGGAATTGGATTTTGATTGCCTTATTATTTTTTTGGAATATTTTATGCTTGTAGTCTTGTATCGCTGTTTTTTCATATTTCTAGATACATGACATATCATCATTAGTTATTGATGTTATTTCAGTTATTGTTAATGTTGTCCCTTTTTTCACTATGCCTTCTGTTTACTCATATTAATTCCACTATTTATCTATATTTATCAATTTTGATACACACTGGTAATGATGGAATAGTCTCCCCATGGATACATCATAGGCCCTCACAACTAGTTTGAAGCCTCTAGCATTTGGGAGGATGAACTAGAGTCCATATGGCGCATCGAGCTCGTTGAACCTATTAAGTGGCATCTGGGTCTGGGATATTAAAAAGTGGTATCAGAGGAAGGTTTTTTCCTTTATTTAATTTCTATTTGGGAACATTAGATTAAAGACTAGTAATTCTTGGATCTTAGTCATAATTTGTTCTTGGGCATCATGAAGCCATGTTCTTGGTAAAAGTAGAGTTTCCAGAAATGAAATGTTTATTCTATTTTTCCTATTATAGTTGACATTATTTCACCATTGGGTGATGAACATGTTATGTTGAGGTTATCATTATTAATCTATTTTATTATTTATTTCATCATTGGCTCAATGATATGAGGGTAAGGAGCATTGTCACATGCATCATTATAGCCACGTAGTATTCAAATTTCATTTATATTTCCATTCCATATAGGTGAATTTAAATGATTTTCATTGCTTCATATCCCTGTGATAGTTGATTGATGTTGTGATAGATATCCTATACATGTATTACATTTAGTTATGATTTAGTGATTTAATGTATCAATTCATGATGTGTATCGACCCTCGTGGGATGGGGATGAGTAATTTACCAAGTTGATCCATTATGCTATAAATAAATGGGTTTCATTTCTAGTGATAAGGTGTACGGGAACTTATTCACTGTGAATGGATATCCATTATAAAGTTAATCATGACTTCTAAAGTGAATTGGTTAACAACATTATCCAATCTTATAATGTTTATGAAAGGTAAAAGAGTGAAGCTGGTAATTAAACTATGAATGAAAGGGAACATATACTTCAACACTTACCGATACATGGCCATATATGTAGGTAGTTGGGGTAGTATTCCATGGGTAGTAAATTTCCTCACATTTGACTTCCTTTGGTGATTCTATCTTGATTCTTAAGCTTGTATTGAGGTTTGTGTTTGGAATTTGTAGACCAATGCGGCCACGACATCCTTGTATCGTACACCAGGATGCTGGAGACGAATGTGGTCCAGATATGGTGGGCCCTGAGCCTCCATTCATACCTCTCGGAGTTCCACTGGAGGCACCACCTATTGTACCTAAATTGGAAAATGAATCTGAAGTTCATGATAGTTACTATGTATGATGAAATCCATTAATGGTTCTCCAAGGCTTGCACCAATGATGGTTGATCAGACCCGCAAGTTCAAATAGCAGCATACTCCTACTTTATAAGGGTATGGAATCCACAATCTATTGATTCTTGATTAGAGGAAATCTTTTATATCTTTTTGCGTCTGGAAATTCCTCTAGAGAAGAGATCCAATATTTTTACACACATGATTTTGGATTCGGTCAAGCGTTTGTTGGATGTGGGTACCCAAGCTGATTTCTATCAAGACATGATATGGAATGGCTTCAAGACTATTTTCAATGATCAACTATTTCATTATATTCTATGAGATGACAGAGCTAGAGAGTTCATGCATCTTGAGTAGGGTTCTATGTTAGTTATGGAATATTCAATGTGTTTCATGGACTTGTAGTGATTTTCACCACCTCTAGTTGGTGAGGTGATTTCACGTGCTAGATGATTCGATGATGGGATCCATTACGCCATTCATACATAGGTGAATGTATTTCACCTAATTTTTTTTGAAATAATAAATCAGTCTCTTATCACTGAGAGTAACCTATGATATGATAATAGTACCAAGCATAGTGGATTAGGGCCGCGGCAGGGCAGTAGTTCTCCCGGTGGTAGGCGACGATCCCTCATGGTTTCTCATTAGGGTAATGAAAACCAGAGTATCTATATTGATATATTTATGGTGTATCACTAGTGTGAATGACAAGGGAATATGAAGCCTTAGTGGGATAGAGACCCAATTTAGTGTCGGGCTTGTGATCATATGGGGAATCTTCAAATATTATGTAGGACCTTTCCACCAATATCATGTTGAAAATGATATGTGCCAGCTCCTCCTTTAGGAGTGGGTTATTTTGTGCCTTCTCAGGTAGGGAGTTGAAATAGTATTGATAGGAAAGGTTAAGGAGGAGTTCATGGCCTTGGTTTCTAGACCCCTAATCACCAGTAGCACCAGTAGGGAAGTTATGATCATGGTAGTCCAACTGTTGCACATGGTCATGGATCTGGCCAATTGCATGCATTGCAGCGTATTCCCAAGGATTAGGATGTGGGACCAACTATAGTATGAGGTACTATCCTAGTGGAATCTACTATTATATATTCTTTATTTGATATAGGTGCTTCAAAATATGTTATCTTTGTATCTATCATAGAATGTCTCGGGCAGGAGATACAATATTTTTATTGTGTAATGATACTAGATATGCCATTGAGACTATGAAAAGAGGGAATACGTCAGTGTAGGGATTCTCCCATTGAGGTATCAAGTTACCCTTTCTTATGGGAGATATTTATTCTTATGATGATGGGATTTGATATCATTTCTAGGATGAATTGTTTGGTTCAATATAGTACTTATTTAGAATATTATCACCATTGGGTGTCATTTACATCACCAGAGGGAAGTAGTTATCTACATAAGGGTGATTGGGATGTCCATGATGGTAGAGTGGTACCATAGCATCATGGGATAGGTGGAGTGACTTCCTCAATAGAAAATATCTTCATGGAGGGTCATGGATTATGATAATCTAATTTTCCTCCTGTGGTGGATCATTTTAGGGATGTATTTCCCAATTACATTTCTGGATTACCTTCTGAGAGAGAGGTAGAGTCTACAATATAGCTTGTTCTAGGAGAAGCTCCAGTTTACATTCCTCCATACAAGATAGAACCTATAGAGCTTTAGGAGCTCAGGAAATAATTAGAGGATTTAGAGACCAAAGGTTTGATACCACCCAGTACATCATTGTGGGGGTTTCCCATGCTTTTACCCATGAAGGAAAATGGAAAATTACATTTATGTGTGGATTAAAAATGGTTGGACCTACTTACTATCGAGAAACAATATCCACATCCTTGAATAGATGATTTTTTGACCAATTTTGAGGAGCTAGAGTCTTCTCTATTATCGACCTAAGATCGAGTTATCATCAGGTGTGAGTTATGCCATCAGACATACATCATACAACTTTATGTAGTGGGAATAGTCTATATGAGTACCTTTTTATATCGTTTGGTCTTACGAACACACCCCCCATTTTCATAGATTTAACGAATATGGTCTTCCATCCTTATCTCCACTATTTTTTTGTGGTATTTATGGACGACATCTTAGTGTATATGTATACCTGTACAAACATGATAAATACATTGAGATAATTTTATGTACACTAAGAGAGAACCAAATTTATTCCACGCTTTCTATGTTCAACTTATTGATTGAAAAATTTCACTTATTTGGTCTTATCATATCAGAATTGGGAGTCTATGTTGACCCTAAAATGGTTAGTGTTGTAGTTTATTGGGACCATCCCAAGAATGTGTTTGATATACAAAGATTATTGTGTCTTGCTGGATATTAAAGGCATTTCATACAAGAGGTCTCATGTATTTCTTCATCTCTTAATGGCCATACCAAGATCTGTGTTAAGATCATGTTTTCATAAGCATGTGAAAAATCATTTCAAAAGATGAAAGAGTGGATTTTTTTGGATCATATTCTAATTCTTCTAGATCCAGGAAAAGGTTATGTTGTCATCGGTGATGCATCCGACATTGGCCTAGGAGTAGTGATGATGATAGAGGACAAAATTGTTGCGTATGGATCTCATTAGTTGAGGCCTCATGTCATAAATTAACAAACACATGACCTTGAGCTAGCAGCAGTTGTCTATATCTTATGTTTTTGGATAAAAAATCTTTTAGGTGAGCACTTTGTGGTGTACAAAGACCACAAGAGCCCCAAATGTATCATTTCTCAGTGTGAATTTAACCTCATACATTGAATATGGGTTGAATATCTTCAATGATTTTATTTTTTTCATTCCTATACTCCTAAGAAGGGAAATGTGGTTGTTGATTCACCGAGTTGAAATACTCAGACACAGGCTATACATGAGTCCAATAATGAATGGATGTTAATGGACCTATTTTTTGAGCCGCATATGGAGTTTCATGATTTTCAAAAGTAGTCTTACCACTCATATTTGAGAATTATAACGTCTCTCCATGAGAACGTGAAGGGTATATAATTTTTCAGATTCGGAGGGCTTAGTTCATTATGAGAGTATATCAAGAGATAACCCAACACCATATTTTTATATGGATATAGATGACTTACAAATTCATTTATGTGTCTCGGTTCCCTCAGATATGAGAGAGGAGTTGATGAGTGAGTCCCTCGATTCTTTGTAGGAAATTAATCCTTGAATATCTAATTTGTATCAAGATATGGGATTCCAGTATTGGTGGTCTAGGATGAAATGTCATATAGAAGGATTTATCCCCATCTATTCCAACTGTCAGCAAGTGAAGGCAGAGTACTAGATACCTATAGGATTATTGTAGATACTTCTAGTATCAGAATGGAAATTTGAATATTTTTCTATGGATTTCGTAGCCAGCCTACCTAGGTCACTGAGGGGTAGAAATTCAATATGTGTAGCTATTGAAAGAAAAATTAAATCATACCACTTCATTATTATTTGGGAAGATTTCTAAATTGATGATCTATAAATATTATATGTTTGTGAGATCCTTATACTGCATGGAGTCCCTTAAAATATCATTTATATTAGGGATTCACATTTAAAATCATATTTATATGAGGGATTATAGAAGGATATGGGAACATAGGTGCTTCTAAGAAATCGTTCACCCTTATACCAATTAAAAATTAAAACTTACAATACATGTTATAGAGGATATGTCATGAGCATGTGTACTTGATTTCATGAGTTCATGGGAGAGGAATATCCATCTTGTTGAGTTGTACTATAATAACCACATTCATGAAATAATTCAGATGTATCCTTTTAAAGCCTTATATGGTTGGCCTTGTCATTCCCCCATGTGATATATAGAGGTAGGTGAGGCAACCCCACTAGGTCCTCGTTTTATTTAAGAGAATTCAGAACATGTTCAGTTGTTCAGAAAGTTTATGACTATTTCTCAGTCTAGATATAAATCTTATGCCAATCGCCATTAATAACCTCTAGAGTTAGAGTTTGGGGATATTTTTTTTCTTCAGGTATCTCCCATGATAGTTAATAGACAATTACGGATGAAAAGGAAGTTATCAATTCATTAATAAGGGATATTTGATATTCTAGAGATAGTCAGGCTGTTATCCTATTAGTTGTTTTCAACTCAAAGGTACCATTCCATGCATGACATATACTATGATTCACATCTTCACCATTACTATGTTGAGCTATCTCATGACTTTGATCTTGAGGAAGTTGAGTCAGATACTATTTATACCATTGAGTATTATCCAGTATGCATCATTGAATGGAGCAAGAAGGCTCTCCAAGGCTGGTATATCCTTATAGTATGGGTTCTATGGTAGCACAACTGCATTTAGGATGAGGCATGTGAGTGGGAGGTTGAAATACATGCCCAGTGGCCAGAGTTGTTTTTAGACAGTGTTTCACCACCCCTGGGAGGTGAACTCGGGGATAAGTTATTTTAAGGGGGAAGATAGTAATAAACTAGTTTTCACTCACATATAGATCATTTACATTTTGGTCTAATTCTTTATTTTGGGCCTAATTTGGATTCCTAATATGTTAATGAAGGTATAAGGGGTGTTCATGGCTTGTTTGAATCCTAGAACCCATCTATTTGGGAAAACTAGCACTATTTTATAGTTAGAGTAAACTGTGTTGGTAGGGAACGCAGTTAGATCTAACCATGAAGATGATATGCATTTTGGGTAGATCCATTATGCACGGTTAGGACATGATTTCCATAACTTTGTAGCCTAACTGTGTGAGTGGCCTTTATCCCATATACTCATTCATGGTTTGTACATGGATTTTCAAACCATGAAGACTAACCATGAACATGCTATTTTCTAGGTAAAATGTCCATTTTTTCCTTAATAACCGAATTAAGCTCCTTCTGCCTACCCAATAAAATTTCTAAAAGGATTGGTCTCTTTTCCTCTCATTTTTGGAGAATTTTTATTACCTATGGTAGGCATCAAAAGATCTCCTTTGTCCTAGATCTGATCGAGATTCGATTCATCGTGTTGGATGCACAATGATAAGTACTCGAGCCCTTTTTAGTCATTATTCTCCTCTCTTTCTCATGACATAGTTTTTAAGGTGTGAGAATTTTTTAATTTTTCTTATATTTCCTCTATCCTAAGCTGAATCAGAGGCTGATATGAGAGGATTGGAGTCATACAACCCTAATGTGGGTGGTATATAACTCATCCCTCAAGTTCGTTGATTTAAGAATTATCATGTAGGGACCACCGAGTTCATTAGGTGTCATTAATAGAATTTATATTCCATGATTATAATCATTATAACTGTATGGTTTTTCTCTTTCCAAATATGTGATTACTTATTGGTGGTTTCTACCACAATACTGAACATAACATATAGGATGATATTCCATAGATGATTTTTTAGTGTTTTAACACTTTTGACCCATCATTCAGATGTGGTTGACCTTTACCACACTAATGGTAGGCCTCTTTAAAATAAATTATTTTTGTATCATGAAATACTGAATAGAAAGTACCATGTCACTTACACTTGACTAGTATAAGGTAAGTGATTCAAATTTGATAATTAAATGTGAAAGGGAAATTAGAAATTATACTAAGTATTTGACTTGACAAAAATAAATTTGATTGAATAATAGGTTTCATGTTTGTATCACCTCTTACCATGTTGATGGAAAGTAGAAAAGTAAACCCTGACTATTGATTATGCCTTAAATATATTTAATAAAGGTTTCATGATACGTGGACTTTTCACACAAATGAATGGAAAGACATGAACTAGATGAAATTATTGACAAATTATGAATTGATTATAGGGTTTCATGATACTTGTAATTATAATACAAATGAATAGAAAGGATTGAAGAAAATTAAAGATTTTTTTACTTCATTATCAAATATTTATGGCATGACTCAAGCTCACCTTGGATTCCTGAGGGAGTTCCTTGATTACTCAAGGACCCCATTCCAAATTCAAGCATACACATTGCTTATGTTGAGACCCACCTAAAACTTGATTCATTTATAACATTGGATACTCGATATGACACCATAGGATCCATCATGTAGTACAATAGGATTCCATGGACACAATCCTTGGATGGAACATTGAAATTTATGTGCCATGGTTAAATCCCATCGGGCTCGGTCACTACTTAACCCCATTTTACCTTGGATGAACTCCTTGGACTTGGTAGGCATCTTATTTTGGAATTACTTGGACTATGATCCTTGGATTACACTCTCACCCCATAGCTAGGCTACAATCATTACTGAATTGGTAACACTTGAGGTCTACATTACCTTAGTTATTACCTTGGAACATAATTATTAAATATCATTACAGGTTTCCTTGTTACATCTTAGAACCTTCACTATTATTAACATGTGAATTATTTATAATAAAGTAACAATCAAATAATGAATTTCTTATAGGTTGAGACACCAGCTGAGGGTTGAAGTAGGTACTTGGTTATTTAGTTATATCTTATTGCTTTACATTATATATGCATGCTTACAAACAATTATATTCCATCACACGAGTTGAATGTTATAGACACCATTGGTGGTGGCCCACTGAGATTTATCTCAAAACCTCTCCAGGCGTCGTTTGGTACCCAGAGTAGATTACATGATTAAAGGTGCTAAAAAAGTATAGTGTAAAACTTTAAACACTTGATTGTATACTATTTATGATAGAGTTTGATGGAATATGACTGAGATAGAGCTCATGATAGTTGTAATAGTCTTTTTATTTTCTTATTAATTTTTTGTAACATGTTATGCATTCCATCTTCTATCCATGTTTTTTCATTTTTCTAAATACATAACACATCATCATTAGTTATTTGATTTATTTCAGTTATTATTACTATTGTCTCTATTTTTTATTGTGCCTCATGTTTACTCATATTTCATCTTCTATTTATCTCTTTTTGTATTTATCTGATGTTCTACACTTTGGTAATGAGGCCATAGTCTCCCCTAAGACTCACCCTAGGACCTCTCTACTAGTCATCAACCACTGGAATTTGGGGATATGCACTTAAGGCCATTGGTCCCACCAGGATTGGGGCACCTATTAAGTGAAATCTAGGTTAAGGATGTCCCACCAAGGGTAGGATTAATCATAAGGAAGATGTATATAAATATTATTATTTAATTGAACCCACCGTATAGGGTATATGGATTGTGGTCATCATCTCTAACCACATCGATATTCTATAATAACATCAATGTTATGGTCTAAGAAATTTATATGAGGAATAATTTTTATTGGAGAAACGTGAGGAAGGTTAGGTTTGTGTCATAAGGAAATATTTTATACATGATAATAATTTTAATGAAAAAAATGTAAAAAACCAAACATATGCCAATAAGGCTTCACACATCCAATATCAGGCTTCAATTTGATCTAGAACAAGATAAATTAGAGATATTGAAAAATGAACATAAAATAATGAATATCAGCTCCCACAATGGTAATGAGAAAACAATTACATAAATTTAGAAATTAGGTAAGATGTTTCTTTATCTTAAATTATACTTCCAATATAAGACCACAATATTTTATCTATATTTATATTTAAATAAATTTAATCTCTTTGACTCCATGAAATGCATTCAACCTCATGTCTAAATGAACCATAATATAGTATATCGTTATAATATTACGGTTAAATTAAAGGCAATGAATAGTAAAAACTAAAATTTGAAAATAATATGTATTACACATATATAAAATGAATTAATTAGTTATAAATCTATTTTAATGTAAACAACAATCATTTTAACGTAAAATAATTTTTTTCCTTAGAAAAACTATTTTTTCATAAATGTAATTCATTTTTAGATTACTAAATTTAATTAAATTTTTTTTTTGAATTACATTAAATAAATAAATATATTATTTATTTGATTAAATTATTTTTTTCATTCATATAATATGTTTTCAATACATGGTGTTAGAATAAATCTAGTTTATGGTTAAAAATTATACTTTTTTAAAAAACGGTTTCGTCACATCTTATCCACTTATTTTAAAATTATTTTTAAAAAATATTATAAAAATTAATTATAATAATAAAATTAATTTTTAAAATCAGAATGTTAAAATTATTTAAGAGTAATTTTTTTTATAATTTTATAAAAATATTTAATTTTTTGATTAATAGTGAAAAATACTAATATTTTAAACTGTCTTTTCATATGAAGAATTTATAATATTTAATTTTTCTAAAAAAATATTTTAAATGTAAAATTAGTTATATTATATTATTATTAATCCTATTTAGATCATTAGAATCAATTTTATGTCGAAATTTTATATAAAATTATTTCTTTCTTGAGGAAACTTTTCTTTGTTAAACCACATTCTCATCGACCTTATGGCTTTAATTGTGAATTAAAATTTGAAAACTAAATTAATTTTATTTGAATTTTTTTTAAATATTTTGAATCATTATAATTAATATTATATAATAATTTTGAAATAATTTTTTCCCTCATAAATAGTGAAAATAGTAAAATATTTAATTATCATGGTTAAGGTTAAACATGGTTATTGGGGGATAAACCAAACGATAAGGGCATGTTTTCCGGTAAAACATGTATAAATAAAATCTTATATCCATTAAACAAAAATATCATATACCACATTCAAATATAATTTAATTTTGAATCTCTTTTCTTGTGAATGATTTTGTCATTCTATATTATTTTTGGAAATATACATGTTTTTTCTAAGAAGATCCCCTCCTAGCCATCTGATTAAAGGGAAATGTATACCCTCAATAACTAACACTGCTTTATAAATTTACATGAAATAACCTAGAAAAAATATCTAAAAATAATACTTATATAAATTCTAAAGGGGTTTTCAACCGAAAAGGTAATACCATGGTCCATAATAAGATATTCAAAGGAGGTATCACTATGAAAAGGTAATCATCTTCAACATGATCTTACCATTTAATTATTCTTGTAAAACTATAAAATATGTCATAGAATTTAGAATATAATAATAATGGAATACACCATATACTGGTATGTTATTATATCGATAGAATAATATTTATCCCCATCTTTCTCCATCAGATGGGAAACAAATCCACCAAATTTGTGTAAAGAAAACTATAGTATTATAAACCATTGTAATTTATTTCAATCACTAAAACACATGGATAGTCATAATGTTGGAAATAATAAATATATATGATAATAATTACAAAATATTTACTACTTTAAATTAATATATCATCTACTTATTTTCCATTTTACCCATCAAGAAAATGATTTCTTTGCTCATGTGTACATACAACCTACCATCTCCATGAAGCGTTGTGAATCATTTTCTATTTTTAAATTTAATGAATGATAATATAATTTTTATTATTTTTATAAATATTATAATTATTAAATTATTATCATTATTCATATGATGAAACTATATCATATGCACAATGACTCATGCTTTCATGAAAAAACATGCATTTGAAAACAATGTAGTTAACACCAAAAATAAAGGTAATAATGAAATATTATTAACAAATAGGTGATAAGATATCATAAGAATATAATATATGATATTATTAATATCAATATGTTTGTGGTGTAAATTTATAATTTGGTATAACCCATTATACTAGAGTTTAAAGAATTTTTAGATAGTGGGAGACATGATTCTAGGAGATTCATTTCAATTACCCTTCCTTATGTATATTTTAATTCTATGAACCTAATTAATTTTATATGGTAAATACAATTCACATTATATATATATATATAATATTATTAATCCTTTATAATTCATGATATTTTATGTTTCAATTTTATTTATTTCATTCAAATCGATTTTACTTGAAATTTACCAAATAATAAGGAATTTCAAAACATTTAGTATTTTAATTTGGTTATATTTTGATTATTTTATATTGTATTTGTAATTATTTAATGTGTTTAAAGAATTTAAATTTATAATTAAGTCATTTATTAATCTTCACATCAATGGTATTATCATTGTAATAAAATTAATTTTAATTTCGGATCCATTGAGACATTTTTTGTATTATGCAGCTATGTATTTTTATGAGGTCTATCTACTAGAACTTTGATATGTTATATCATAAATCTCTTAATATTCATGGTAATTTAATAAGGTTTTTTCTTTAATGGGGGTTATGATTCAAAAATTAGAAAAGTGGTAAGGATTTATGATTCAATCTCATATTGATTGGGATTGATTATGCTTGAATGAACATTGAATGTAATGATTTTTCCATTTTCTAATAAAACCATAAATATTTATTCTCATGTTCTTATTAAATATTTTTTATTTAATGTTAAAAAATTTACTCTTATTGGTACATAAAATGATTTAGAAATTTTTTAGGAAAATGATACTTTAGATCACTTTTCAGTAGAAAATGATTTTTCTTCAATATCTATATTTTATGTAAAATATTTTAATGTATAATTCTAATATTATAAAATTATTTATTAAATACATTTTTACACATGAAGGGATATTTTCAAAATGGATTAAATTTAATCTTATTTATATTTTATGAATATGGTAGTTTTTGACTTTTTACCAAAAAACGTGAATGGAAACCTTCTTTTAACATACTCGGAATGAATAAAATATTACTACCACTATGACTACTTATTATATTAAGTCTTCCATTATATTATTAAGTGATTATTTTAAATGAATTTTTTCCTTTTAATCAAAAAATTGTAGTTTTTATAAGTGATTTCCAAATTGAAAAGGGTATTTTTCTTAAGAACGGTTTTAATGATATTTTTATTGTATTTATATTATTTATTGAAAAACACCCTTTATTTTAAATATAATATTCCAAAGATATGATTTAATGATATCATCCTAATTATTTATATTAATTTACTATGATCAGTTTGACTAGGGAATGTATTGTAATTCCCTTTCATTAGTAGTTCTGTATTAATTAACTTTCTCTCGAAAAATTCACTTTATTATGATAAATAATCATTATAATTCCCCTAAATATCCATATTATTTGTATCATGTATATGATTATTTCCAAAACTATATACCATTTCTAATCATAGTGTTTTAATATGAAATATATTTTATTGAATGGGGAAAGCCTTGATAATCTATATTAGTTAATCAATATGATTTTTTTGATAAGGAATACTATTCATGAAAGAAGTTTATCATTAATTATATAAAAAATCCATTGGACATGTAGTGATGGATGGTTCCTGAGAATATATGGATCATTGATGTATTAACATATCTTAGGAAATAAATCATTGAGATAGAATGTAATGGGTTTTGGTTATAATCTTACCCTTCAATTAAAATGCCTTGGATTAATGTAGTGATGGTATAAATATTATTATGTATAATATCATGAAATCTATTATTAATCATTTTCTTCACTGAGAATTCATTATTTATTATCCATGAGATTTTTTCACATTAACATTACCCATGGCAGAATCCTCATTCTCAATTTATTGAATATATGCCATTTTTTTATTATTTTCCTTTTCATATTGACTATCAGATATTAATTGTGACTTATTTGTTCATGATAACTTATTTTGTACACATATGCTTATAAATCATCAGATCTCACTCCTTTCTTATGTTTTCATTCCATATAATTCAAATAAATGTATTATATAAGATACATAGGGATAAGATAAAGCAAACAGCGGGTTTCTCAAATAAAATACTATGTTTCATTTTATGTCTTCAAATATGATGTGAAATTGAAGTATCAATCAAATTTTCAGATACTAATAAACTATTAGCTTGTTTGGGATGTGGTCACTTATATCTAACACCAATATAATAAATTGACGAATGAACCTAGGAAACTTGGTTTTGGGTATTCAAAGTTGTTATTAGTGCACGTTTAGTGGAATCCTTGGAAACTAGATTTAAGAAAACATAAATTATGGAATATGGCCCTATTATTAAAATTAAGTATAAGTATATGTATTGGATAATATATTAATTTTTTGGTAAGGTAGTTATTATGTTTTTTTCCTAGAAATATATCCATTTCTCGATACGATAAGGGTAAGTGAATCTGGAACAGTTGTACCTAGGGGTGAGAAATCTGAAAAGGGTGCATTGGGCTTAAAACAGATCGTCACCTGGGGTATGATAATAGGCCTTGTTAGGCATCCAGGTTGACACCCCAAGGAGATATTATTGTGTTAGTTCACACATTTATTTACAAAAATTCCTGATGAAATTGAATAGGTATTGGAAATTAAGAACCTAAGTTAAGAATAATGTGTCTTATATTTAAAATAACATTTAATGGTTTATACAACCTCTATATGATTATATAGTTTTCAAACAATGATTATTGTTCCTAAAAATAATATTTTTTTTTCATTCAATGCTTGGAAACTGAAGGAATCATGTTAGAATTGAATATGATGAAGAATGTGGTGATAATGAACAAAAAATGTTATGTTGACTAGAGTAAAAGAGATCATCATTATTACTTATAATATATCATGTTATATGATTAAAAACATACACATTACGAACTCTCATGCTCCTAAAAGAAAATAAGAATGGACTTTATTGAGGGATTAGGTGGTGGAGACCACAGAGGAAAAGAGGATAAATATTCTTATTCTCAGAAATGCAGGAATTGACACCTAGGATAAATACCCAGTGGAATTTGGGAATTTTTTATCTGTCTAAAACAAGGGAATGAAGAAAATAATATCAAAAAAAAATTTAAGAGTATTATAGAATGGAATAAATTTCATCCCAATATCCATTTATAACTTGTTGTCATAAATGTGGAGAATATAGGAATTATCAGATTCCATTCTCTCTTCTAATGGTTAACACATTGATGAAGTAGGTTTTATTTTATTGCAATTGTTAAAGTTGAATGATTGAACAATTTATGTATTGGCATTCAAGAATTATATTTTCGAGGTATTTTTATCATTATTATGTTGGTTATAATTATCATGAAACAACTAAGGATTGTGTTAATTTTTGGAAGAATATATTATTTCATCAAAAATAACATTAGTGTCATGGATTTGATCATGGGTTTAGTATTGTAAGGTTGATCATAAGTTTAGAGTATTTGATAACAATTTCTATGTTTTATGTGATGGGATTTTCATTATATTAATGAAATTATTAGAGAATTTTTATTGGTTTGAGGTATATATAACCCTTTCATTCAACATGAAGTATTATTTGAGGAATAATTATCCCTTCATAAGATTATATTTATTGCTGAAGTTTATGTTCATTATAGTCATAGATATTTAGGTAATCATAGTCAATTAAGAATATTTGATTTCACGGAAAAAATAAGTTGTATATAATTTTTTTTGTTAAAAATATATTTGAATATCAGTTTTATTTTTGAAGATGTTTATAATATTTTTAGGAATAGTATAGGAGATATATTAATATATTTATAGAAAAGGGAAAACTCACATGTCTGGTGATAACTCATTGAATCTAGAAATTCTACGATTCTTGAACTCACATCCTAATGGTGATAAAGGTGTAATACCTACCACTTCTCTATTTTATTTTCCAATTAATGTGACATTTTTTTGGCATAAATTATTTTAAGGAAAAATATTATGTATCACATTTGGTGTTATTGTTCAATTGTAGTGATTAATGTATTATTGGATAATTATTTATATCCATTTTTTTCTAGTAAATATTTAGAGACATATGGATGGACTAGTCACTCTTTTATAGATCTTTTGATATGTTAAAATTTAATTTTAGTTCATCAGGAATAAAAAATAATATTTTATATTCATTTTTTGGAGTGAGAAATGAAGTTAAAATTAATCGAAGCACATTGAAAGGGTGAATATTTTTTTTATAAAATAAAAACGATATCAAGTAAGTATATTATATGGTGTTCTCTATCTTGATATAAAAATAACTCAAATATAGTTAAAGTATCTCTAAATATAAATTTCAAAATTTTAATTCATATCCAATGAATCAATAGAGTTTTAACCCATCCTTGATTTATGGATCTTTGATTGTTAAATTTATCCTGGTCATGTTGTTTATCACTCTCTATTATCCCTTAGGAGTTAGTTTTCTAATACATGTCTATATTATAACTTCCCAATAATGGTATCCTATTTGGAAACCCAATTTTGTTATGTCCCTCACTTTTATTCTATCTATATTCTTATGATGATGTTTTATTAACAATATTTATGATGTAGGATTTAATTTAATTTATTCTGAAAAGTAAAACACTTTATTTCTATTCATAAATGAAAATTGTGAGGAATAAATTTGATAATGGTTTATTGAAAGTAAAATCAAGATATTTTATGATATATTTGTTTTTTAATAAATTTAATCTCTAAGATAGCTTGAGATATACAGAACCCCAAGTCTAAATAAACTATAATAATGTATACTGTAAAAAACATGACATTAAATTTTGTTTGTATGTATAGGATAAACAAAATTATGAAAAGTATATGATTTACATAATTATAAAATAAATTCATTGGTCATCACATTATTAAGAATGAAAATAAAATCATTTTAAAGTAAAAGAAATATTTTTCTGAAAAACTAATTCTATAAATTCGTGCATTGTGATTTATATTAATCAATTAAATTAATCACTATTAGTGAATTATTTTAACGTCATTATCATATAGTGCATTCAATAATTTTTTTATCATTAAATTAGTATGGTTTTTTGAGAATGGAATAAGGTTAAATTTATTTTTATGATTAAGCACTATCTTTTTCTACAAACTAGTTTCATTATATTTAGGTTATTTAATTTAAAATTTAAATGTATCACTTTTATAAAATTTATTTGTAAATTTGAAGTTATTTGTTAAATCATAATTTTTATGTCATCATGAATATAAATTTTTATAATTTTTTTAAGAGACGGATTTTTTCAATAAATGGTAAAATATAAATATATTTAAAAAACTTTTTTTTTATTTAATGAAATAAAAAAGTTACATTTTATTTTAAAATTGTTTTAAATGAAAAATCAGTTAAAATATATTACTACTAAACAAATATATATCATTTTAGTCAATTTTTTGTAGAAATTTTATTTGAAAACTTTTTTTACTGAAGGAAAATTTTCTTTGGAAGCTGCATTATCCACATGATTGTGAGTTTCATTTTAAATTAAATTATTCCACTTATATGAATTTATTTTTTTAATAATAATTATAAATTTTTAATTATAATAATTAATATTAATAATAATTTCAACATAATTTTTGGTCATAATGAATAGTGAAGATAGAAAAAAAGTAATTACCATGACTATAGTTAAAGCTGGTTTACCAAGGGTTAAACAAAACTATTAGGGTAATTTTGTGAGTAAAACTTGAATACATATTATTTTATAGACATATTTTAAATTTATAATTTAAAAAATTGTATCCTGAATTCATTTTTAATGATTTATCTTGAGACATGCTTTATCATTTTTAATTCTATTTGGAATGTTCCATGTGGTTTCGAAGAGGGTCCCCTCGCCCACTTACAAAATGGTACCTCATCTACACAATTATTCAAACATATTAATATATTTATCCAGAAAAAAAGGAAACAAAATATCCCAAAAATCAATATCCATATTATAGAGGTTAGAGTCTTCCCAAAATACCATTCTATTTGACCTTAATTAAAGATCCAAATGATATTTCTCTAAGAAAAATTAATTTTCTTCACCAAGATCTTTATTTGTTATTCTTATTTTACCACCATAAAATGTGTCTTAAAAATTATAATATAATGGTATAAGTTTCTTTCATATATGAATATTTTATTAGGTTTATGGATAATAAAATTTAACTATCTCCTTATCCATCAAAAGGTAAACAAATCCATCAGTCGTGTGTATAGCAGACAACTACCTCACAAACCAATGTAATTTAATTCACATGAATAAAACAAACAGATATTAACTATTATGTAAATAGGAATTATATAATACTTATTAATTGATATTCATTATATAAAATTAATATTTCATCCTCTTACTTACCCATTCAGCCATTAAGGAAATTATAATGTTTCTTCTGTGTACGTCTAACCTACTGTTTCCATGAAGTAGTATAATTCATTCTCCAAATTTGAATTTCAAGAATAAATATAAAAAAAGATTATAATGAATATTTATTACATTAATAAATCTAATAACATTCCAGTGATAAATGAACTATATTATATCCATAAAAAATGTAACATACATTCCAAAATATGCATGAGTAAAGCAAGAAATTAACACCCAATACAATTGTAATAATGAAATATTATTAACAAAGAAGTTATAATATGTTATATGGAGTTAATATATGATATTATAAATATAAATATGATATTCATATAAATTAATATCATGTTTAAAACCATTATAAATGAGTCTAAGGAACATTCAATGAGAGGTAAATATGAGGTATGTAACATCCTCACAATTTCCCTTCATTATGGAATATTTTAATATTATGACCCAATTTCTTTTATATTTTCTATGTATTTACCCTTTTAAATGAAATATAATTAATTCATAATAATTAATTGTATATTAAGCTTAAATTTTAATTATATCATTCAGCAAGATTTTACATGAATGTTACCTAGTATTAATAAATATTACAACTCAAATTCTTTTTATTTGGTTATATAACATCTTCATTGTGTTTTCTATCCTATGATTACGTCTGTAGTATCATATTATTATTTTATTTTGTATATAATTTTTTTTTATTATATACATTCGATATAAATTCCAATTCATTGATTATTCCTCACTTCAATTGTATAGTCATTGTAAGAGATTTCATTGTAATTTTCACTCCATTGAATCATATTTGATATTTTGGGAATATTTATTTATATATGGTTTCTATAATATCAATTTAACATGTTATAGATTTAATATATAAATAGTAATGATATATAATGTTTTATTTTATCTTTTTTTATTGTTGAATTTTAATTGAATTAAAATATTTTATCGTTTTCAAATAAACCCCAATATTTTTCTTCTCCTTCGGAAATTCATGAAATTTTCATTTAATATTACCATTTCGTCTCTCTGGTGCTTAAAATGATTGAGAAATATTTTTTTAAGTAAAGGAAATATTATATTTCATTTTATTAGAAAATGGATTTTCTTCAATATCCATATTTTACATAAAATGATTTAAAGTATATTTTTAATATTTTATAATGATTTATTAATGTTACTTTTAACAATGTTAGATTTTTTACAAAATGATTTAAAAGAAATCATGACTTCATTTTCTGAATTAGTGAATTTTTTCTTTTTACTGAAAATGTGAAAGGAATGATTTTTTAGTGTAATCATCATGAAAATAATTTTACCACATTATGAATGCTCATTATTTTGAATATTTAATTACAAGGATGAATTTAAATAAATTTATTAATAATATTATAGAATTTTCTAGTTTATAAAAGTGATTTTCAAAGTAAAAATAGTATTTTCCTCCTGAATATTTTTAATGATCATTTTATTTTATTTTTATGAATCAATGACACAAAAACCTTATTTTTATTCTACATCACATGGTATATGTTATAATGATACAACATCTACTATTTTTCATTATGAATTATGATCATTTGGACTAGGGAAGGTGTTGAAATTCACTTTCCTGGTTAATTTTTTAATAATTAACTTTCTATTTAATGATTAACATCTATGTCATCATTGAAAATTTCATTTAGCTTAAATATCTATATTATTTTTATATGGATATAATTATTTATTAAACCATATACTATTTCTGTATACAATATTTTACTATGAAAGTTATTTGATTTTCTAGGGAAATCCATGATAAAACTGTATTCATTACTCAATGAAGATATTTTTTTGAAAGTAATATTTTTCTTGAATTCAGTTGATCATTCAATACATGAGGAATGAATTTGAAATGAAATATTTGGTGGGTATAGAAATTATACATACCCTCAATACATTATTTGGTCTCATGAGAAAAATTATTAAGGAATAATTAAATGGATTTTTGGTGTATTAAAACCCATAAATTAAACTACATTGGCATGATTTCATGATGGTATTGATATCATGGTGTCATTGATCATGACATTATATATTCTGAATTTCAATCATTTAGAATTCATTATTTTTTATCCATAATGTATTTTCATTAATATTGTTAATGTATGCATTTCCTTTCTCATGTTATTGAATGAATGGAATTTGTTTTCTGTTATTCACCTTGCCATTATAATTATACATTATTTATTATAACATATTTATTCATGATAACTTCAATTATACACGTACCCTTACTGAGCATATGAGCTCACCCCTTCATTATATTAATTTTCTACATGATTCTAGGAAATGTATTATTTGTTCTACACAAGTATATACTAAAGGGAATATTAGTGATACAAATGAAGATATTATGTTGTATTTTAAATTTTAAAATTTGATGAGAAATTGAAATAAGTATCTAGTTTTCCAATACTACTTAAATATTCATTCCTTTAGGATATATATATATATATTTTATCTATTTATAATGTAATAAAGTAACCATGGACTCTGGGATTCCAGGGTTGGGGTCATTATAACTAATTCACCCAACAAAACTCAATTCAGACCATGAATAAATGGATCAACCAATATAGGAGGGAGGAAGAGGAGGGTGTGCATGGAGTGATTCTCAGATAAGTGAGGGTGGAAATGGGGTAAAACCACATTTATGTTCATAGGGGAAAATGGTCATTTTTCCCTTTTTCAGAGGTTCATGGTTAGGTTACACAGTTTAGAAAACCATGCACCCATCGTGTAGTTTCACTATCCAAGTACCCAAATGTTGTATGGTTGTATCACATTGTCTTCCAACCATATTCTAACCATTCGGGACTAGCTTCACATAAACCACCTACCCCACACCTTTTTTGGGTATAGTTATAAAGATAATGTGCTAACTTTTCATATTCCTCTATGACCCCTCACCATGTTGCAGGGTTTTTTGGACCACATCTAATTTCTTAAATAAACTGTGTCCCATCATAAAATATCATACAAGGTTAGACTTCACATTTATTACTAAGAGTGTTCCAATTGTGTTCTCAGACTATCCTTTCCAAAACATCCATTTCTTGTATCAAACCCAAATGATTATCCAGAACCATTTATCAAACCTTCTAGATAACATTAAACAAACCCCCCCATAAAAATGCTATAATTCAAAATATTTCATTATATTGTTTGGTGTGCAATTTGGATAATCCACCAAGTGAAAAAACTAAAATTTCTTTATATGTTTCAATGTATTCCAAAGAACTAGATATTACAACCTCCAAACTATTGAACTTATCATATCTAAAAATACTTTTGGATATAAAAATGAAATATCCAACATACATGTGTCAGGACTTCCTACTTAACTAGATGCATTGGGCTTCCAAATTTCTAACTCCCCTAAAAGATCCATGAAAAGTACATGGAATATAAGCCACTAAATCTCAATACAAAAAAAATAACTACTCCAAAAACATCAATACAATTCTTACCCAAGACCCTATAACAATAGACATGATCATTAAATCCTCTATTTTATCATCCACCGTAGGTTATTCCCAAAAAAGGTTCTAGGTTTAAAAATCTAATTACGAGTCACATTACTCACACTGTTGCAATTTTCGATAAAGAAATTCCCCTATCATCCTAACAAAACTCCCAACATGATTCATAATTTGATAAAAATGTTATATTTCAATTAACCCTATCTTATGTTGGTTTTGTGGACCATTAATTCAAAATCCCTAACCAACCCTTACATTGAACTCACCTTATCCAATAGAGTGATAGTCATGGATCCACACTGACCACATTCAACAATCTGGTAGAGGTCCAGTCAAATTTCCTCCCACCAACTATTTTTGAAAACAATCAACATGAAAATATGTCATATTTTAAAATATATCATAATTCAATGTATACAAGGCTCTATACTATCATTTCGATCATGCTTACCAAATCCTGTAAAAAACCCATAGTGGCTTCTCCAGGTTGAAAAATCCCATAATCATTTCTGCTTCCAAGCTATTACACAAACACCAATTCATTCCTGATATGGCTCTATTTGATAATCATAATCCAATTTATTCTTAACTACTACAAAATTACTTTTCCCAAATCCATATTAAAATGTTCAAAGAGAATTTATATAGGAATACAATAGTATTTGGTTTCATTTAAACAGTGCAATTTAAGCGCTAAAAAGCACCATTAAACAACTTGTCTCGGAGTCTTATGAGACTTCTCACATGAGGCTATCCTACAGGTGATAGATGAATTTTTCCATAGCCTAGGAGCATCCATGACATCACATCAATACCAAAATTATCAAAATATCACTTCCCATGCCACATTCATCCCTCTAATCAATGACTACCATTGCTAATTACCCACTCATTGTTTACTATTAATGGAACATCACTTGTTCCCATTTTCTAAAATGATTCCGATGGAATTATTTATGTTTAAACTCTCATATAGGGTCACTAAACTCATAGGCCCAATGGTTTTCTCATAAAATTACATATTACCTTAAATCACTCCTTGAAAAAAACTCCAAAAGAATCCCTCGCAGAAACCATAAAATATATTTAGTTAGCTTAGTGTATTTTTTATTCTCTCTCAATATACTAGGATGTTGTGATGATATAGGACATGATTATATAAAAACTAGAAGTATACTAATATTTACATGATTTTAATGTATCACTCTCTCGATCGATGATGAAATCTAGTGGGCTATATGTTCCTTTAACCAACCCCTGACACTACATCTCCTGATAACATGTGTCACTTTCCCCACATCATCCTACCATTTTATTGTACCCTGTTTGATTCCAAAGTATATATTATCATGGGAACTAAAATTAATTTATTCAATGATATAGGTGACTATTCACACAAGAATCTCATTTGAAATTAGGAATGCTTAACCCATTCCTTTATTCCAAATGAGGATCCATATCAAATAGTTCCCATATGAAAATTTCATGAACTAAACTCACCATAAAAATGGGTTAGAGATATAAAATCACACTATTGATGAATTTACTAATGATCCCCTATATCTACCAAAACATGGTATAATGTGGTAGTGCGACATGGAATGTTAGTCTAAACATTTTAAGAACTACCTTGGAACTCCTCTTTAAAATTAAGAACCTTTCCTATTCTATGGTTTTTGAATGAATGAATTCTTCATGGCATTGTTTCATACATTAAACCATTAATTTCACAACCACGGAACAACCAGACTATGCGCCTAAATATTCATTCCCATTGAAGCCAATTTTGATACACAAATACCCTATGTTATTTTACAAAAATAAAATTGTATCACTAGGACTATATCATAGAACCTAAGAACCTCCCTTTCATTGGTATCTAACTATGAATACCACCCATATCATATCATAAACGGGAATCTATAATACTTGAGCTATCCTCCCTCATACGTTACCCCTGATCAATCCAAATACTAATAACTCACTAGGGTCTGAGTCATAAATAAGGGCCTCTAGGTTTTCCACCTATAACTACTAATAAAAAACAAAAAAGTACTATAGGACCATCCACCTATACCTAATGTATCTCAAAAAGGAACCATTTTCGACTTATGGGTCTTTATAACATGGAATACAGTGTACCTGTTAACTTTCTAAGGTTTGAAAACATGAGGCAGATAAAAACATCATTGATTCAAAAGCGTCAAACTAGACAATATAATAAAAAATACGTCACCTTCCAATAATCAAGAGGCAAGGACTTGATCCCATATAAGAATAATCATAAGGAACTAATCTAAAGAGGGTTATGATATGAACACAAAATGGATAAGGATATGACACTCACCGGGTACACACATAAGAAAATACCAATGTTAGGTTCACCTTACGAAAAAACCACCCACATACTCAAGGGTTTCATTTAATTATCTAAGTGTCCTACTAAATCAAATAGTCAAGGAACAACACTTAACCTTCCTAGTAACTTGGATAAAAATTCGACCAGTTTTTTATATCTATGGGTGTTACTAAAATATTTTAACCCCTCCCTAAAGAATCAATAATCAACTTTAAAACTAATGATGTTTATAAAATACCACTAGGATTTACCATCTAATTTCTAGGTCTAACGAATTAAAAAATTCTACTAGATATGATGAGTAATGTCTACATTCATCTCCAATGTAACTCCTCAAGAAAAAATTAATACTAACTCATACATGTGAGTCGTCTAATATAAATACCATGAAAGGGTTTTACATAATACATTTCACTACTTCACCCTTATTTTTTGAATTAAAGAGGATCTAATATATGAAATTTCAAGTACATGTAATAAGGATTTTTTAACTATAATTGGAACTTATTTCTACTAATGCATCATATCATAAAATGAATATTATCACATATTTTTCTTTTTTTCAATTATTTATCCATAGGTTCTCACACCTGAATTAGTTAGATGAATGGTCAGTCATAAAACATAGGGGAAAACACTTGTCAGGTTATAACAGTAACTTTAATTAACTAATGACAAATATATATAAATATCCAAAGTAGAAAAAAGGTTTTTAATCATTTCTAGTGTGAACTAGTTAAGTAAGATTCGACCATACATTTATACATAACACTGTGTAAATGGATGATGAAACTTAATAATAATACATATTTATCATAATCATACCACAAGGGGTTTGTTACCAAGGTAGATAAATACAAATATGACCTATGAGGGTTTCATCAATCCAACCAGGGTGTAGTTATGTGGAAAACCTTTTACAATTTATGGGGTCAATTCTCTGTAGAGTACAATTGGAATACCATTTAAGTGTAACCCATTAATAGTATAATTATCATAATTTTGACAGACCCTATTTAGTGTTATATCGTAAGAGTAAAAATCTAAAACTCAACTACAAGGGTCAATTCAAGCATAAGAGGATTCAGTTATATGGGTCATCATTCTAATTTTATGAAGGAACAGTCCTTTATAAGCTTCCATTAAGACACAATTTAACTGAAATCCATTAAAGACCCTTTGAATGTTAAAAATGAAACTCAATATTTGAAAACATTTAATAGTTAATAATAAAATCATAGATTTCTATAATGAACCTGCATCGATTGAATCTATCATATAAAGATTCGGTTATGTGGGTAACAATCCACACATTATGGAGGAAATATTTCCATAAGTTACAATTAGAAATAATTCTTAAATAACATCCCTAATAGATGATATGAATTTTCCAAAAAAAATCTAATTCATGAAATTTTAAAAATAATTCATTCAGGATAATTTATTAACTATTTCAAAAAAATTATATTCCTTTTATAAAATTTTTAATTAAATAAAATGCCACCATCTTGAAATATGGTAAAATTATATTTATATTGGTGTAGAAAATTTATTTGACCAACCATATATCCAAAATATAACAAGGAAAGATTATATATAAATAGAAAATACATGTAAATATTTAGGGGAATCACATAGGCATGTTATACAAGTATACATGGTAAATAATCACTCGATCAGGGTTTACTGGTAAACATGGAACATAATCACACAATTATGGAACACAGATAAGCATATTAATGACATGTCGAGCCTATGTTCCTAAAATGATTCATGAACACACCTCATATATTGAAATTCCATGAAAAAGGTATATCTAAAAAATCAATAACCATAATAAGTACATCAAAAACTCAAGCTGAAATAATAATCCACTCTAATAACAAACACCATGATAAAAAATACCATCCCTGGAAACTTAATATTTCTCTTCTATGTGGGTTTTCAATTCCTATAAATAAGATCTTTAAAATGTTTTGAAACATTCCTAATCCCCTATCTACCATCCCAAAATAGTAATAAAATAATCAACATTATCACATTCTGTCTTAGTTCACTATATAGATAGTAATCAGACCAGTTGGAAATAGGGCCTCAACCACGCCTCCTTGTACACATGAGGCTGGATACTAGTAGATAGGGTCCAATGGTTTTATAGTGTGGATACTATATCATTTAGATAAATATTAAATAAAATGAAAATCGTAAATAAGGGGAGGTTGTGGAAGATATTCATAATCAGAAAGTAACATGATAATTAAAATAAAACAACCATGCATGAACATGATGATCTATATGAAAATCATGCAATACACTATGCAATAAAATACAATACATGCTATATATAAATAAAAAAATACCAAAAGGTTAACTCCACTATCATTGTGAGAACTAGAACCACCCCCTTCTCTTATACTCTATCTAGGTAAAAATTATATATCATCCATATCTGGGCACTTTCTATGACCTGACCATAAAACAAGTAATCTATCTGGGTACCAAAAGTGGCTTGTATAGGGTATGAGTTAAACTTAGTAGGTCACCACAAATAGTGCCTAATGAATATGTAGTTTGAATAAAAAATAAATGGTGTGTATGAATAATAAATTTAAGGAAGAAATATAGAAATGATTTATAAATAACAATGTCATGATCAGGTTCTTAGTGGGACACCTTGACAACTATAACTACTTATACCAAGATAAAATGTCTCTGATATTTTTCCATTTTATATAAAAACCTTGTAACCATTGTATACAACCAATGAATCCATGTGCATGGATAACCATTAGGGGATTCATATTTAAATAATAACTGACACTCTAAGATTATAAATCAATGGAATATTGAGCATCCCATCTGAAATTTTCAAATCAATGATAAGGGTCATCATCTCAAATAATGAGGAGTGTAATTTATAATAATTGGAATAAATAGTAACGAACACTGTGTCCAATAATGGGTAAAACCATGTGCAATTATTTTATTAATGATAAGGAACACCATGATCAATAATGAGGAAATCCATATCCATGATATCAATAAATAGTAAGGAACACCATGTTTATAGCCTCAATATATGGTAAGAAACAACATGTCTATAACATTAATAAATAATAAGGAACACGATATCTTTTAATTTATTAAATAATTACGAATTCCATGTCAAGTATTTCATAACATTTATAAACTTTTAGATCAGTGTGCCTCATTATCCCTCCCAGGGAATTCCATATCGGAACCCAAGGGTAACTTGAGGCATACTATAATAGACAAGAATAACAAATTTAGTATTTTATCAAAGGAAATTATGATTATCCATGAAAATCCATAATTAAATGAAATTGAATACAATCTATTCCATTTAATAATTAAATTTATACCTGTAGATCATTTAATTTATAAAAAAAGACGACCTAGGAAATATCATTGAAAATTTAATATCATTATGAGTTTATTCATTACTCAATACAATTACAAGCAATAAAATGTAAATGTAATTCTAAATTCTAAATTAAAACTCTTGATAATTAATTTTAGTTAACTATTCACTTATAAAGGTAAGAAGTGCCATGTAAAGAAACGTTTCATTTAATAACTCATTTGATCCTTTTGTGTTATTCTCTTAAATCCTTAGTTTATAAATGAAAATACGGGGATAAGTGTGTCTCTAAAACTCTCACACTTTATTTAATTAAATTAAGGAATCTCATTATAGAATTTAAATATCAACACCCCTAAGGGTTTTCTTGATTGTAAGGTAGGCTTAAATAATAATGAGTATTTAATTAAAACCACCCTAAGGGGTGGTTCAGGATGACTTAATCATATCCAACCACATCTATGGTCCATAATAACATCAAATTCAGGATCATAGAAACTTATTTTGGGATTAATTCATTTTAGGGGTAATTTACATAAGTTTTAATGTCCAACTCAATAACACATTTTATAAAATAAAATTCATTAAGGAAAAATATTATGACCACTTAAAATATACCATGTGTGCTTCACTTATCTAATATCAATATTTTATTTTATATAGGATGAGATAAATCATGTAAATATTTAAATTCCCTAAAATAATGCATATTACTCATCAAATGATCATACTAAAAAAAATAAGAGAAACCAATAAAATAGGTAAGAGGAGTCCTAGACATAACTCTTGGATTCCAATGAATAGAACAGTTCTTGATTCATACCAATAATAAATGATATCATTTCATGGAAGATGGAGGAATATAAGGGTTTTTATAGATGGAAACAAGCATAATTGAAGGTGGAAATGGTGTGAAATCCCATTTACAGTTGTACGAGAAAAATTGACATTTTCCCATTTTAATAGCTGTATAGTTAGGTTACATGCTTAAGAAAAACAAGATCAAACTATTGTGTGACATTTTCCAAGAACCTTTATACCACATGGTTAACTCACATAGTTTACCAACCATGCCCCAATTATGTGGGAGTTAGTGACCATGCACTCCTACCCTAGATGGTTGTAGTACACAGTTTGACAAACCATGCCCCAACCAAGAGGATTCCTTTGTGACCCTAAACCAAGTCACATAGTTTTTGGGAAACCATTCACAATTTAAACAAATTATGTACCTTAATAAAATAGGTCTAATATTTATCCCCAATGTTTTTTACTGACCATGCACCAAATATGAATCAAGGACATCTTTTACAAAAACATTTATTTGAAGTCCCAAACCCTCAAGATTCTCCAAAAAAAATATTCCATATTTTTTGTCCTCATTATACATAAAAAATAATTGAAAAAATTACAACTATCAGGATTTCATTTTGATACTTGGTTTTCAATTTGTCCGATCAACCGAATGAAAATTTCAAATAAAAATAGAAATTTCAGACCATCCTAAAACATAATACCATATATATGAGGAATTTAAGATGGGTATCATGGTTCCACTATAATTATAATATTTTGGATTTTTAGAAAAAAACATTTAATGTATAGAAACCCTATCATTTTACACATATTATTACATGATTTTAAGAAAAATTAACCATCAAATACCAAGCAAGGATCGTAAAGCCTAGTTTCATTACAATATTAGGTACGTGAAATATAAACACAGATCTATAAGGAAAAAAATAATTCTAATAATCCATAATGATCTCCAAAATTCATTTCATCTCCTATATAAAAATGGGATAACCAATGGGAAAACATAGACACAAGGGGTGATCTAAAAATCGTACCAAGGGAATAAGCTTAGGAATAAGGAATATTACATGTGTTAGAAGGAAAAAATGATAAAAAAAGGCATCAAACCTGGAAAAAAATATAGGAGAATAACATATAGAACATGGAATAATGTATCCAAGGCATTATATGAATTTAGATGTAACATACTAGATGTCATACACATGATTCAAGGCTAACTGGATGGACTATATCACATGGTTGACAATGTACTATTATGGATTAGGTTTACTCCGTAATCCCATACATGAAACCTCATGAGATTAAAAATTACCCAATGTGTTGGATCACTATCTCCATGAAACATTCATATCATTTTCATGAATATGTGCTCCACATGAAGAATCAAACGTAAGGGATAAACTTAAGGGATACCCATTGAATGAAATAGGTATCATAATAATGTCATAAGGATATAAAATGGGCATATCATAAATGTGTCCATTAAAAAATGGATTTAAATCATACATGGACATAATTAAGGGCAATTGGGTATATATAATGATAAATGATGTCCAAATAAAGTGAAATCAAGTACAAAAAGTGCTTAAGAAACTTTAGAAATAATCTAATTTAGTGTGGTTTAAGGGAAAATATTAAAGTGAATTTTAAGAAGAAAAAAAAGAATTTTTTTTTATAAAACCAATAACAAAATAAAAACTTTTTTCAAAACGAAACGAGTTATTTTAAAAAGGTAATGGGGGATTAGAACATATTATGGTGTGTGCTTGGGAAGGGGTAATACATTGGGATTTTTCCTTTAATAGATATTGCTTACCATGAGGAATTGAAAAGGGAACCATTTAAAATAATTATTTCCCCATAATAGAAGTATAAATTGATCTATATACATATTTTTTGAAAATATGCAAAGAATATTGATGAACTATATAAGAATAATTAAGAAATAATTTAGTGTAAATATATAGAAACAATAAGCCAATGGTAATTTGAAGGATTAGAGAGATCCCTTACCTTCTGCCCAAAAGTGTTTTCCCTTGAAATTAATATGATAGATAATAAAATTAGATACATTAATTATTTAATTAATAATCACTTCAACATTTATTTGAATTATTATAATTTTATTAAGTTAATTTATGGAATTTTTGATGAGTTAAAAGATTCTATTTCATCATTTTAGGAGTGTCTATTTCTTGATTTTATGATCAGTTCCCTTGAGATTAATTAGAGGAGTTCATGTAAAATGTATAAAAAAATAAAAATGTAAAAATATGTGGTATTAATATAATTTAATAATTTTAAATGGTCCCATATATAAATTTTTTATATATAAAAATTAATCATTAAATAAAACATTAATAAAGAATGATTAGTTTATTCTGGCTGTTTTTACCATCCCAAAATAGTTTGGTTTTATTATTTATACTTATGTTTATATATTACTTCCACACCATGAAAAATATATAATATACATGTTTCAATAATTTTTATCCCTAAATTTTTTTATGACCTGCCTTGAATTTGGTAATGGAAAACAAAAACTCGTTGTTTATATTGACGGTGAATTGAAACCTCACGGATGATGATTTCATTTTAGAATAAATGGAGAAAAGAAGAGACTTGATGATTCATATTTAATTACCAAAATAAATTTCCATTTTATATATTATAGTATAGTTATAATATAACTTTTTATTTTTTAGGAATGGATGAGGTGGAAGAAAGAAAATATTTAAAGGAGACAGGTGGAGGGTTTTACCTCTTGTATATCATCTCCTAGATAACCTAATTGAGGAACTAGGGTTTTTTATTTTGTAGAGACAAGAAGCTCATAGACCTATAGAATGGGATTTAAAAGGAATTTTTATGAATTTAGATCTGATTGTAGGTTTTGGGGGTGTGAGGAGAGAGGTGTTTTTGATTATTTTTTTCATCTGTATTATATTTTTCCTGAAGACTAATAATAGTTCTGATTCCAATGAATAAATACATTATATGGTGTGGGATAGTTTGAAAAAATGGGTTATCAACTCATCCATATATTATCCATGACTCAAAAATTAATATATTTGTTAAATACCATAAATTACCATATTTCACTATTAACAAAAAAATCATTAATTTTAGAGAAATCACAAAATTTTACGTTAAATTTTTTTTTTATGTTTATATTTCTAAAATGGAATCTATTTTTTGAAAATAATTATTGTGAATTTCAGAAATTTATTTTTAATGTAAAATCCTAATTTATTTCAACAAGTGTAACACCCCAAGATTTCATAGTACATTATTTCTTAAAAGTAATTCAATAACTTGCACTACACGCAACACCGAGTTCAAGTGCACCAAGACTTACCAAACTAGCACTTCAAAAGCAGTTTTGAATAGTATTAACTGATTTTTTAATTTTATATAATCCTTATAATTTTAAAATCTATATTATGAGTTTCTTAGACATAATATAAGAACAAATTCATTTTTTCAGATAAAAGAAGTATTTTTCAAAAAATGGATTTTTAACGTCATTTATTGGTGAACCATTTTTAAATGAAATATTTGAAAAGTTATTATTAAACTTGAAAAAATAAAAATCTTATTTAGAATCGGGACATAAAAATTTAGTTTCGATAAATTTTGGTTTTTTTCTAATGACTTTCATATTTGGGTGAATAGTGAAAAATACAAAATTTTAACTGAAAACAACTTTTTAATAAAAATAATGTATAGTGTTAAATTATAAATTTGAATGATTTGGAAGTATAATTGGATTATATTTTTACCACTTAATCCAATTTTGGTCATTGTATGTAATTTCACTTTGAAATTTGACATAAACAAGTGTCAATCTTTTGATAGTTTTTACTTTTAAAAAAACCGGCTTTTTCGTTTTGACAACGGGAATTATTTTTAAATTAATAAATGCAACTTCTATGTTTTTAATTTTGTAAAATAGAATTAATTGTTGAATTCAGAATATCAAAAATTAGTTTAGGGTGAGTTTTTGGTATTTTTCTGAAAACAATCAATTTTTGATGAATAGTGAAAAACACTTCATTATTATTTAAAACCAAATTTTTATTTAAATAATTAATTATATTATTTAAATTTATTTTATGTCAAATTAGATACATAATAAATATATAAGTTCAATGTAATTAATTGGAGTCATTTTATAATTAGTTTAGATATATAAAATTTTATTGAACTTTTTACCGTCTTTTACCCACCTTCTAGGAGCATTTGAAAATTTGAATAAAACATAATTTTACCGCTTATGTGAGTTGAATTTAAAAAATACGAGAGACACGGTTGATATCTATACGTAAAATTCAGTTCAATAAGATGAAAATATTTCTTAGTGAATAGTAATTCTTAACTTTTATTTACCACGGTTAAAAGTAAATAGGGTAATTAAAGGTAAAATGATATTAATATTACCCTAACACATGTCCTAATTTTATTGGAAAGTGTAATTCAACCAAAAACAAACTTAGGTATTAAATATTATACTTTAGGTCCACTTGGATTAGATTAAGACATTTATTATTATTTAATTTAAAGAAGAGTTAAAAGTGTTAAATTCAAGTTTTCATAACTAAAACATTTTTAATATAGTGTTATACATAAGATAAATTCGACTATAAATATTCATTAGAAAGAAAAAAATATTTTCAAAATAATAGTATTTTATTTATAATTTTTATACATTAAATAATTAAATTGTTTATGACACAATGATGATGTAGTAATTAACTTATTTATGAATGATTAAAATAATTGATATTAAAAATAGCCATATAAAAGTAATTTTAGACATTTTGTGAATTAAAAAAATTTCATAAGTAAAGATGACATGTTAGTGTTGATTAAATGAAATTTTTTCGAAGTAATAATGCTGTTATAAATTTAACAAAAACAAAATACAAAATAGTGTCAAAATTGACATAAAAAAGTTTTAAAAAATATATTATATTATTAATTGATATTCTATTCCTCAAAGTCTATGGTTCAGGAAGAGGGATTAAATATTATTATATATATTTTATGAACCAGTTGAGGTTATCGTGGAAGTTTATAGTAAGTTTATTAACCATATAATATAAAAATACATAGAGACATGGTAAATGTCAAACAAATTAACTAAGAGTTAAATCTAAAAGATAAGGTTAATATAGTGACCCAAAACTGTCAAAAACATATTGGTTGAGTGGTGTTTGACCCATCCCCACCTTATTCTATAAATAAATCATTTTGGAGACATTATAAACTGAATATGAATTTATTATAAAATAATATTTTATGTTTTTCCTAAGGTGCCCCTCACCCCTCTTATTAAAGGTCACTTCCCCTTCTCTCTAATTCACACCTTCAATGCCACTTGGCTCAGCCAAACCCTGCCCAAATATCCTCCCAACAACCCTCACTTAATCCTAGAGGTCTTTCTTTAGTCAGAAAAAAATCCTAAGGATCTCTTTTTACCAAATCAAAAGGAAGAACCCAAACAAGAGGTAAATATTTCATCCCCTCTATCAAGTTCTTTTCTTCATCCATATCGTCTTTCATTGTTGTTTCTATTCTAAAATAATAAATCTAGTATCTTCTTTATACTATTATTTTATTATAAAAATGGTACAACCCTATACATTATTCGATCCATCCTTTTAATGACCTATCACCATACGTGCGTACGTACGGCTTACCGTTTCCACGTCGTGGTGTTGTTGTTATTCAATACATTATTATTTGAATGGGTATAATAATGATGTACAATTGATGTAAATAATAAATATAACAGGATAATGATACTGTATATATTATATAACATCCAATTATTTATGATTTTAATATCAAAAGAATGATATTGTCACTCATGTGTACGTACGGACTATCGTCTCCACGAACGCCATGAGATTCATTCCCCATCGTATCCATTCAAGACTAATTTTCATTTGATGGTTAAAAATAATGTTTAATGACTTAATATAATTCTGTATATAAATCAAATATATCCTATTCATAACAAACATGGCTTATGTACAAAAGCATATAAAGAAAAACGAATCAGTTAACAGCCAAAATGATGATAATAATAGAATATTATTAACAAATAATTATTAAAATATCATATATGCTATCATAATTATGTATATGGTTCTTGTATAATTTAATAACAATGATTTAACGATTATACATGAGGTTAACATACCCTTGACCAAGGAAAAGCAGAAGGTAAGGATTTATTTCACAATCTCTTCATTATCCGAGGTTGTTTATACAAAATTATCTATGAAGACCTCTTTATCATCAACATCCATGATTCTTAAAAATATGTTTCAAAACATTTTAATATTTAATAGACATTGGGTTAAAGTCATTTATACCCTTATTTGACCTTATTCATTTTGAAAGGAATCTTTCTGTCATTTTCCAAACAATGTACTTTAAGACCTTTTCGACAAAGTTAAGGTAAAAATGTTTTTTTAACTTATACGGCGGCTGTGGATATTTTCCACCGTTATAACATCGTCAAAGCTTCCCTTACAAGCTTATAAGAATATTTTCAAAATAAATTTTTTCTTTTATAATTATGTAACATTAAATGGTTTCAAAAAAAAAATAAAGAGATATCTCTCTCAAATAGTTTTGATTTCATCTATTTCAAAAACCTTTGATGGATTTTACACTTGTTGGAAGTTAATTCATTATGATACAATTCTACCTCATTTTATTAAAGTTTTTGTGATATATTTTACTGTGAATGTGATATTTTTATACCATTCATGGTTTATGGATAATGTATTGGAATTTCGTATGCTAGTTTTAATACGAATGTTTATGTTTTTTTAAACCTTTTCATATGAGGAATACATTGGACATAATAAGTGACAAGTGGAGCCCGCTATAGCACCTTGATGCATCGGTAGGTCTCCTTAGACAAACTAGTGTCTTGGAATAAGGCCTTGAAAAAATTTTATTTGTAGTCTTGGCACAAGGCCTTGACTATGTGGTTATGAATGTCTGGCATTAAGAATTCCATCATTCTGAAAGTGGCTATTTGATATTGCATGTGATTATTCAACTTGTAGAATATCCACATGTAAAAAGTAAAAGGTATTATTTGATTTTATCTTTTCCATATTATGCTGAAGTTCATGTTTAAAAGGATTTTGTTTTAGTATTATACATTTCCTTAAATATTTATACTCATTTATGAAAGTTTCTGCTATATTGTTATCCTTATTGAGCATCTGAGCTCACCCCTTTCTATGTTTTATTTTTCCCAGGATGTGAAGAAGTATTTTATGAATAACCTATAGGGATAGTCTGAGGGGACATGAGTGTGATCTATGGGGACAATGTTGTATTAGTTTTTCATTTTATAATTTAATTTGAAACTTATGAATGTATATAGTATTTCCAAGGCTACTAAACTGATCAGTGTTTCAGGACATTATTTCCTTATGATTATGCCAATGTTATGTAATAATGCACTAAATTTGGGTAACTAGGGTCAGGGCGTTATAGTTGGAATCAGAGGAAGTTTAGTACAAACCTTGGACACAATATTTAGATAAACTCTGATTAGAGAACATTACCCTAAGATAGACTTTGAGGACTAGTAGTGAAGAACTTCCTAGAATATTGGTATTGTAGTGATTTTGTGAGTTTTCCAAGAAATACATCCCTGTTTGGATACCAATAGCCAGAGGCGGCTCTTGAAAAGATGTACCTAAGAATAAAACCCGAGAACAACGCTTTGAGCTAGACTCAAATGGGAACTGGTGCACAACAACGGACCTTGCTGCACTCTTGGTTACGACACTCCTGGGGGATATGCTTAGGATAATCTTCATTTTCATTACAAACCATTATGAAGGGTTTATGAGTATATACTTCCTCAAAGAAAACATTTTTCTGATTATGGATTATATCCATAAACTGTTCGATTTATGTTAAGTGTTTTACAAGTGTGGAATTATGTATTGCGATTGATAAACTAATCTAGTGTATGCCATTGTTTAGAAATGGCGCCCAGTAGAAGGAATGAGAACTGCAGCATTAATTTCGATCCAAATATTAAGAAGGATCATATATTTCATGGTATTAAGACAACATTTAGAATGGAAATAATCTCCCACGTATTCTCAACATATGAAGAAATAGTATCATGTGTCAATAAGATAAGTAAAAAATTCTCAGATTCCTCTGGCTTTGTAGAGAAGCAAGAGAAGAAAAGCTTGAAAGAGAGAAAGATAGATAAAGGGAAGAGGGGAAAGAAGGATTTTAACATATATGAAAACTGTGGAAAGAATCACCTTGGTAAATTCTTGAAGGGAATGGGAGTTTGTTATAAGTGTGGAGAAAAAGGACACCAAGTACGTGATTGAAAGGGTAAGAAAATGGTTTCAAATGTACAATGCTTCATCTGCAAGGAGTTGGGACACTACACGAATCAATGTCCAAATCATCAGAGTATACCCCAAATGCTTCTATTGGATAATAATCAAGTTATGATACTACCGAAGATGAATAGGAATGATTAGATTTTTTATTTTGTTATTAAAGTATTGTGTCATTTGTGTATTGTATTAATGATTTACATGTTATAAGAATTATAGAGTATATAAGGATTGTAATGTAGGATTATTTCATTAAGGACTTGAGATCATGTGGAACTAAGAAAAGTGACTCAATAGTAAGTTAATTTTTTGGAAAATAAATGGTTGAGAGAAAGATAAACCATAATATTGTTCTGATATTGATGTAAAGATTTTAGAATAAGACATGATTGATTTGGATAAAATATATTAGATATTCTTGACTACCTTGAAACTGAATAAGTATTTCTACATTCCATCATTGTTGGAGTTTACAATATTTTTGGATAGAAGGAGTACATCCAGTATTCTATAAGGAAGAAGGGAGCATGAATGTAATCAATATGGTTTTACAGTAATTCAGGATGTTATAGTGTCCTTAAAAGAATACATGATGAAGGTGTTCACATGTTATTACATGGAAAAAAGGATCTTCATTGTTTTTAACTTCCTTATAAATTTTGGAATGTGAGTTTGGATAGAAGTATTTTAGATAAGTCTAGTTTGAGATTATTTTTTGGATTTTCATAAAAAGGACAACTCGGAGGTCAGGCGGCAACCAGTCGCATCCGGCTAGGCTGCGAGACTTGAACCTGCAAATGAAGGGAGATAAGGGTGCATCACCTACCACAAGCCTATGTGACGTCCCAATTTGTATAATGAAGTTTTTTAAAGGTCTGATAGATGAATTATAAATTCATTTTTTTGGAACCCTATATGATTAGGGTGAATAGAATATTTTAAGTTCTATTATCTTTTAGAGTGAAAGATGAGTTTGTGGTAGAAATTAGTTAAAGGATGTAACTATACTTGTCAAGTATATATATATATATATATATATATATATATCTTATTCTATGAAAAAAATATTCCTTAAACTTCAGGGAAGGGATCTTAAAACCAAAAATATGTTATCCTAATACCTTATGTTTTGTTGAACCAATGGTATTTCAAATCATCAAAGATTGATAGCTTTGAGGCCCTCAATTTTACACTTTTTTGTGATTTATGACCTCAATCACTCCATATAAATAGTTATTATTTTCCTCCAATTATGTGTTTATAGTTTCCAAAAATGTTCTCCTATTTGAAACCCTAATGTGGTGGTGACTTTTTCATTTCCCCTTTCCTCTTATTTAGACAAAATTTTATTAACCCAATTTCTGATGTGGGTTTTCCACAAAGGGATTTTTTTTCTATTTTTAACCTTTTATTTTAGAAGAACAATTTCAAATTCAGAGGGAGAAATTTATTGAAGGAGGGGAGAATGTAACACCCCAAGATTTCATAGTACGTTTTTTCTTCAATGTAATTCAATAACTTGCACTACACGCAACACCAAGTTCAAATGCACCACGACTTACCAAACTAGCCATTCAAAAGCGGTAATGAATAGTATTAACTGAATTTCTAATTTTATATAATCCTTATAATTTTATAATCCATATTATGAGTCTCTTAGAAAAAATATGAGAACAAATTTATTTTTTTTCAGATAAAAGAAGTATTTTTCAAAAAATGTATTTCTACCATCTTTTAATGGTGAACCATTTTTAAATGAAATATTGGAAACTTTAATGTTCAAATTTAAAAAAAACATATTCTTTATAATCAGGACATAAAAATTTAGTTTCGATAAATTTTGGTGTTTTTATGATGACTTTCATATTTGGGTGAATAGTGAAAATTACTAAATTTTAACTGAAAACAACTCTTTTAATCAAAATAATTTGTTGTGTTCAATTATAAATTTGAATGGTTTGGAAGTATAATTAGATTATATTTTTACCATTTAATTCAATGTTGGTTATTGGAAGTAATTTCACTTTGAATTTTGAATAAACAACTTTCAATATTTTGATAGTTTTTACTTTTTAAAAAACCCACTTTTTTGGTTTTGACAATGGGAATTAATTTTAAATTAATAAATGAAACTTATATGTTTTGAATTTGTTAAAATCGTTTTCATTGTTGGATTCAGAATATCAAAATTATCTTAGGGTGAATTTTTGGTATTTTTATGAAAACATTCATTTTTTATGAACACTGAAAAACACTACGTTCTTGTTTAAAACTGATTTTTATTTAAATAATTAATTATATTTTTTAAATTTATTTTAGGTAAAAATAGATACATAATACCTCTATATTTTCAATGTAATTCATAGGATTCATTTTATAGTAAATTTAGATATAAAATTATTTTATTGAACTTTTTACCGTCTTTTACCCACCTTCTAGGAGAATTTGAAAATTTGCATAAAACATAATTTTAGCACTTCTGTGAGTTGAATTTCAAAAATATGAGAGACACAGTTGATATCAGTAAGTAAAATATGGTTCAATAAGATGCCAATAATTTTTGGTGAATAGTAACCTTTGACTTTTATTTACCATGGTTAAAAGTAAACAGAGTAATTAAAGGTAAAAATGATATTAATATTACCCTAACACATCTCATAATTATATTAGATAAGTTTAATTTTACCCAAAAAAACCTTAGGAATACAATATGGTCCTTTAGGTCCACTTGGATTAGATTAAGACATTTATTATTATTTAATTTAATGTAGAGTTAAAAGTATTAAATTCAAGTTTTCATAACTAAAACATTTTTAATATAGTTTTATAAATAAGATAAATTATACTATAAATATTCATTAGAAAGATAAAAATATTTAATACATAATGGTATTTTATTTATAATTTTTAGATACTAAATAATTAAATTTATTAATGACACAATGATGACACAATAATTACCTTGTTATTGAAAGATTAAAATAATTGATGTTATAAATACCCAAATAAATGTTATTTGAGACTTTTTCTGAATTCCACTAATTTTTAGGTTAATATTACATGTTAGGGTTGATTAAATTATTTTTTTTCGAAGTAAAAATTATGTTATGAATTTAACAAAAATAAAATACAAAATAGTGTCAAAATTGACATAAAAGAGTTTTTTAAAAAACTATTATATTATTAATTGATATTATATTCCTAAAAAACTAAGGATCGGACAAAGTGCTTAAATATTATTAAATATGTCATTAATTAACCACTTGAGGTTCTCTTGGAAGTTTATAGTATATTTACTAACCATATAATATAAAAATAAAAATAGGCATGGTAAATGTAAAACAAATTAACTAAGAGTTAAATCTAAAAGATAAGGATAATATAGTGACCCAAACCTGTCTAAAACCTATTTTTTGAGTGGTTTTCGACCCATACCCACCTTATGATTAAAATAAACTAATTTAGAGCCATTATAAACCGAATATGAATATATTATAAAATAATACTTTTTGTTTTTCCTAAGGTGCCCCTCACCCTTCTTATAAAAGGCCACTTCCCCTTCTCTAATATTTACACCTTCAATGCCATTTGGATTGGCCAAACCCTACCCAAATATCTTCCCAACATCCCTAAATTCATCCTAGAGGTCTTCCTTTTGTCAGAAAGAAAACCGAAGGATCCCTTTTGATCATCCTAAGGAGCCCTTTTGATCAAATCAAAAGGAAGAACCCGAAGAAGAGGTAAATATTCCATCACCTCTTTCAAGTTATTTCCTTCTTCCACTTCCTCTTTCATTGTTTTTTCAATTATAAAATAATAACTCCATTATCTAATATATATTGTGATGTTATTATAAAAATTTACAACCATATTTATTATTCTATCCATCCTCTGAATGATATGTCACCAGACATGCGTACGTATGACTTACCGTCTCCACGTCGTAGTGTAGTTGTTATTCAATACATAATTATTTTAATGGGTATAATAATGAAGTATAATTGATGTAAAAAATAAATATAGCATGATAATTAATCTGTATATATTATATACCATCCAATTATTTATGATTCTAATATCAAAAAAATGATATTGTCGGTTGTGCGTACGTACGGACTACCGTCTCCACAAACTCGATGAGATTCATTCCCCATCGTATCCATTCAAGACTAATTTTCGTTTGTTGTTTAAAAATAATTTTTAATTACATAATATAATTCATCATATAAATCAAATACATCCAATTCATTACAAATATGTCTTACATAACAAAGCATATAAAGAAAAATGAATCAGTTAACACCTGAAACGACGACAATAGTAAAATATTATTAACAAAGAATTATTAAAAGATCATATATGATATCATAATTATCTATATGGTTATTTTATAATTTAATAACATTTATTTAACTATTATACAGGAAGTTAACATACCTTCGACCAATAAAAATAACAAGGTAATGGTTTATTTCACAATATGTTCATTATCCAATGTTGTTTATACTTAATTATCTATTTGGACCTCTTTATCATCCACATCCATGTTTCTTAAAAATGTGTTTTAAAACATTTATACTATTTACTAAAAAATGGGTTAAAGTCATATATACCTTTTTTTTGACCTTATGCATTTTGAAATGGATCTTTCTGTCGTTTTCCAAACAATGTACTTTATGACCTTTTCGATAAAATTAAGATAGGAATGTTTTTTAACTTTTATGGTGGATACGACTATTTTTTGCCATTATAACATCGTTTAAGCTTCCCTTACAAGATTATAAGAATATTTTCAAAATAATTTTTTTCTTTTATAATTATGTGACTTTAAATGATTTCAAAAAAATAATGAGATATTTCTCTCAAATGGTTTTGATTTATTCTATTTCAACATTCTTTGATGGATTTTACACTTGTTTCAAGTTAATTCATTATAATACAAATAATCCACATTGTATTGAAGAATTTGTGATATGTTTGACTGTGGATGTGTTATTTTTATACCATTCATGGTTTATGGATAATGTATTGACATTCTGTATGCTAGTTTTAATACTAATGTTTATGTTATGTTTAAACCTTTTCATATGATGAATGCATTGGATTTATTAAGTGATGGGTGGAGCCACCTATATCTCCTCGATGCATCGTTAAGTATAATAAGACAAACTAGTGTCTTGGAAAAAGGACTTGACAAAATGTTATTTGTATTCTTGGCATAAGTCCTTGACTATGTGGTTATGAAAGTCTGGCATTATGCATTCCATCATTATGAAAGTTGCTATTTGATATTGCATGTGATTATTATACTAGTATAATATCCTTGTGAATAAGTAAAGGGAATTATTTGATTTTATCTTTGTCATATGATGCTGAAGTTCAAGTTTAAAAGGGTTCTGTTTTAGTCTTATACATTGCCTTAAAAGTTTATGCTCAGTTATGAATGTTTCCGCTATATTGTTATCTTTACTGAGCATCTGAGCTCACCCCTTTCTATGTTTTATTTTACAACGGATGTGAAGAAGTATTTTATAACTGACCTAAAGGGATATCTTGAGGGGATATGAGTGTGGTCTATGGGGACAATGTTATATAGCTTTTCATTTTATAATGTAATGTGAAACTTATGAATGTATATTGTATTTCCAAGGCTACTAAACTGATCGGTCTTTCAGGAAATGATTTCCTTGTGATCTTGCCAATGTTATGTAATAATGCACCGAATCTAGGTAACTAGGGTCAGGGAATTACAAAAAGTACCAATTATAATATTATAACTAATATTATGACACACGAAAATTTAATTAAATTCTCATAAAATAATATTATAATTATAATAAAATAAAACATTAATTTATGTTTCTATTTTACAAAAATACATTTTATTTTCAATTATAATATTAATTATAAAATTTTAAATAAATATTTATGTTTCACAAAAAATCCATCACTTAATTTATCATTTTTATAACATTTTTTCAATTATTCCAATATATAAATATATCATATCTTTCTCTATAATATACTTAAATTTTATTTATACTTTCAAAGATGTGGTTACTATTCTAATAGCCAAATTACTATTCCTACCTATCACATTACTATTACAATTATTTGGTTACCATTCTAATAGTCATATTTCTAATGGTCATAACGGGTTTCTAATTCTAATATATACCAATTCTATAATTCATTATTCACTTATAATTTCCCAAGGTTATATAAAATTTCATTTTCAAAATTAATATTTTATTATTAACACTATGTTTTATTTTTATAACCTTTTTCTTGAGAATAGTCACTCTAATGGATCTATAAAATCCATTGTTTCCTATTATTATTATATTATTATCTATTTATTGTCCCAATGAAGTATTTGATGTTATTAATGGTTTTTTACTAATCTGATTAATGAGATTTATACTAAAAGGAATAATTATTAGAAGGTAAATGTCATTGAAAAAATTGTAAATCATTACATTTACCCCCCTGATGAAATTTCACCCTTGAAATTTTGTTTCACATACTAAGATGAAAATGCATGAGGGTTCATCTCCTTTATCACTTCCTCTACTTCCCAAGTTTCTTATTCATATTTATGGTTCCTCTAATACATTGACTAGGTGATTTTTCTTGTTGCATATAACATTATCTCTATGTTCCAAGATCTTCATTAGTTTCTCCTCCTAAGAGAGATCATTATCCAACTGTACCACATATGAATTCAGTACATGGGAGAGATATGGTATTTACTTCCTCAAGAGTAATTCATGGAATAAATCATGTACTTTATACAAGGTTGGTGAAACTTATAATGACTAAGACACAACTAAAACATGATAAAGAATATTGAAGGGGTCGATTTACATATGACTTAACTTTCATTTAATCCCAAATCTTATTACCGTCTTCCATGGGGATATCTGAAGGAATAACTTGTCACCAACCTTGATTTCTATGTCCCATGGATGATTATCTCGAAGTATCTACTGTTGAATTTGCGATGTGTTGATGTTCTTATGATTGGTTTTTACCTTATCTATGATTTCATTGATCATTTTAGGTGCAAGAATCTTGCATTCACCAACTTCATACCATCATTAAAGTGTTCTACATATTTTCCCATAAATGGATTCATATGAATATATTTTTATTCTTGAGTGGAAACTATTTTTATAAGAGATCTCAACCAGAGGGAGATGTTGGTCCCATCCTCCTTTGATGTCCACTGAACATGATGTCAACATGTTTTCAAGTGTCTAAATAGTTTTATTACATTGAAAATATGCTTGCAATGATATTTTGTACATAAATTCATCTCAGTGTTTAGAGCATGTTTGATATTTTTTTAACTTAGAGTTAAAGTTACGATCTCAATCAGATACAATTAATAATTGTATTCCATTCAACATCACCACTTATCTGGTGTATATAAATTCAAGTTGATTAAGTGAGTAATCCTATCAAATTATGAATATTGGAGTGGTATTTGTAAGACAATCCACAATTACCCATATATAATTCTTTCTTCTAGAAGTATTTGGAAGTCCAATTACAAAGACAATGGTGATTTTCTCCTATTTATATGTTGTTTTGTGTAATGGTTGCATCACCCCCATTGACTTTTTCTTTTCATCCATCACATTTTGACATACAAGAGCTTTGATGTATATTCAGTGATCTTCTTCTTCATGTTGTCCCACCAATAGTTCTCTTGGAGATATCAATACATATTTGTGATCCCTAAGCTAATGGAGACGATTGTCAATGTGTTTCATTTAGAAGATATTTAATTATCTCTGGATTGGATGGTTCATAGATTTAGGACCCAAATCTTATGACTCCATTCTCATAAATTTTGAATCTTGAGGATTTCCCATTTCTTATAGCCTCCACCTTTTTGTGTATCTCATCAACAATACATTAGGTATCCTCTATTTTCTAAATAAGGTATAGTTGAGAAATAATTAGAGAAAGGAATGATGATGTTCCTTACATAATGGTTTCCATGTCTATAATTCCAAGGTCTAAGAATATTGGATCCTTATCAATTCTCATCATTGGTAATGTTTCATGATCCTTTCTATCTAGATCATTAACTACATTATTTTCTATACCAAGATAGTAGTAAATTGAGTAGTCATATTCCTTGATGAGCTATATCCATCTTCATTGGAACAAGGTAAGACCCTTCTTTCTGAAATATATTTGAGGCTTTTAGGATCATTATATATCTCACACTACTCCCCACGGAGATAATGCTGACATATTTTTAATAAAACGATCACTATAACCAACTCCAAATTTTGCGTGTAATAGTTTTTTCTCATGAAAATTAATCTACCTTGAGGTGTATGCTATCACATTATCATTTTGAATCAATGTACAATATAATCCATTCATTGAATCATCATTTTATACCACAAATATTTCCCCAATATTTAGGATTATGAGTTATGAGGCATTGATAAGACTATGCTTCAACTCTTTGAAGAAGTATTGAAATTCATTGCTCCACAAAAAATTTAATCCCTTTTAATTCATCATGATTAATGGGTTTCAAAATCCAGACATGTTCTTTACACATCATTGATAATACCCAACTAGACCTAGGAAATTATGGATCTCTATTACATATGTTCTCATAGGCCACTCTTCAATTATCATTTCCTTAGAAGGGTCCAAAAATATTAATTTATTAGTGATAAAATTTCCCAATAATGATAATTCCTCCACCCATAACTCACATTTTGTAAGAATTGCATAAATTTTCTCCCTTCACAACATCTTTATAAAATTATAAAAATGTTCCACTTGTTCCTCCTTTCTCTTGGAGTATATCATAATATCATCGGTAAATACTACCACAAATTTGTTTAGGTAATATATAAGACTCTACTCATTATGTCCATGAATATTTATGGTGAATTAGTGAGTCTCAAAATCATCAATATGAACTCATAGTGATTATACCTTATTCTAAAGGTAGTCTTGAGAATATATTACTTCCTCACCATTAATTGGTGATATACTGACCGATGGTCCACCTTAGAGAAATAATTGGCCCCACATAGATGGTGAAACAAGTCATCAATCCATGGTAGGGAATAATATTTCTTTATCAATATTTTTTTTAGATCGCAATAATCAATGCAGATAAACAATGAACAATCCTTCTTCTCAATGAATATAATTGGAGAACCCCATGCTGATGCACTCGAGCATATAAACCCCTTGTCTAGATTCTCTTGTAATTTATTCATTTGTTCCTTCAACTCAATGTTGGCCATCCTATAAGGATTATTTGATATAGGAAAATATACAAATATGTGATAAATTAGTAACTCAACCTCTCAGTATAGAGAAAGAACATAAGATTCAACATGGAAAACATCATTTTAGTTCCTCACAGTGAGAATGTATTCAGTTATCATACACTCAATTGTCTCAATAATTTGATCTAGATTTTATTTCCCATGTATAAATAATATCCAAAATTGAGATAATATTTCTGATGGATATTAATCCTCCTATGTACACTTGTACATAATTAGAGGATGCCTCCGGATGTGAAGAGTGATCTCACATTCTCAAAAGTTGATTTTTGTTCTGTATAATTTTATCCAATCCATTACCAAAATATAATAAAAATACATCAAAGGAAGAAATATGAGATTGTATTGGAGGTTCGGTTGGTAAACATTAACCTGGGAGGAGTTATATACATTTGATGAAATAATTCCCCTATTTTCTATTTTCATAGATAACTCAATCACTATATTTTGAGGTGGCATTGAATAGTTCTTCAAAACATTCTTGATATTAAATAATGTTTAGAACTTGAATAATATACAGTGTTTTCTATTCTTCAATTAATAATAGATATACTGAACACCACATCATTATAAAGCTCCACCTTAGTAGTAGTGAGATAATATTCCTTTCCTTATTTCCTTAGTTGTTGCTGTTGTTGATTTCCTCCAATAACTCTTTTCTTAGGACTATGGCTCACATAATTTCCATGTTCCTTGCTGTTGAAAAACTGCACTATTGGCTGAGTGTTGATCTAAAACATCCTTTCCTCTTTTGAATTTGTGGGATTCTTCATATCCCTTTGGAAATATTTAGTTTTATTCCCCTATATTTCGCATTTAAATAATCTCCTAGTTCCCATTATATAGTTCCTAGGATACTTCTTCCCACACATTGGACATGTGGTATTTTGGGTTTTCATTCCATCATGGGATCTAAATATTGATACCACAATATTAAAATATATTTTTTCCTTTTTATCATCTAGACCATGAGACCATTTAAAGACTCCAATACCCATGTCAAAATTAACAGAACAATGGAAAATCTATTCATATCTATCCATGTATTGAATAGAAAACTCTTTTCATATACTAAACATTATTCTACTATAGAAGTGATCAAATTTTATTTTAGTATTCATGACAATGATGAAGGTTTATCATGAAAGTCTTTTGATGTTAGCTTCACACACCCTAAAAAATCCATCCTCCTTTTTCATCAGTCCATGGAAATCCCTCACCATATTAAGATAATGATTTTAGGGAAAATATTTATTGAAAAATATATCCATGAATTCTTCCCAATCCATGGAATCAATTTTCTCTTTTTACATTGTGTTTTTGATCAGTTTCCCCCACCGATCATTTTCCCCATCAAAATGATAGACTGCTAGAACTACATTCTCTTATTCAAAGAACTAGAGGAAATATACTATATTTTCAATGAATATAATCCATTGTTAAAATATGAGGGGATTAGAAACACCAATAAATATAGGAGGCCTATTTTTCATGAGTTATTTGACCGAATATTTCTCTTTCTTAGGAGGAGGAGGGAGTTACCCATGTTTCAAGTTATTATTCATAACTAGAGAAATTTTAGGGAGTATTGTCACAAATATTTTAGCACTCATTCACATCAGATTTGTCATTTCATTAGAAAAATCATCACATTTCCTACCCAATTTATTATTGGAATGGGTTCTCCTATTTCCATATAGAAGAGAAAATATAAAAGAGAATTAAAAGAAGAAAAAAGACTAATTTATTGTATAAAACCAGAAATGAACTAAGAAATTTTTTCATGATAAAATTATTGATTTTAGAAAAGTAATGGTATATTAAAATATATTATGGAGTGTATAGGAAAATGGGTAAGAAATTGGGATGTTTCCTTTAATATGGATTTCTTATCTGAAGGAATTTAAAAGTGAACATTTTAAAAGATGTACTTATCCGCTATAGAAGGATAAATTGATCTGGATACCTAATTTTTTAAAATATAAATAGATTTTATAAGAATTATATAAAAATAATGAAGAAATTTATTTGTGTAAACATATAGATAGCTTAACCAAAATGTAATCTGGAGGATATGAGAGATCACTAACCTTATGTTTGAAAGTATTATTCACATGCACTAAATTTCATGGATAATAAAATTTGATACATTAATTGAATAATTAAGGACCTATAAAACATGTATTTTATTTATTATAATTTTTTAAAGTTTATTTTTGGCCTTTTTGATGACTTATAAAAATCAATTTCATTGTTCGAGGAGTGTTCGTTTCATGATTTTATGATCTGTCCCCTTTAGTTTAATTTTGAGAGATCTTTTAAAATGGATGAAAAATAATAGAATTGGAATGATATGGTATTAATATAAATAAATAATATAAAATATTCCATATATAATTTTTTTTAGATATTAGAACGATTCATTAGATATAACGATAATGAGAAATGATTAGTTTATTTTGGTAGTTTTTCGATCACTATGAATTAGTTTTGTTTAATTATTTAATAATTTATATATATATATATTATTTCTAATACATGAAAAAAGATAAAATATAAGTTTTCAATATTTTTTATAAATAATAGCTGTTTTATGACCATCCTTGAAGGCGGTAATGAAAAAAATTTGTCATCTACGAAGGCGGTGAATCAACACATACATACAATGTTTTCATTTCTTGAATAAAAGGAGGATATACGGAATTTTATTATTGATATTAAATTAACACAATAAAATAAAATTATATTTATATATGATGTTTTAGTTATTATGTAACTTCTTATTATGGAGGAGAGTATGATGAAGAAGAAATAAATTATTTAAAAGAGAAAGGTGGAGGATTTTTCCTCTTGTATATCGTCTCCTTGATAACAACTTTACGGCCCTAGGGTTTGGTAATTTTTTGTAAAAAAATTATATTGTATATGAGGTAGGGTCTTGGGAATATAATTTATTCAAATTTAGTCAATCATCATGGCATTGGAGGTGCGAGGATAAGGGGTGGTATTCATAGTGGGAGGAGAGGGGTGTTTTTTATTATTTTATTCATTTGTTTATTGTTGTTTCTCACGGAAATCAACAGTGTTGGTTTCTATTAATAAATATAGTAAATATTTAACTATAGTATGATACAATGGCTTCTTACTTCATCCATACGTCATCCATGACTTAATAATTCATGTATTTGTTAAATACTGTAAATAGTTGTATTTCACTATTCACTAAAAATTTAACTATTTTTAAAAAATACCAATAATTCACCCCAAAATTTTTTTGATGTGAATATTTTAAAAATGGATTCCATTCCATGTAGACAATGGTATAAATATGATAAATTTAATTTTTAATTAAATCATCATTTATTCAAAAAATATATCGCTTTGAATATTAGAAGCGATTTTATAACATATTAAAATATTCATTAAAGTTTTATAAAATTATATTATAATTATAATAAAAAATAATATTAATTTATGAATCTATTTAATTAAAAAAATCATTTAAATAATTATATTAATTATAAAATTGTAATTAAAATTTTTGTTTCAAAAAAATACCAACACGTAATTTATCATTTTTTAAACATTTATTCACTTATTCAGAATTTTTTTTAATATTTTCTTCTATAAGATACTTAAATTTTATTTATAATTTCATTGCTGAGGATACTATTCAAGTGGATAGATTACTATTCCTAGTGATCCCATTACTATTTAAACAGGTAGGTTACAATTCAAATGGTCAGATTTGTTACGGTCATAAGGGTTTACTACTTAAAATAAATACCACTAATTTTATTCATCAGACAATTTTATTTTCCCAGGTTATATATAATTTAATCTTCAAAATGAGTATTTTATTATTAAAATTATTTTTTATTTATAAAACCATGGTCATGAGCACAATAATTCTAGTTGATCTAGTAGATCTGAAGTTTCTTATTCATATTATTTTATTTTTTATTAAATATACCATTGTAATGTTTATAATTATGTAGAGAGATTAATACTTTCCCATGATTTTTCTTCATTATGGATAATATCAATTCAAGGATAATAAATAGTATAAATCTAAGATAAAACTCTATACAATATATGGGAAATATAAATATATAGTGACACCATTTGGTCTTACAGATTTTCCCCTATCATCATGGATTTAATGGAAAGAGTATTTAGAGATTACCAAGATTAGTTTTTTGTTGTTGTTGTATAAAATATTCATATATATTAAAATATCATGGAAGATAATTATGATTACTTTAGGATTGTTTTGAAAAATCCTAAGGATGGAAAATTTGTAGGTGAAATTTAAATAGTTTAAATTTTGGATTATTTTTTTGTACCTATAATGTCAAGAGAGTGTATATTAGTGAGTCCATAAGAGAAGGGAGTTATTGACCATATGAACAAAAAATAAACTATTAATGGGATCCATAATTTTATTAGTTTGTAGGATATTATCATTACAATGTTTATAATTTCATCTTACTATATAACCCTCTAACTTAGTTAACATAAACGGGAGAAAAGTTCATTTTGACAGTTAAATATGAAGAAAAATTAATATAACTAAAGAGAAGGATGGTCATCACATCATTTATTACATTTCCCATTAGTTTAGAAGGGTTTTTAAAATACTGTGATCTATCAAAGTAGGTAATTGGATGCATTCTCATCTAGAATTATATGACTAGGTATTAAGGCTCATAAAAATAGAAGGTTCATGAGAACAATTTCTCAACTCATGATTTGGAGTTAGATGGGTTAATTTTTACATTGAAGATATATAGGAATTTTATGTATGGATAATGTTTTGATATATATACATATCAAAAAAAATTAATATATAAATTCACTAAAAAAGAGATGACTATACACCAATGAATATGGTTGGAGTTGGTTAATGATTATGACTGCTTAATAATTATGACCTTTGGAAAGTGAATGAGGTTAAAGATGTTCTATGTTGAATGGATAATTCTACCTTATTTATAATGTGGAAAAATCTCAAATAATGATGGATTATAAAATCATGGATCTAAAAACCATTAAGAATGTGGAGAAATTATATCATTATTAAATATTTTTTCAACCATCTATCAATGTGAAGATTAAGTAGGTGTAGAAAAAAGATGTGGAGCAGTAGAAGTAGTTAAAAATGTTCCTGAGATTGACCACTTATATGATGGAATGAGAATGTTTTGGAACCATTTATGTGTTCTATTCGTACCATAATTAATGGAGTTATTGGATGAGACTCACAGTTCATAATTCTATATTAATCCTAGAAGTAAGATGATGTATAAAGATCCAAAATTATATTTCTAGTGGGATAGAATAGAGTGAGATATTGGAGTTTATTTACCTCGATTCAAGTTATGCCAAAAAGTTAAGGATTATAGTAATATGTATAATCAGATATTTCAACCACCACCTATTCTTGAAAGGAAATGGGATAAAATCACCATGGATTTTTTTGTCGGACTCATAAAACTACTATAGGGGACAATGTTATTTGGGTTGTAGTAAATTTTATCATGAAGTTGGAAAAATTCATTTACATCAGAGAATATTTATCTACTAATCATCTTTGGAAAATATAAATTAATGAATTAGTAACTTTTCATTGACTACCTCATTTTATTGTATCTGATTGGGATTCAAGGTTTAACTCGAGGTTTTGGAAATGTAGTCATGAAGATTTGGATACAGAGTTTTGTTTCAATATGACATATCATCCATTGATAGATTGTCGTATGAGAAAAACATTCAAACCCTATATGATATAATGAGATCTTGTTATATTCATTTTAATGTTATTTAGGATCAACACCTTCCTCTAGTCATGTTTTCATATGATACTATCTTTCACTCAAGTATTCAAATGTATCTTTAGGAATCCCTATATAGAAATAAGTGTAGAAATACAATTTTCTTGATAAAATTAGGGGATAAAAACCTATTGGGACTTGAGAAATATAAGGAAATGGCCAATAATGATAGATAAATTCAATTGTACATTGAGGAATCCCATAGTCGATAGAATAATTATGATGATAATAATTGTTATGATTTGGAGTATGATGATTTTGATAATGTGTTTATATGAATTTATCTATGGAAAAAGTTATGAGATTTAGGAATAATGTAAATATAATCTCTATGTATATTGACTGATTTAGGATTCTTGATCGTGTATAGATTTTATCTTTTAACTTGGAACATCCACTAAACCACTATCGAGTTCACAATGTGTTCCATGTATCTACTCATATAAATTTGGTATCATATAGATAAAGTGATATAAAAAAAGGCTGCTCACCTCATTAACATTCTATGGAAGAGTTATATATTAGAAAAAGCTACATGTGATCCCAAGGATGATATGAAACAAGGATATCATAATTTGTTTGTATAAAATTGATGGAATTTTTAGGACTAAATTCTTTTTATGTGGGATAGAATGTTACACTCTATGATTTTAGATATATTTTATCTTTAAATAATTTTTACTTCTTTGGTATCATACTTTACAAGAAACAACAAGCTAAAATGAACCATGATTTACTATTAAAGTATTGTTTATTAATGTGATAGGTATATCCTATTTAAAATATTGGTGGCTATGAATATGAATATCGAAATTATGAAATATTTATATATAAAAAAAATTCATTGGTTATCGATTAAATATGAATAAATATAAATATCATATAAAAATAATGGAGTTGTTATTTTGGAAAATAATTTGTATACATGTAATATGTTATTATAATTAAAAATTAAATTAATACCTATTTTTGATTTTTTAATTAAATTTATATAATATATATTAAATTTAATGTTCTAATATTCATTTTTTATTATTTTCTAGGCATTGGATATGAATAAATCTTGTTTTATGCATACAAATGTATTTTAAAAAATAGTTCTTGTTTAATTATCCTCATTTTTTGAAAACATAATTCCTATAAATTATATAAATTTTATTGTGAAAAATGGAATCTATAATTGGAATTAGGTGTTATAAATTTGGAAAATAGTATCCTTTTATTTTCACGGCTTATGGATTGTAACTATGGTAAAATTATATCTCAGTAACAGGTAAATTGGTGTAACCAAGGTGAAAACTAATTATTAAGGTCATAATATTTCATCTTGATTCTTATATGATGAAGGTATTTAAATCCTTATCAGCATAGACTCAGAATTTAATTTCTTTAAAGGACACTTGTCTGAAAAAAGGACTAGATAATGTTTAAAATAATGAAAACTACAAAATCTGACCCTCCTACATTTAAATATATCTTAGGTGTTCACATATGGGGAACATAATGTTATGAAAAACATTAATTATTATTTTGATCTTAATTATATTATTTTTAAGGTGTCAATTTATTTTTAATTTTTAGTAATTATATTACCACCTTAAATGCATACACAACCCCAACTCAATATTTATAAAATTAACATAAAAAGGAAATAGATCATGTTTAAAATATTAATGGTAATAAAATTTAATTTATTTAGTGTGTTACATGAGTTTTTGGGACACATATGACACATTATGTCTGTATTAAATGATTATTATATAATTACATATTTTTTTAAAATTAATTTAAATGAATAGATTAATAATTTACAATAATTATTTTTTAAATTAAATAATATTATAAAAAATGATTTAAAATTCCTAAAAATATTATATTAAAAAAATTTAATGAAATATGGTTGAAAATATAAAATATATTCAATTTATAAGTCATTTTTATATTTATAATGATATTCTTAACCCTCTATGAATGGAATAATTCTTACCATAGTTAATGAAAAAAATATTGATGATGGGGTTCATTAAAATGATAAGGTGTAAATAGAAACAAAAACCTATATATATTTCATTTTCTAATCTTATTTCAACATTAGAAATTTTTTCCTAAAATTCATGACAATTTGGAATCATTTGGATTGAGAATTACTTAATTATATTATAATCATTTAAGAAATTCAATGTGTGTCATCTCCCTGCCTTATAAAAGGACACCCTCCATCCTATTATTTACCCCACATTAACCTTCATAACTTATGTAAACTATAAAATAACCCTTATAAACATCAATATCGACATTATAGAAGTGATTATCTCCCAAAAATTCTACTAGTAGAGTCCCTACGTGATGATATAAATGTATTCTTTAAAAGAATAGGTAATCCCCTTAAATGATCATTTCCCCCATTTTTACTTCTTCTTTAACCTACAATATATATATTTTATTTATTAGAAAATAATAAATTAAGTATCCTAAATAAATTTTATTATTATTATTATTATTAGATAACCCATATTTACCCTCTTTCTAGTCAAATGTGAAGTGAAAGTATCACTAGTGCGTATGAACAACTTATCGTCTCCATATAGCGATACAATTTTTTTTCCACTGAAATATTTTATTGGTGGGTATTATGATAAAATTACTGTTTATATGTTATATGGTTGAAATTATTATTATTTTTAAATGATAATATTATATATAAATTCTAACCATTCAATCCATTGTAATATGATATTGTCACTCGTGGGTATGTGTGGGCTACCACCTCCATAAAGTGATGTGGTTTGTTTTTCATTTATTTTTTACATTGATGGTAATATGTATGGATTTTATAAATATATATTATGTGAATGATATAATAAATAATGAATACTATTTATTAGTTTTTAAAATTCTTTTATTTCATCTTTTGAAAAATAAAAACAACCTTCTTGTATACGTTCGACTGATCATCCCCAGGAACAGTGGAAATAATATTTCTATCTCTAATTTATATTTATGAATCTAAATATATATATATATTGAATATATATGATATTTATATCATTATTAACATTATAATTATTATGGAGGAATTATCAAAGTATAAGGACATTAACTATGGAACCAAAATTCATATAAAAAAATAGAACAATTAACTTCTGGAAAAGAAAAATTTCATAAGGAATTATTAAATAAATTTGTATTGAAATGTTTTTAAGGGATATTATATGATATTATAGGTATATAATTTATATTTTATAGATTTATAATATATTTAAATTTATTATAGTAGAGGATAGTGAACATTTGACAGAATTGATTCCTAAGGTAAGGGTTTTAAGTAACAATATCATTGTTTATCAATATTATTTATGATTATGTTTATGATATTGAAATAAAATTTTATACCTATCAAGAAACTTTTTAATGTTTTTGAACTTTATTTATTTATAGATATCACATGTTTTCCTTTCATTTTCCACTTTTTATGTACTCATGAGACTGGAATAATATTTTTATGAAAAATAGACATCATCCCTCCCTTTAGTTGAAAATATTTATTCTCCCATATCCATGTTTTATAGAAAAAAATAATGATTGTTTTTATGCTTAATGTCTATTTTACCATTGAATTAATTTATAAAAAAATATTAAATGAAATATTCTTTTCTTTTCCAAAATGATGTACTTTAGAATTTTTTACATATGAATGATAGAAGTGGCTTCATTTAACTTATATTTCATACAATATAATTTTCCCCTACCATGACCCCTAAATATATTTATGCCTCCTTTAAAAGTTTCAGTTTTTAATTTTCAGATAATTTTTTTCCATGACATTTGTGAGATTTTTATATTTGGAATAATTGATTTGAAAGTTAAAAGGATATATTCCTCATGTAATATTAAATGTGATCATTAATGATTTTTCCTTTTAAAATGAATCCACTGATGACACAAATGATTTACTAGGGATATGATCTAATGATACCATATTTTTTTTATCATCTGTATGAATTCAGATTATGATTAAAGGATAGTTATAAAACTTGTTTCTTTCCCATGGGATTTTCTATGACGAAATGTCTTTGAAACCCATTTCCATATCATAGGCTACGACATGGTGAATGCATTATGATCTTATGGAAAACATTTTTATGAATTTTATTATGTTATGGCTAGGGAATATAATTATATAACCCCTAAATTTATTTGTTAAGGATAGATATCTCATGAGATAAATAAAACTTAAACAAGGAGCAACCCTAATTTAGTAAGGGACTCGGTCCACTGTGATAGTCTTGAGAGTGATTGTTAACTACTACAATGATTTGGGGAGTAAATCCAATCCACTTTAATAGTCTTAGGATTAATAATTTAATACTACATAAATTATATTATATTATTATGTGTATTTTATAAATCCATTTATTATGCCAATTTTATGCTGTCATAGATAATTTTCTATGAATCCATTATGATTCCAATCTTATGAACATCCAATAATTATTCCATGACACAATATTATGATCTAGGGTATGGTTTTTAAATATTATGTTCATTTTATTGTACCCATATGTTCATATTATTTTTATGGGATCATTTATAGCCCCTAGTTTACCTTTTCTAATCATTTAATCTCACCCTATCTCACACTTCCTTTCTTCGAATTATGAAGAAATTATTTAAGTGTGATATGTATAAGAGGGGTACTAGTTATGAATAACAGTGTGAAGATGATGGTGTTCACTTTTTAATCATTTCATTATTTATCCAAGTATATGATTATACTATAAATATATAATTTTGGAACATATCATTATAATAGTTAATTAATATTCATCTAATATGATTTAATATCTTTTAGGATGGGAGAGATCACTAAGAGCGCCCATTTGGCTGCAAAGCAGGAAATATTTAATGAAAGAATCATGAAAGATTTCTTAAACTGATCTTGTTTCAGAAGTCTAATATCCAGCTTAGATTCACTTCTGCTCCTGCTTTCCTGTTGGATGATACTTTTTTCCAATGAATACTGGATTTGAAATTTACTACTGTCTTGATAGATCTGTTTTAGAGATTTCTCTAAAGCATTTTATTTTTCTTCTTCATTCCTTTGCTGTCATGCTGCTTAAAGTGATTCTGGATTCTCTGGGAAGGCATGCAATAGGGATGCACTGATTGATGATTTTTTTCTCTTCAATTGATGTCTGAGATTCTCTTTGGAGAAAAAGGGAGCCTGTTTTTATTCTAATGCAATGTTTATTGAGGATCTCGCCCCCATTTTTTGATGTCCTTCGGCTGATCCTGAGAGCTATACACTAGAGATGCTATTTGGAAGGTGGACTAATGTACATCTATTCCTCCTTGGCTAAGGATCTCATTTACAAAATTCTATGGCTAGATGGATATTATCATGGTTTGTTGCTCATTAGGTAACTGATTGAGCTACTATATGTTGCCCCAGATTGGTTGATGTTGTTCTGGTCTTATTCTCCATTGAGATGGTTCTTTCATCTCCATGGTCATAGTGTTTTGATTTGATTGTTTTCTGGATTTCCCTTATTTCTGGTTGCTGTTAATCAACTGTTTCTTGGATTGAATGTTTTCTTGATTGCACATGCTATGACATGGAACCGAGATTCCCTCTTACTGAAATGAACAACACATGTTCTTTTAGATGACGTATGTTGAGTAATTTTGGATGCTGATTGGAATTCTGGTTATGACTTATCTTGCTAGCCTGCAGATTTTCAGCATAAAGTGTTTCTATAGATGATGTTTGGTCTGGTTTCTCTTATTCTTCTACATCATGATTCATTTTGGATTCTTTATGGTTTTTTAAGTGTTATTATGTGGTATTCTTGTCGGCCAGTTTCATGATGCTACCGATCTCTTGCATTGGAGCTTAGGATAGAAATTTTGACTTTTGTCAGAAGGTTCTTCCCTTTATAAAGATCTCGGGCCGCCTATTCTTATTTGACAAAAGCATATTTCGAATGGGCAAGGACTCTAATGTCTATTCTGTTTTTTCTGCTCACATCCTGGGCTATGCTTCTCTGGATGACTTGATTTTGGTGCTGCACTTTCGAAAAAGAGGAGGATTGTTTTTCTATATTGAGAATCCTCAACTTGAAGGTTGGATGCCTCCTCTATGAGCTCTAGATTTTATGCAATCTCTACTAGAAAATAAGGTATTTCTCATGAAGTAGAGAGAGGGTCTGGAAACTCCACATTCACTTTTATATTTTTCATTGTTAATCCTGAATTTTTTCTTTAGCTTTGTGATGGTGTAAGCATATTACACCTCGAATTTCCTTTGTAACCTTTTGATTTAATAAATTCCCTCGACAAGAACTGGTTTTCTAGTTCATGTCACTTTCAAGAAAAAATATAATATGATTTAATATCTACACATGAAAATTACGGGACACTATAGGTTCTTTAGTATTAAGAAGACAATTTCTTTTGATTATTTTGTTTATGTAAATATGTGTTCATCGCATAGGAGATTCTATTACTTTTTCTTGACTAACATGATATGGTAGATATTTATCTCGCTTATTGTATCTGAGTATTTGGTAGTTGTTGTGGTTATTGTTTAAGTTACATCCATTTTTGATATTATTATTATTTTTATTATTATTCATATGGTGTTGTGTCCCTACAACAAATATTTTGAATATCACTCCTACTTTATATCATTTAGTGTATGGTTATGTGTCATTAAGGGCACGTAGTGACCTCTAGTACGAGAACTATCAAGTCAGACTATGGTAAAGGTAAATACATGCATAATGTAATCATACACTTCTCAGTTGACCCTTTAAATTCCTTATATCCACTCATTATATTCACTTATCTGAGGCTTAAAAAATAAAAATACACAAATGTTGTGTAATTAATAGGATATTAAAAATTATTCAAATTGATATTAGTATAAGTGAATAAACCAAACATGAGAATTAAATTATTTATTACTCCATATCTAAAATTCTTATCGACATTACTACCAATATTTTTTATGTGATTTTGATGATAAGAATTAGTTTCTTAACATGAATGTTCATAATAGTTAATATCATTCATAATAATAAAATGTTAATTAGATACAAGGAACACACCTTGGAATTGTGTAACAAACATGTGTATACATGGTAAGAACTAACACCAACATTAAAAATGTTATTTATTGGTAATGGAAAAAGTAGGAAGTATAGGAGAATGATTACCATTCTATGAGAGAATAACGAGTCAAAAACCTGTACACATTCCCTATTGAAAATTATCATACACTTAAATGAATATATTTTAATAATAAAATGATTCAATACATTACTTAAATTCCAAGAATATTCTATGTAAGTTCACCTTAAATTGATCAACATGATTTAACTTAGAAACAAACTCATCTGATTCATGATGATAGATAACATTATTATTGGGAGACAAAAATCCCATTAGCTAAGAAATAACCTTATATCATTCATCATAATAAATAATAACATTCAAAATCAACTTTTTATTATCCATCCATGAATTATGATATGATATCTCATAATTAAATTATTTTTCAACTCACTCTAAGATAATAAATATAAAATATCCCAATATGTTCATATCATCTTAATAAATAAAGAATATAGAAGTTATAGATATAGTCTGAAGTTATACTGTAACAAGATTGAATTCACAGATGTTTTTTGGCCTTTTAAATTAAATATATTTTTACATGATTTTTGTGATCAAATACTAACATTATGAAATATTTATATTATAGACCATATTTATGGTACTAAATGATATATTATCAATTTTATTAACTTATCTACCATGTGTGAGAAATATATTTTGATTTAGTTTCTCATAATCATTTTTTTAGTGAAATAATGATTTCAAAATATATTCCAACATATAATGTGATACCAGTTGAGGAATATGAGTTACCTACAATTACTGAGAATTTAGTACGCATTGTAATGACACCACATTTGAAATGATGTTCATGTTAAATTACCACTAATAATGAATTAAATAATGGATGTTAATTAATAAATTTTAGTTCTATGACATATGATAAGGAATCCTATGAGGGATGACTATCCATGTCATCACCGTATACATCATCACCCATCATATCATAAATTACTTCCTCATTAAATAATGTCTCATTCATTAAATCATTACTATCAAAGGGATATCTGTCATATTTCTATAAATTTAGATCAAGAGGTTCAGTTACCAGAATCATAAGATACAATGGGGAATCACATTCTTATAAAGGATTGAAATCAAAATATCTAACATTATATGGTTCAATAGGAGTAGTTTGCAACTCATATACTACAAAAATGACAACATACAATTACATTAAACCACGAGAAAAATCTTTCTAGAACAATGTTAATGCTTCCATATAGTCATCATCATTATATAGAGGATATCCAAGATGATATAACTCATATGTATATTAATGTTATTGTGATGATAATTATTTCATTTCTTGAACATCCCTCATATTTATGTGACTATGAATCATGTTACTTCTTCGAGTATCATATAATCTTGAATATTAGGAACTAATTTTTGTTCTAAAATATATCTAAGACCCTCATCATTAAAAATAATGTATCAATTATATTATATGGAGAAAGATGAGATTAAATATAAAGATATTTTTTAGTCATTTTATATAATTATAATACATAATTTAATAAGTAGAATTTTTTTATTAGTGATTGGCAAATTAATATGACTTAATCATCATATTTTATCTATAATTTGGTTTTTCAGTGTATGATAAACCAAAAAACAGTTTCTCGAAAACACATTGGGAATATATTATAATTTAAATTCATAAATTTTAATCTCCATTCATTCATGATATAAATACCCATCATCAAACACATTACCTCATATGAAAACTCATTTTATTACCATATCACTCACATGTTAGTGAGGAATATCATGTGTTTGTGATACATAACAATCCACCACAGAAAAATGAACATTACAATCATTGTGAGTGGGATTAAATTCTATTTATCCATGAATAAATGAAATTTAATTATTTTACATTATAAAAATAAATAAAAATTATTATAACATAAATTTCTTTCAAGATCATTCATCATCACTTGTTTACAAAATTTGCATAGTTTGTTTATATATAGTGCATACATTAAAATTAAAAAATAATTAAACATGGACATTAAAAATGGTGAAACAATCACGAGTTGTTACATAATGTTTATTTGGATAATTAATAATTGATAAAAACATCCATAACCAAGAGAATTTTCTTTATAAGAATTGATTATCTATAGTCATAAAATAAATAAACCTGCTTCAAACACTATCCATAAATATAACATCGAACGTCTCTAGATACTATGTCACCAAAAGTTTTTATAATATAACTCACAAATGAGTGATGGGAAACATAGGATTTTGATATATTAAATTTATCATTGACACCCATATTCAACATATTAAGGAATGATATGACATGTGAATAATAAAAAATAAAATAAAATATAATTATTAAAATTAAAAATTAAAATAAAAAACCAAAAATTCCTTGGTTGATCTAGCTCAAAATGATTCACTCATAATGTTATTATATTTAATGAAACTAATGAAAAATTATATTTATAAATTTATTAAAATTTTAAAATAATTCATTTTAAAATAAAATCATTGTCATTATTTAATTAAATTATCTAAAAAAAATTAAATCCTCCATATAATTAAATCATACAATATATAAATTATTTAAATAAATTAAATAAAAAATTAAATTTATAAATATGAGAAATAAATAAAAAACAACAATAATTAAATTAACTAACTGAAAATTTAAATAAATAAATTATACTATTTCATGTACCAAAAATAAAATATTAAAAAGAATTCAATCTGCCAGAGTTTCATCCAAAAAATAGTTAGAGAACATAAATAAAGAAGGCTACCTATTTTATAGATTATAGGGGATAGAGGAATGAACATTGTTCATGCCTATTTTGTAGTCCCTAGTATAGAGGTGTAAATAAAGATCAAGACACCATTCATGTGGTTAGACTAGAGTAAACCACATCATTCAAATTCATAGTAATGCTGGAGTGAATAATGTTCACACCAATCATTTATAAATTAATTTTCTTATTTAAACAATATTAATGATAACATTACGGCTGGATTATGTGAATAGGGTTGATAAAAACATATACCCATTAAAAAAATCAAACCTACCTCTTTTTAAATGTTTTATAAAAAATAAAATAAATCACGTTTAAGAGAGTTGATAGTGTCGACTAAGAGTGGAGGAGTTACTGTGAGGAGTATATAAGATAACATTATATAATTTTAATTGATTGAAATAATAAGAACATATATAATAATTTAAAAAGGGGAATAATGGGATGTATAAGGGATTACCACTTATCCATGTGGAACATTATTACACATGTGGACATAAAATCATGACTAAGGGATAAGAAATAATTCATTGATAAATTTATAAATAATTTTTTAAGTAATAATAATAATAATAATATATGGATGCATATAAGAGTTGTGTCTGCGTGAGATGTGTAGGATAGGATGTTTGATTAATATAATAAAAATTATATGTATAAGTTATAAAATAATATCTATTTACATGTTATTGTTATTATTATTATTTAATTATTTCATATTATTTATAACATTCCAATAAAAAATGGATTTTTGAACAATCAGTGGCATTGTGATCCAAACATGAGACTCGGGTCATCCACATACAACCTTCATGTTCATGATTTTATAAAATATAGTTTTCTAACTAGGTATAGTATTTCAAAAAGTTAAATGTCAATATGGATCATTTTTTCCTATAGATTATGATTATAATACATTGAGGGTTTTTATGTTCATTTATGGCTGTTTTTTATACTTTGAATAAGTTGATAGTCCGGATTGATTATAACACAACATAAAAATTATTAAATGCTACTATTTTACTAATTATCGCGAGTAGATCTCAATGAAATCCAATATTAAGTGGTTTAAATAAGTTAGGATGATGGAATTTCTAGAAAAAGTACTAGATATGACTCTAAGTGCTCACAAACTAATGATTTCTATAGTATTTATGATATATGATAAAAAATCAATTGAAACCATGACAATGAGTAAAATTATGATGACTTTAATCAATTAGTCTCTCACCCATATATAAGGATTTTAATATATTATTTTATTGGTGAATGATGATATACCTTGGGTGAGTTTTTATGTGATGGAATTAGTTCATTGTAATTTAGAAGGTAAAGGTTAGATGATTCTATAATTGATATTTATATACATACATTATTCTCATGAGGGGAAGGAAAAATACCCATGAATATGATGGTGAATTAATATAGTAAGTACATTGAAATTTAATTATTTTTGATTCCTAAGTGTGATTTAATATGGCAAAAAATGGATTTGATGAATGATTGTGGAATCTTTACCCCATAGACAATGTTGTATTATAATTATATCAATGTTCATTAATTAAAATAGAGTATCATACTCCGAGTATGGACCATTATTTTGAGTTAATTGTCACATGGTTCATTTCACAATAATAATAACAAAATAAATTATGATTAACATTGGTCATATGGGTTGTCGACTATTTTTTATGGCTATAGTTGGTTGATCTATAGAATTGTACAATTGTGATGTCATTACACTGACGTTGTAAATTACATGTTACAGTGAAGTGATTATAAATATATTAATATTTTTCTATCGTAGTGGAGGATAGTTAAATGGTTATTGGAATGAATACCATGCCCTTGTAATAGTTGAGAGTTAGAAAGAAATGAAAATATGAATAATTTTGTTGAATTCTTCAGTTGAATGATTGAATTTTCATGAGGGCTAGTCTGAAGTGTTAACTTGGAAGTCGTGTGAACTAATTGACATAGATGATTTGATAGTTATGTGGACCTGTAAATATTGTCTGATGATTATTCATAGGGAATACTATGACATATGTGAAATTATTATATTTTTTATATTACAAGGGTGAGGATTATATCTTTATCTATGAACACAACTACATAATATAGTTACTTAGGTGTGACCCAATATTCAATTAAGGCGTGTAATATAAAACAATAACTTAGTAAACCCTCCCTAATTCTTATTTTCTGGTTAATATTATATTTGAATTATGTTAATAGGTAAAAATTGAATGTAATGTGATTATTTATCTAGTAAATAAGAGGAAACTGGTTGTGGTGTCATTATGATATTGGGTCATTTATTGGATGTTAGAATTACATAAATATAGGGTATTGGTTAGTTAGAGTTCATTTACAAGGGACCTTTAACATTGTAACTTTATATTATGTATTATAATTCTTTTTTATTTGGTTAGTGACACATATGGTGATCTTCGTAATGTAATTATTTTAATGTTTTGATATATGAAATAGTTTGTGTAGGTTTTTTATTAATAATAACATATATAAGTAGTTATAAATATATTTTATGAGTAAAATAGAATCATGAATAATATATAATGAAATTAAATAATAATATAATCCACTATTTTATATTTGACCTGTATTATCCATCGTGGTTTATTTTGCGGTGGTGTAACTTTATATAATAATATTATTTCATTGATTATTATGCATGTGAAAATTTGTCTTGTTTATTAACAGATAGGGTATGACCCACTAAGCATATTATTTTTCTAACCCTTACATTTCTATACATGGTTGTAAGGTTTATTAGAGGAGTTTTTAGGTGATGTTATCTAAATATATGGGGTTGACAATAATATATTTGGGTTTTTCTAATTGTTTGATATTCCAAAGTGTTCTATGAGTTATATGTGTTTTTTTTTAATTTTTTAATTTATTGGTTATTATCCATTATTATAGTTATATAATTTTTTTGGCATGTGTTGGGTTTCTAATAATCATTTAACAACTAATAAATTTAGTGGAATCAATTGGAAATAATAAATCATAAGAAAATCATGACATTGAAATAAAAAATATACAGATTATAAATAATGAATATGGATCTTACACCAAAGTTCAAAGTTGTTGTTTCCTTCAATATTTTCTTGATTAAGATCACTATGAACAAGAAACAAAAACATGCCTCACTGTTTTATCCATGTGTTGTTCTGAATAAAAAAATGATATTGGTAGTACCCTTGTACCATCATTATATTCTAGTATCTAATGATTCAATGGATGATGGGGGAAGGGATCTCCATGAGGGAGAGGGAATTTTATAACAGAGTTACTGTGGGGTTCATACATAAACAACATCTCTAAAACCATTTCATATCATCTATGGGGACACTATTGAATCCTATATATTTACCCACATGTTATTAAAAGTATTAGTAAATTTAGTCAGTTTCATATGTTTTGTAACACAGAACAATATTCTTCATCACGATGATTAAAATTATGAAACATTCAATAAATCATATTAAATGTGGTTTAGAAGATTTGGAAAATAATTTCATAACTTCCCTCTAGAATTAACATTCATATAAATAACAATAAATCATATATTATGATTCATGGTTCTTGAAAATGTGGTATATCATACAATATGGTAGGTTATGGTAGATACAATATGATATCCTTAAATTATATAAAACGATATACCTGAAATCACATCACAATCCATTTTTAGTATGTATACCAGATCTTATGAAATACCAATGTAATATAATATGATATACCATAATAAAAATCACATATTCTTATTGGTTTATGGTAAATCTATTTAAATCTCCCAATTTCAAAAAATTCCTATAGACATTATGTCATTTCATGTTATATTATTTAATATACAATAACATATGAACCCATAGTCAAAAATCATTTTATATATTTCTGAAACATTTTTTGAGTATTGTCGATAATTTCACTCCGCATCGCATAATATTCAATACCTTGTGAATACTTATCCAAAATGTTTATTGGATGAACACTAAAATAATTTTAGTGGGGAACTATTTTTTTTGAAAAACTCAATCTGCATCTGGCTAAGGAAAATGTGTTACACCATGGGCCATTTGAGTTTTGAAAAAAAATAACTTCTTTAATTAAAAAATTTATGGAAATATTGGTCTCTAGAAAATCATTAGTGATAAATAATCATTAAAGGTGTATGGATTGATATTTTTCAAATACATGTACCTATATGATTTATTCCCTTAGTTGTATCATTTAAAAGCATTAAAAATTATATAATTTCTTTTTACAATATATAAACTGGCCAAGGTACTTGGATTATTTCAATCTTGTAATGCCTTCTCATAAGTTCTTAATTATATATATATATATAGACTATTCATGTTTATGAACACATTACATGTCATTTATCTAGATGATGAACACATTACATACCCCCCCATATAAGTAGATTGACACATAATAAGTACCTTCTATTTATGGACATTCATTTACTCATTCTATATCAATAAAGGTAATAAATGTCATTCACACCATACAAGATGAAAAATCCATTCTTGGACGAGCTCCAATAGATGACATGTTAATCAACATACCCAACCAACCCCAGAATAGATAAATATTAGGTATTTCATAATAATGATATAAAAGTATGAAGGTTATCATACAAGGTATCTATACAACCTCAATTTTATGTATTTAATAAGATATATGAGCCCCTAGTACACTAGAGAAACTGTGTATAACACTCAATGCGGTATACATCATGGGTTATATATTAAAAACCCACATTTTCTACCTAATAAAAATATTATGTATCTCAAAATAAGAATATGAATTTTTTTAATCTGAAAATCCACTCACAAACTATAATACTATAGGACCAACATTGGTTGGTAAAAACTCAATTTCATTCATTGAATAGTAAATTATCATTACACATCACATAATATATGAACCCAAAATAAAATAATGATAAAGTGGAGATTTAAAATTTTATAAAATGATACATTCTATATTTTTAAACCCAATATATAATTTTAATAAAACCATACATAAGCACATGTCTCATCATATCATATATGATAGACTACTAGATAAACCATATGTTTGATATAGTTATAGGATTTTTATAAAGTCATTACGTCCCTATGTAATTACTTCCACATATACATGTTAATATCTATTGAAGTCCCCCCCCCAAATTATTTATTGAGCAACATCTATATATAAATAAAATTTCCACAACAGTGATAATTTTGAGTCATATTCAATGTATTCATCGTTATGAATAATTATATAGACTCTCTTATAAAATAAAATAAAATATTATGATGTTAAAAAACTATTTTCCCTACTTATAAATCTTATATATTTATCTTATTCAGCATTATTGAAAAAAATTCATAAAAACATTTCCCTGAAATCTATTGTAAATTAATTTAACTCTTTAAATTATTATTTTTCTCACATACCCTAATCCATTAAAAATATTAAGTAATATTCACTATTTTTTTTGACTATTATAAATTATTATTTTTTAAATTTGAACTCCTATAAGTCCAAATATACCCCCATTAGAATATTAAACCTTATAACCTTGTTATAATGACATGATATGACACAAAATCAGTTGTGCTAGAAAATAACACTTATTTATTTAGTGGGAATATAAATAAATAAACTATTTCTTCTATATCATATATGGTATTCTACGTGTTTATAGAATTATTCTAAAAATAATACTTTATTCATTTTGTACCTATTATAAATTTTGGATCTTACACATCAATGAGAATCAAAATTATATTATAATTTCTGAATAATAATATTTTTTTCACAATAAAACTTCTTATCACATAAGAATTAAACTAGATTACAATAACACAATATTTATTTTAATATAATCATGATTTATGTAATACATTGTATCGTGCAAATAAATATATAAACCATTTTACCCAACTTTTAAAATTCATCCATTAATCTCAAATATTTATTATTTCATATATTCTGATTTCCTCAATATTTATAATTATTCTCAATTGTAAACATAGTATAATATACAATCTAGAATATAATATTTCAATTCTATAATAAAAATTCTTGATTTGGAATCTCTATGGAGATTTTGGAAGCCCTTTATTAACTTTGCTTAGTTCCTTCCCTAGTCCATGGTTTCTATAATGATTATAATACCCATACTTCATATATTTTGGTTTTATGGTTTGTGTAAACTCTTAATGAAATATCTTCTCATCCTTATCACCAAAACATCTAAAATTTTCTATTTACACAATAAACATGGAAATTTATCCAAGGCCTCATATTTTATTCTTTGAAAATATAAACATGCTAAATAGATTATGTAACATTTTATAGAAATCATTAATATTATAATTATTAATAAACAATCAAAAAATTTCCAATAGTGATAGTTTTCTGGTCAGATTAATCATTATATGTGATTCCATTCTCTCCATGTCATTAAAACACCAAATAATATTGTGTACATAAGGTGATACTGATATATGTTATGCTATATTCCATCGAAATATAAACTTTTGAAACATCATACCTATCATTCATAGATTGTTTTTATAGATAATTTTTATGTTTCCTATCATTTTTATGCATCCATGATATAATTTATATTTGAAAGATGGATTCCACGAACATAAAAATGATACTAGAGACTTTTAGTGAATCATTTAAATGATTATCATAAATATCTATATCTTTTTTAGTACATATTCTCTAGTTTGTTTCTCTAGAAGGGGTTTCTCTAAAACACGGATCTTTCTCTATTTGTTCATATGTATTCTCATATTTTGGTAAAAGTAACTAAAAATGCATCCATTATATTTTTCTATCTACAAGATATATCTCAAGGTTAATCTAAAATCTAATTTTGATTCCTCCAAAATATAAATAATATTGTATCATAGGAGAATAATTTCTTATATTCACTTAATAAGTACATTTATTAAATGTTCACCAACTAAAATGTGGACTTTTGTTTACCCATTTCAGGTCCAAGATCTATAGTTCTCAAAGAAATGAGTCTACTTTATATTTTTTTCTCACAACATAGTTAATTAATAAGGCTATCATGTCAATCATATCATATTATAATCTTGGATAGTTGGTAATCATAATCTTTTTATAAACGATCATATGGATAAACTGAACAATACTAATATGGTATTGTTTTATGGATTTTCTAGCTAAGGGAAACTCAATTCTCAAAGTGGGTTATATTTACCTAATTCGTAGGGATATCAATTTCAATTATACATTTCACAATATAATACATGGTTACCCATAATTCATTGAACCTCAATTGTTTAAATTTTTTGGTCTTAACATGTGCGTTCTATGATGAAATTTGAAAGTTAGAATTATTTTCAATGTTATTTTATTATCACCATCTTATCTCATGTTACTCTATTTACATGTATACATGATTCATGTGAATCAGTCTAGAACATTATATCTTTCACCATATCAATATCATTAAACTAGACTGATATATTAATTTCAATAGAACTCATTGTTTGTGTTAATAAACCAAATTAAAATAAAAATATATTCATACATATCTAAATGCATCCAATGTATAATGTACATTAAATGTAATGACCATAAATTTTTTATCCTTTAAATTGATAATGTCTTCGGTAGCTTATGTCACATACAAAAAAAAAACTAACAAAATACCTGAATTAAAATAACTTAAAAATATTAAAATTTAACAAATAATATAAAAAATATTAAACAAAAATATATTATTCATTTAAAATAATTATGTATTATTATTTTTCTTTGATTAATGTTAGATAAAAAATATATTTCTAGGATTTCTTTTAAAAAGGATATTTTATTTTTCATTTAATAAATTAAATATATCATTAATAAAAATTTATTATAATAGGTTATATATATATTTATAAACTACTATTTCTACATTCAATTACTTTGAAATTTATATGAAATTTAATTAAATATTATTGATGTTTAAACTTTCATTTTTGAATAAAAATAATTTTTATTTATATTTTCATTTTAAATTTAAATAAATAAATAAATAAATTTTTTAATTTTAATTTATTAAAAATAACTTCATTTTTGGGCTTATATTTTAAAAATTAATATAGGGTTAAATTTTTATATTTTTTTTGAAATAGTTGATTCTTAGATGAATAGCGAAAATAACGTTTTTACCAAAACTAAAAATTTATAATTACATAATCAAGAACTATAAGGGTATAAACCATTTAATATGATGTTTTAATACATAAAACAATATATTTTATAAATTATATCTTGAATCTCGAAAAATTTATGATTAATATTTGAATAATATAATTAATCTTTTCTAATATAAATAGTTATGGGACTATTCTTTTAATAAAAATTTATTTCCATAACATTTTGTTTCGAATTTATATTAAAAAAAATTATTATAATTTATTTTATAAAAAATTAATATATATATTTAAAATCATTGACATTGATAATTTTACGCTACATATAAATTTTAATCATAAAAATAAGATCATTCAAAAAATGGGGTTTTAAGAATTACCTGTACTAATTCTAAACATCGGGGTTTTTACCAATTTAAATTTTATAAAAATATTTATTTGATATTTGAAGAATGTAGGTAAAAATTATTTAGTAAGTTCAATTAAATTCTTATGAATTAAAATTAAATGAGGCTATAATAAGTAGTTACCATGGTAAAACAAATAATGGGGAAAAGGAAAACTCTAAGAGTAAAATAAAAAAAGAATCATGATTCAAACATGTTTTAAAACTAATGGATAGGGATGATCGATGTTATCACATTTCTATGGTCATTATTATCTATTTTGGCGTATTTTTTAATGTGAAACATATTCTATCTTCACATTATGATGAAATATTTACAAAAGTTCCATTCCCACCTATTGTAAATGTATCCCCTCACAACCACTTCAATACCAATCACAAAATTCCATTTCCATATGAAAAAATATATATTTTACATCATTTATAACCAAATTGTTGAACCTTGTTCCTCTGTTCAATATGTATTATCTTAATACATTCATTTATTAGGAATAATTTAAGGAAAATGCATTGATTTCAGACTCAAGACTATCATAGGGTGTGGCAAAAGCAATTTAATTTTCCTAGTGCAGCACAATGGCTGACTAAGGTCATCTCACTTGAGGAGCTTTTTCAGTTCACTCACTCACTTAATCTAATTCACCATAACTAATACATTTTTGTTTTTTATTTAATCTATTAATGTAATGGAAATTATGAAAATAAATTAAATGCAAAAATTAAATTCAAATTAATATTAAATGCTAAAAAAATGTTATTATAAAAGAAAGGAAGTTCTCCCGAGTGAATTTTCAGGGAGCACATTCATTGACCAGCTTCAAATAATCTTAGTGAACACACTCCATTGTATGTGTGTGCACCTTATTCTACCTCATTTATGAATGAAAATTCCACTTAGTGATCGCCAAACACACCTTCCATCCACCTCCTCAATCGAGGGGAAATGGTTTTAGATTAAGAAGTTAAACATTAGATAACTATAGTGAGGTTTACACCCACTATATATTATCCTTACAATTAACTCAACGAATATTAAAAACATGGTATTAGGTTCAACAACATGATTAATCCCTCTGGATATTCCTTGGATTTTTTCCTCATGATCATGAGTATTATATATCACGGTGGTAAAATGAGAAGAAGAAAAGAGGGTGGATAGGTGGACACAATAATAAAAACAATGCCTGAATTTATTAGAAATCAAAATTACAATTAGAAACTAAAAAAAATAAAGAAAATAAATAAATAAAAATGAAATGTGGAAGATTTTTGGCCATCCTCCCTTAGTGGATATCTCCTCCTTGGTGCCTTGAAGGAATGGATGTATAATGGAATGATTTGGGAAAGAGGAGTTGGCCTCCTTTTATAGGCAGAATTATGGACTCCGTAATATTTCACATTTTTTCCAAATAAATGGAAGATTCACGTGTGAAACCCTTAATAAAATTTGTTCTCCAATGTGTTTTCCATTCATTCTCTAAATTTCAGCTCATTTGGACTCCTGATTAAGGCGTTATGAATTTTTCATTGGCAGTTTTTTTTTCTGGATGAAGCTTGCAGGAAGGTTCTTCCAAAAGTATAACATTCAATAGAAGCCTTAATGACTTCCAAACTCCCCCAAACATGTTTTAGAGACGTCCCTGTCTGTCCCCATGCTATCAAAGGTAGGAAAACCTCATTTTTATGTGTTTAGGACGATTTTTAGTTCAGTTACTTTGGTGGGGTCTATGCTGTCCGCCCGGAAAAATCCTAAGCTTCATTGATTTTTATGCCCTATAGATGGCCAAATCAGCTCCTAGTCTAGGAGGAAAAGTTGAAGGAAATAAAATCAGAATTAAAAAAAATTTGAATCACAAAATTTTCACATATATTTTATTATAAATAAAAAAATACCCATGTGATAACAATCTGTTAAAATTTCAGAATTATGCCTTTTATTGCATTTAGGCTCAAAATAATAGTAAAACCTAAAAAAGTTACAATTAATCATAAAATAACACTATATTGGGATTATAAACAGGGATTTACAGTATAAAATATACGAAAATATGAGCTTTATCACCCCCCACACTTGAACATTGGACTCCTAGGCAATCATCTTACATTCAAATCAAAATCCACACAACAATAAAAAATGGTAAAATATCAATGATCTTATCCAAAATAGAATTCCATCATGTATCATCTATGAAAAAAATTGAATTTTATTTTAATTTTAATCATTAAAAATTTTTCAACCTCATTATTCAATCCATGTACCAATCACAACTAACATCACATTGAATTTTATGTCACTCTTCACTCAAGAGAAATTGAATCTAGAGTTATTCTCATACTTGAAAATCGAATGTATCACTATAGGTTTGTGAAAATTCTCATCTCTCCATAATGTGAAACATGAAAATGAATTAAATCATTGGGGATTTAATTAATGGTTCAAATAATTCTGTGGCTTAGGGTTGGTTGGAAAATGATTGAAAAAGTTTCAGGCCAGAAAGAGGAGGTTGGACTTTTAAGTACAATGCATGATTAATTCAAGGGAAAACACAGGAAATTCCTCTCTCAATACCACTTGAAAAACAACACCAACCATTTTTTTATGACATGGTAAATGATCCAATCAGTGATTATAATGAATGATATCATATATGTCCTCCCCTTTTTTTAAATATCTAGAAAGTTACAACTTTATTTTCTTTTTTGTCTCTCTTTTTTCATTTTCTTTTTCATGAAGGTTGATCTGAAAATTGAATACAATGAATGAATGAAAATTCATTCCCTAGATTTTTGAGAGGGGCGTGAGTCATAAAATAATGTACAAAGAGGAAATCAAGCTCATGTCCATTTTTTTCATTTTTTTGAAGGAGAAATGAATGAAATAAATAAAGCATAATCAAATGACGACACATGCCCAATTCTTTTATTATCCACATCCCAATGTATTGACACACACCTCGCATCAGCCGTAAATGATGTAAATCCCAATGAATGCACACGAAAGTCCCTTCCCCTACACTCATACATGAAATAACCATGAAAAAATACTAAAGGTGTGGGTAGGTAAGGAAAAATGGCTTGTAATGTGGCTTAACCCTATAAGGTAATTCATGGTATCTAAGGGATTACGAAGGATAAATGTAATGGTGGGTACTAAGATAAAATGTGGCCAGCCAATGAGATGCCTCAATAATTTCAAATACATTACATGAAATACAATTCTTTGAAAGAGAAAATTCAAAAATTCTATTTCTCACACAATATTCAAGTTTCCCTCAAGAAAGTGTAGGTATTTAGGAAGAATATATAAAAGTGGTTTATAATAACTCGTTGGATTGGAAAAATATTTTGAGTCAGTTTTTCATGGGAATGGATTTCAGAAATCAGTCAAACTTATAAAAATGATTGAAAATCCATTTCAAGGGAAGAGAATTTATATCAATAATCATTTAAAATCCATTATTTCAAAAAATACATTTAAACTCTTTCAAAATCAATTGATGTGTGAAAAGTGATAAGAATATTCATTAAAGCTCAGAAATCCTAAAAATATGATAAAAAAATTAAAATCACCCAAGAAGAACTAAGAAGGTTGACAGTCCCCCACAATTAAATTTTACTACCCCTCATTTCAACTCAAAAAAATATAAATAGAAAGATACCAAAGCCAAGGGAATGTGAGATACAATAAGACATTATTTTTTAGTGGATGCCTTGAGTTAAGATCCTAGAATCTACCACATTAAAACTACAAGAAAGTAATGAAACTACATAAGAAAAATAAATAAATAAAATATAAAAGGAATAAAAAAATAATTCTTGGTTTACACCCCCATGTTGGTGCTAGATTTTTACTGCCCCTAGTCAGATAGTTTTAGTGGATTATCCCCAATCAGAATGTGGGTGTTGTTTGTTTAAGATGAACCACCACATGTGAGTTTTCCTGATGTCCATGATTAAACACCGAAAGTAGAGAATCACAAAGTAGATAAGAAAGTTATCAACCCCTAATAAATAATAAAGATTAAATTTTAGGTTTTAAGTGGTAGGGAATAGAATATATAGGTGCTCCCTATTGACTTCTATGGTGTACTCCTCCATATGGTCTGAAACTTTTTGTGGAGGAGGCAGTCGTACCAATATATTCCCCAACACTTCTTCTTCAATCACCCCAAAATGAGTGGTCTATTATTTAACATCCACAGTATGCTCTATTTGTGTTGTATCATAAATTTCAAAGGAAGAGAAGTCAGAAAACAATTTATCTTGAATAAGATTAAAACATGAATAATTAATAAAGAAATCTTCCCATTCAAGTAATTCATCTTGGAAATTGATCTCTATCGGAATGACCATTGGAAAATCAATCTCAACAGGTGCATCTTCTTCATTATCTTCCAAAGCAAGAGAGAGGTAGAAAGTGTCTGATGTTTCATTATCAAATATTGTAAGATCATGTTTCAAGTTATCTTCAACAAAACTATTCCAAAATTATTCTAAAAAATGTTTATCTCCCATTAGTGAATTAATTGAAATGTGTACTTTTGGAACCTCCCTGATCAATGGTTGAGTGCGAGATGATATAATTAGTTCCTTTATAAGTTCATTCTCTCCCACCTTAGGTTCTTTAACATAAATAATTATAAGTGAAATCTCATCCACCACTCGTTTAAGTTCAAGATCCAGCTCAGGTTTGGATTGCTATTGGGATGTGCATACATATTCATCAATCCATTCTATTTGGCTCTCTATGTTTTGAACATTATCACTAATCTTAATAAACTGAGCATTAAGTTCATTGAAATATTTTCTTGAACTTGTGATTGGTCAGTCCATACATAATAATTACAATTGAATACGTCATGAACAAAGAATATTTTTTTATGTTTTTTTTGAAATTTAGGATTTTTTGTTATTTTAAATGAAAATATATTAAGGATTTGAGAATCGAAAAATATAATTAAACTACTGATTGGATCCTTGGAAACAGCACTGGTTTTGACGCATTCCTGTCGTAGGGATTGAGAAAAGCAATTTAATTTTTCTAGTATAGCACATTGGCTGACCATGGTCATCTCACCTTTTTCAGTTTGTTCACTCACTTAATCTAATTCACCATAACTACTTCATTTTGGTTTTTTATTTAATCTATGATTGGGATAGAATTTATAAAAATAAATAACATGTAACAATTCAATTCAAATTAATAATAAATGATAAACAAAATATAATTATTAAAGAAAAGAAGTTCTCCCGAGAGAATTTTTAGGGAGCACCATCATTGACCAGCTTCAAATATTCTTAGTGAACACACTCCATCATATGTCTTCACACCATATTCTACCCCAGTTATGAATGAATATTCCATTTAGATATCTCCAAGAATACCCTCCATCCACCTCCTCAACCGAGGGAAAATGGTTGTAGGTTAAAAGTTAAACTTTAGATAACTATAGTGAGGATTACACCCACTATATATTATCCATAGAATTATCTCAATGAATATTAAGAACATGGTCTTGGGTTTAAGAACCTGATTACCCCCTCATGAAATTCCTCAGATTAGTTACTCATGATCATGAGTATTAAATATCACGATGGTAAGATGAGAGGAAGAAAAGAGGGTTGATGGGTGGACACAATAATGAAAACAATGCATGAATTTATAAGAAATCTAAATTACAATTGAAAACTAAAACAAAAATAAATAAAATAAATAAATAAAAATAAAATGGGAAATTTTTGGATGGCCTCCTTCAGTGGAGATCTCCTCCTTGGTTCCTTGAACGAATGGACGGATAATGGGATAATTTGGGAAAGAGGTGAGAGCCCCCTTTTATAGGAAGAATTATGGACTCTGAACATTTGAAAATTTTTTTCCCAATAATTTAAAATTTTACACATGGACCTCTTCATAAAAGTTTTTGCTTAATATGTTTCCCATTAACCCTCCAAATTTCAGCTCATTTAGAACTCAGATAAAGGAGTTATTAATTTTTATTGGCGGTTTCTTTTTCTAGAAAAATCTTCCAGGATGGTTCCTCCAAAAGTATAACATTCAATGGATACCTTAATGACTTTAAAACTCCCCCAAAATTGTTATAGAGCCGGACCTATCTCTCCTCGTGATATTCCATGTGCAAACACATAATTTTTATGTGTTTAGTCTGATTTTCAGTTCTGTTATGGTGGTGGGTTCTATGTTGTCTGCCTGGAAAAATCATAAACATCATTAACATTTTAAGCCCTATATATGGCCAATTTAGCTCTTGGTCCAGAGACAAAGTTGAAGGAAATAAAATCAGGATTCTAAAAAAATTTGAATAAAAAATTTGGACATATATTTTATGTGAAATGACAAAAATATTGATGTGATAACAATTTGTTAAAATTGCATAATTATGCCATTTTTTCATTTAGGCTCAAAATAACACTAAAACCTAAAAAATTGACAATTATCCATTCAATAACCCTATGGTGGGATTATAAAAAATGTTTTACGGTATAAAATATATGAAAATGAAATATTTATCAATTTCAATATGAGTACTCAATTTTTTTTCTTAATTATTTTCCATTATATCGTACTTTCCCAAAATATAATTTTTAATTATTATATAATTACATAATCATTTATTTTATTATTCAAATTTAATAAGTTTTAACAATGTTTCTATTTTTTATGAAAAATGAGACTATCATTTCTGCATTGTATAGACTACCACCTCCACGATGTGACGACATCCATATTTTTCACCTTTCCCACGACTAAAAATTAAAAAAATTACAATTTACATATAAAATACACATATATAATATAATTATCATTATTGATAGTTATATTATAATCACACTTATTTCCCAATCATTATTCATGAAATTAAAATGTTAACTTTTCTTTATTCTGACTACCTTCTTCACAAGTTATCATACCTATTTTCCATCTACATTGTTTAGTATTTATTATTGTATCATAAAATTTTATTCAGAAATTTAAAATTCTATAAATAATTTCATTATTCTCATTTAATAATATTAATATGAAAAAATAAACCACTTTCATAATCATAATCATCCATTAAATTTGGTATTTTCATGTTTGTGTCAACCTAAGCACCCATAAGAACAATCCTATAAAATAATGTCATATACGAGAATGAGAAGATAATTATAGATAATATATGAGAATTATAAGAGAAAAAATATTTTATTTTTTATATATTATTTTAATTATTATTATAAAAATTGAATATAATACAACCATTCTATTGTTAGAAATCATTGAAACATGCATGTCACTAATTTCATCTATAATAATAATTTCCAATACTATCATATAATTATGTTATAAAATATTAAATAGTTATAAAGAATTTATGTGAGAACTATGAATTATCTATTAATTATTAATGTTTTGAGAATAATGATGAAAAAACTGTTGTTACAAGAGTATTTCAAATGTAACAAGATTACTGACACATGATATTGAAAATAAATAATAACTAACTAATATATATGTAGAGAATATTTATAAATTATGTTTATAAAAGGTATTATATATTAATAAGTTTAAAACTAATGTGATAAGGATTTTTAGTTTTTTATATAGGAGGTTCATTTTCATTAGGGGAATTCATTAATTACATTAAGGGAATATTGCTATCAAATTAAATTTCATGATACATATTTCATAATGTGAACCATAATAAATTTAACATCAATTTGTTACTATATATTAATCTTATTTTCCATTAATAATGGGTTATTTAAATCTATATCAGGATCTATTTTAACTTGATTTTGATTCAAAAGATACCAATGTTAAAAGGGGTCTAGATTAAAATATCTCTTTAACCCTAAGGGTTTCTTTGAAGATCATATATTAAAATCATGATGTTTTTTAAATGGGAATATATAATTGTAAGTATAATTGTATTTGAAAAAAAAACCATTATTTTAATATAATATTCAATGTTTTTTACCTTTCCTCTCACAATTTGAGCTCCCCCTGATTCATATTTTACATTCACGGTTTATAATAAGTTAAACTAACTCTGTATCTTCTTCTCTATCATGAGGATCCCTATTTCTAAGTTTTTATTCATTTGATTCATTTAAAAATTTCATTATTTATTTTTCAATAATTGTCAATACTCATTTTATACTACATTTACTTATTTTAAAATTATTAAATAAATTTTTAATGTTTCTCATATGGGTTAATTTAGTCAAAAAATGTTAAAAGTATATCTTTTTAACATTTTATATGTGAATATATTTTTTATCCTTATTTTTTAGTCTATATAAAAATTCCTTTATATGATTTCATGGATTATAAATGAAATTATTTTCTCCATGGTTTATAAAAATATTTTGTTAAAAATTATTTTCAAAGGATTAAAAATATTTCTTATTTTCAGGTGATTTTCCAAACCTCTAAAAAATGACTATCTTTAATACATGTTATTGTTACTTAACATCTATTAATATTGGTCAAGGATATTATCCAACTGATACTATATGTATTCTTTATCTAGATATTTTCTTTAATTTACTTCTCTTTTTAGGAATGATCTATCACTACATTTTATTTTCAAAATACACCACTATGTATGAATATGGGAAATCATTTAATGTTATTCTTATTTGAACACAAATTATTCCCTTCCTTGGATTGAAGGTTGTCGATGTAGATAACATATGATGATGGATTGGTGATGTTATTAACTTATTTGTGTACCCATTATCTATATGGTGTAAATAACATATTCTTTATTATCTTAATTTAATGTTATTTACATAGAATGTTACTTAATTTCCTTGGACACCAAGTTTCATTTCATTGAATTATACAATATTTTTTATTATTTATTTATTTATATGATTACATTTAAAAATTTTATGAAACCCATTTTCATTATATGGGTTATTTATGCTAAAAAATTATATAATTGTCATTTGAGATATTTAAAAATCCCATTCTACTTCAATGAGTTTTTCATGATGTGAACTTTGAAAAATTTTAAAGCAACCCTCATATGTATGGATGATGGTGGGTGGGGTTCAATGTCATCTACCAATGCATTAGATTAAGGTTTAAACATGAATAGATAAAAATTGGGGATTATATTTTAGTTACTCATAAGTATGGGAACTGCTAATGTGTCTCATGAAATTATTGTCTCCCTATACTAATGTTGTGACATATTTGAAATATGTCATAGTTTTTTTTATTATTCCAATTTTTATGTTATTCTATGATTGCTCAGGTTTCTACACACTTTTGAATCAGGTATTTTGTTATGGTATTCATTATGAAATTATTTATGATCTATAGTTTTATCGATATATATTTATTACGTATCTTAATTATACCCATATGATCATATTATTATCAATAATGATATTAAATTGTTATAAATTATGTTAACTCTTACTGGGCATCTAAGCTAAAACCTTTTTTGTTTCCATTTCCCCGTGTTATAATGATGAGTATAAAATATGAGAACTATAGATGGAATATAATATAAAAAAATTATGGAGGAATGTTTACAAGTACTGTAAAATTGATTACATATATAAATATTCATCAATGGCACGAAACCATCCGATATTATGAATGTATGATTATTTTGTGATATTTAATGGTTAAATTATTAAAATGATATAAAATAAAGAAATATTTAGCTTGATTAACATAATTTAGTATTAGATAAAGGTTTAGTTTTTTTAAGACTACAATAGCTATTTGGGGATTTGAAAATAGAACCTTTGTAAAAACTATATAGATAAGTCCAAGTGATATGTTTAAATATAAGATAAAATACTCAATATTTGGAAAATTATAGATTGGGTGGTTCTCCTAGAAATTAAATCCTTTTATGGATAATATAATGTTTATTAAGTTGTGTAATAGATTCACCTAGGGGAAATAAACATAAAAATAATGGTTTTGTATCAAATGAATCTTCATGGTGGTACATTATGAGTGGGACTAAGACTACAGACCATAATAGACACTCTTGGGGGATATGCTATAGTTTATTAAAATAATTTATAGTTAAACACTATGGTCAATTTGAGTATGATTAGTAATAGTTATGTTAGAAAACATAATATGAAAAGTACCACAAATAACATGGGATAGAAGAAAGAGAGTCATAGAGTGAACTGAAAGTATCATATGTCAAAAAATTGTGTTGTAGGGGAATAAATCATCGTATTTATGATTTCATATTCGTATTTCATATATTATCATATCCTTTAAGGTTTTATTATTTCTTGAATCTTGATAATGAAATTGATCCTGAGATATGTATGTATATATAAACCACTATGTCATAAAATCAAATAAAAAATCATACTAACATGGAGGATAAAATTATTATATTCATGTTACGTTTGAAAAGGTTAGTTTCCTAATCATAACAAAGTTAGTGAGGTTGATATCTTCATAGAAATTAAATATTTATACTCTTTTCTTTTTTATTAGTGGGTAATATTTATCAATGAATTTATAGTATATTATAAAAGTTATGCAGATTATATGAAACACATAAGGATTTTTATTTAGAATTTCAACATTAAAGGTATAGAAACATATAAAAAATGGTATCAATAATATTAAAAGGTTATTATATATTTTTAGGGATAAATATTTAATAACACATGATTGAGGGATTGATAACCCTTAGGTTTAAATGGATTATTGATTATAATAATATTGAGTTACATAGAATTTATAACCACAGAATTTATTAATCATTTAATAAAAAAGTTATCTGTTATATTTTTTTGAACATTATCTCACTTAATGTTTTAATATATACATTTACTAGTGTGAAAAATCAAAAACTATTGTTGAAGATAAGAGTTATTTTTTGGATGAATTGTTTAATTCACTATGGTTTAATGTCCTAGAGATTCAAATTGTTTTGAAAATGGTATGTTATGGAAAATATAAGAATTTGGTGTATACATTCTTGGTTATATGATTGTATGAAATATTATTACTGTTTGAGGGAAGATAATAAAATTTATACAACCTAAGAGTGTAATGTAGATTACATATTAGAAGTTATATATTAAATGATGAAAATATTATGAATATGATCACATAATTATAGCATTGAGTATAAATGAAATTTCTGAATATGTGTCTTATTTATCGAAATAAAATTTAACAACATGATATTTTTGATCCATTAAATTGATATTATCATTGATATCTTGTGTCATACACAACACCAAACATACATACCACCAAAATAAAACAAACAAGGATATATTAAAGGTACATGAATAATATAATCAATGGTAAATAAAAATATAATAATAACCTAAAATAATAAATTATTATTATTTTTAATTGATTAATATTTTTAAAAAGAAATGAATCCTTTTATAAAATTATTTTTGAACAGTGGTATTATATTTTTCAATAATTAATTTAATTTACCATAATTAAAATTTTATTATAATAGACAATATTTTTATTTAGAATAAATTATTTTAATATTCAATTATTATTAAATTTATATGAAATGAATTTAATGACACTTGATATTTACAAAATCATTTTCCAATAAACGATTTTTTATTTTTCTGTTTTGTATTTTAATTTAGAGAAATAAATATAGAAAAGGAATACTTTGAATATAAGAAAAATTACTTCATTTCTAAACATAGAATCTAAAAATTATCTAACAATTTTTTTTTTAATTTTTTTAAATTGTTGATTCTTAGGTGAATAATGAAAATACCATTTTTACCAAAACTGTAACTTTATTAATATATCAGAAATACATATAAGTTTATAAAATATTTTTTAAAAAAAAAATTTATTTAAGAAGTAAAAATATACCATTTGAAAATACTGATTTGAATTTGGAAAAACCTATGATTAACATTTGAAGTAGAGATGGATACATTCCAATAAAAACTATTTATGTAATTTTCTTTTAAATAAATATTATATTGGTAAAAAAATTTTTTATTTCTTTTAATGACTTATATTGTTTTTAAACAAACCAATTTATAAATATATTTATAAATATTTGAAATCAAATATATTTATAAATTTACAAAACATATAAATTATAAGGTCAAATATATATATATATATATATATTTCTAAAAACAGAATTTTATAATTTATATGCACAAATGTTAAATTAAAGTTTTATTAAGTTTATAAATTTTATCTACTAAAACTGATTTCATAATTGGAATTAGTACTTACAAGTTATGTAATAAGATCCATTTTATTTTCAGGCCCTAAAATTAAAATCGTTTTCTTAAAACTAGTTACCATAGTAAAACTAAAAATGGTGAATGTGAAAATTCATTGATTAATGAAATTCAAAACAAGTTTTAAAAATTATTTTTGAGGTATTATTGACCTTATATCATCCCATGATCCATTATTATCTATTTTTGAGTCTTATTGACATGTGAAAAGTTTTTCTCTTTATGTTATGATCAAATATTTTAAAAAAATGACATCCTTACCAATTATAAAATGGGTCGCTCAGTACCCTATCTAGAACACTCAAAAAATTAGGTTTCCACATGTAAATAAACCAATTCTTAATAATTTATAACCTAATTAATTTACCTTGATCCTATGGTCACATTATATTTTGTGAGGACCTCTATTTTCAAGGAATCCTCCAATGAAATTTCAAATATTTCAATGTGAGGAATCATTGTATTTCCTAAATTATTATATATTATATCATACATTACAAAATATAATTTATAATTCCAATATAACTAAATAAGTATTTATGTAAAATACTGACCCATGTTCCACATACTGGTTCCCTTATCCGGTCGGTCGCATTACCTCAAGTTTGTCTCCCTATAGACCAGGGGCTTCCAACTAGTAGTGAGGGTCTAATAAGTATATCATGGGGACACTATAACCTACTTCATACGAGTAATACACTTGTAGAAAATAATAAAAAATAATGAATGTTCTATGAATCAACTACAATAGTAATATCTCGAGATGATCCAAAGAATGAATAAAATACCCATATGAATAAGAAAAAATTTCATACTAAATTATATTCCTTGTGTCTAAAATGAAAACCAAAAGAAACACAATGAATACTCCCATTGTGTCCCAAACCAAGTCTCATTCCCTCAATCATGATACATACCAACTAATTCATCAAATATGGGTCCTCTTCATATAACCTTTCCTACAATAACAAATTCTATTTGGGTATCAATCCGGCTTCCCATGTAGGGTGTGAGTACGACTCAGTAGGCCACCGCCATTGGTGACTAAACAAATACATTAAAATAGTAGTGTAGTGACTTGTATAAAGTAATAATTAATATTCATTAATAAAAAGTTATCACATTATCAATTAACCATTATTTAGCTACATAAACTCCTAGGTTAATTTGGAAACATGTAACCCAATGCCTGCTTCGACCCTTATAAGTTTATGATCCACAAAACATAATGAATTCATATTTCATTATATTTACCACTTAACCGCATATTCCATTTCCATGGTTTTGGCTATAGAACACCATGTCTCATACCCTACAAATCAAACACACATACATCTATCATATATTATGGGCCTAGAATGTCATGTATAGAATATCGATTCTCAATCATGCATATATAGCATCATTGTAGATCATCATATATATTACCCTAATTCCCACTTGTCAGACAATATCAATGGTGTATATCATCATTTCTAGAACCCCATTTATTAACCATAGCAATAGATCTATCAAGGTCCCAGATCTTTATGTCTTGCCACCCAATTAGCAACTATACAGGTATATCATCATTGGACAAGATTTTCATGTCTAGAACCCCATTTATAAAACATTAATTAATTCAAAAATTGATCATTAGTTATGTAAAATATTAATTAATAAGATATATTTTTCTATTAATATATTAAATAATTAATTAACCAATCTCATTATCAAAAAATAATAATTAATTTTGAAATTAATTATTCTCAATTACAATTCAATCAATTTGATAATTAATTTAACAATTAATTATCCCTGAATTCTCAATTAAATACATTAATAATTAATTTAAAAATTAATTATCTCCACTCCACAATTACCATTATTAAATCCAATCTCCATATCCACAATTTATGCCTTGATAATTAATTCATCAATTGATTATCATATTGAGCAATTCGCAAAATCTTATAATGAATATTCAAATTAAATATATCATTCATCGATCCAAAATCTCACAATTTCATGACCATATCAATTAATTTATTCTCTAGAATAATTAATTCAATTAGTAATTTGTATTTCAAAACATCTTTAGAAATTATATAGCTTTCGTATACATAATCAAAATAAATAATATGGGAATTTATTTTTTATACCACTTAACTCAAGTTGTTGTAGAATGATTGCCCAACCAAAATCCCCAAATTTGGGTATCTCAAGATTTGAATCTACAATCCTATATCGAGTAAAATTGAATCTTGATCAAGATCTTGAAATATAGGAGACAACTTATCATTAAAATAATGACATAATAAATGATGATGAACTAGAAATCCCAAGGATAAGATTCACTTACTATAAGGAATGCAGATCTTCTCTCTGGTCTTTGAATCATGAATAACAGAGTTTGAAAAACATTGGAATCCGTCCATAAATCACTAAAAACATGAACGAGATCCTAGTGTCAAAGGGGGTTTGTAGCATCCCGACTTGTCTTACCCTCAAACCGGTAGGTGGACTGGTCACCACATGACCTCAAGAGCACCTCCCTATATTCCAGAGGTTGACAACTAGCAGCGAGGGTGTACGGATAGTCAGTGGGGAGACTATACCTTCATGTCATATTTTTCACAATAGTATAACAATATATAAATAGTTGAAAATAGAGGAAGTAGTATAAAGAAATAACTAATGTAGTGGAAGTCAATTTTAATATCATGTCAATAATGAAAATGTCCAATTCTATTTTATACAATGTATTCCTGTCATGGTGGTACAAATATGAAAGAAGTAAAAAAATAAACATGCTTTACATCTTAGTACAGAAAAAATGAAAAGACTCAAAGCCCAAGGGGTGATATCCGTGAGTATCCCAAGCTCCCACTCAATCCTTTTCTCCTAACTCCCAGGTAAAAGATAAAAAAAGAAATGTCCAAGGGCTTGTAAACAAGTAGAGTATACTCAGGTACCCTAGGGAAATGGTGGCCCAAATAGGGTGTGAGATATAAATATCAGTAGGATAGGACCACCGGTTTCTAGATCAATCTAGACAATTTAATAAAATTAAATAGCATGAAAGTATATCAAAGAAATAATAAAATTGAATAAATAACCAAAAACCCATCTAGGTTCTGAAGGGACACCTGACGGTGATGCCTACTTTGGCTTGTAGCCAAAATAAGAGTCTGAACAGGAACAATATATATTAAAATAATGTATAATGAACTTTTTATCACTTTATTTGATATTCTTCTTTTAACCACACAAAATAATGAGCATGTTACCATTCTAATATATAACCCATTTGAATGAGATTATCATTCCACAACTCTCACACACTTGAATTTCTAAGTAATCTTTCTATGCTCAAACACCCACAATGGTACATGTTACCATTCTAAACTCATGCGCCCATGAATGTCAATGTTACCTTTCCATAATAATTCTCCCATGAACGTCCATGTTACATTCATACTCACACACCCATGAATGTCCATGTTACAATTCCATATTCACACACCGCGAATTTCTATGTTACCAATCCATACTCACAAAACCATGAATTTACATGTTACCATTCCATACTCATGCACCCATGAATGTCCATATAGCCAGTCCATACTCACGCAACATGAATGTCTATGTTACCATTCCATACTCACAAAATCATGAATGTCCATGTTACCATTTCATATTCACACACCCATGAATGTCCTTATTACCATTCACCACTTCATAATATAATTAATTCATCAATTAATTATCATCATCAATCTCATTAAAAATTCAACAAATAGTTAAACATAATAAGTCATTCAGTTAACTTATCAAAAAAAATTACTCTAGTTAATTCAAAATTTAACTAGTCACAATGTAACCATGTTAAAACCACATTATTAGTTCACAAATTCATTATCTCTAGGAAACCATCCTTATAAAATGTAATTAATTCAGAAATTAATTATCTTAGTTTGGCCCCAAATCAAAATATCATAATTAATTCGCTAAATAATATTCTATATTACAATCTCATAACACATAATTAATTCATAATTAATTATATCAACTTATCCAATTAAATAAATCATAATTAATCCACTGATAATTATTATCCCAAATCACATAATTAATTCATAAATAATTATCTCATATTAACCAATTAAATATCTCATAATTAATTTACCAGTACTTATTATCTTAAAGAAAATAATTAATTATCTCATATTAACCAATTTAATATCTCATAATTAATCTTCTGATTAATTATCATATCAATGCACATAATTAATTAATAATTAAGTATCTCAACATAAACAATTTAATATCTCATAATTAATCCCATGATAATTGTTATCTCCAATCACATAACTAATTCATATATAATTATATCATCTTAACCAATTTAATATCTCATAATTAATCCCCTGATAATTATTATCTCAATGTACATAATTAATTCATAATTAATTATCTCATCTTAACCATTTTAACATCTCGAAATTAATCCCCCAATTAATTATATAAATTTACACCTCAAAGCATGTAATTATTTCACAATTAACTTTCTAATCCCACCAATAAAAAATCTAGTCAATAATTGCAGTCAACTTTATCAAAATTAGTAAATCAATAAAACTGCATTTTATTAATTTGGAAAAGTTGAGAACCCTACCTCAAAGAATGGCCAAGCCATGCTTTCTAACTCAAAGCCACTAATCTCTCGTACACATGCACTTCAATATAAATGCTCACTCACTTAGAAATGGGTTAAAACACCCAAAAAAACAATGTCTTCACCCAAATTTAGTGTGGCAGGGACCAATGCAGACTCAAATTAATTAACTAAAACTCAAATAAACCATAATAACCTAAGTAAAGGGATGAGAAAACAATTATCAGGTATATAGACTTACCCAAAATGATAGCGGTGACCCAAATCAAACATAATCTCTTTTACCTCAATGGCGGTCATTGGAATATGGACCAATGGGTCCTGAGACATCTTCCACACCACCTAGAACTATAAGAAAAGAATAAATCAAATAAAACCCGAATATTGGGTTTCTTCCTAACAAATATTGGAAAAAAAGAGTCGAGACGACCGATGCTAAGAACAAAACATGCGGAGAAGGGCTCACCTCGATGATACTAAAAACTTTCATGAAGGAACCACCACGATCTGGTTCATAGAGAGGGAGCCTGGAGAGGAGGGTGGCACACCACCAATGGGTGATGCACCATGGGTGCATCACACCTCATGTAGGAGGAGGGATAAATGCACCTCCCTCTTCTATTCTGCCAAAAAAATAAATTTAAAGCCGTAAAATAAATATAAGAATTAATATAATATTAATAATGATAATAATATCCATAATATTATTATTATCACCCATTAATATTACACATTTTTTATAAAACCCAACTCCCCAAATATAAATAATTTAATTAAATTATTCTCCATCGAATTTAACTAAAAAATTTTCAACTCATCGTTATTTAATTCAATTCTCTCAGATAATTTAATAAAAAAAACCTCGATACCTCATTAATCGGAATTCAATTAAATCCGTTCGAAATGAATTTAATTAGATAATTTCCCCAATTCATGTTATTTAATTAAAATCTCTAAACACATTTTACTTAAATTAAAAACTCCAAGTCATCAACATTGTTTAATTAGATTATCGAAAACTAAATTAAATTAAATAATATACTCCATTTTTCAATGAATAATTAAATTCTTCATAACCTTGAATTTAATGAAATAAAACCTTTATTTTACATTAATAAATTAAATCCCTTTTTACATTGAATTTAATTAAATGAAACAATAACTCTTCATTTACACATCATTTAATATTACCCTTGTTTGATTTCCCCCAAATCCCCATTACATGTCATTTAATTAAATTCAACTCATCTCAATTTAATTAATTACAATTTCCAACTCATCATCATTTAAAATAAATTTAATTCTTTTAATATTAGTTTAATTAAATAAATTCTCCATATCAAAGTAATATAATTAAATTCTATCAACTTTAATTTAACCCATAACACAGAACTGGGTAAGCCATAAGGTTTAACTCGCACTATCTGACTGACCATGCGCAGAGCATACACCTACTACTAGATGCTAGAAGTATCCATCATGGCTGGCCCACATGGTTTGACTAACCATGTGTATCCCCTGCGAATGCATGTCCCTTACCTTTTTTATAACTAAGTTTCTTGGTTCGGTGCCCCTAAAACCCGTCGATACACCCAAGAAACTCTATGAGACTTTACTCAAACCTGATATCAACACTTAAAACAAACCCAACACGCGAGACCTTATCCAAAGAATGGTTTTAAAACATACAATAGAATTAAATTAAAAAGTTCAAAAAATCATATTTTAACCTGGTTCAAAAACATGGGACTTTACAAGGATAGATGTAGTTGAAAATAGTGAATAATTCAGCCACACATCCACTTTAAAAAATGATGGTTGTTCATTTATAAGATGTGAAATTCAGTTATATGTTCTGTAATTATTTTTAGTGGTTTTCACCAAAAAATCCATCACCTTAGGCTTCTTTGGTTAAAACTGACAAACACTTACATGAAATATACTCCTATTACATGATTTGTAACTATTCTATAGTTGATTATTCATTCTATTGTCCTTGTAAACAAACTATACCTCTCTTAAAGTCTATTCTCTCGCCATGAACCTAGGAAATAATCAACCCATTTGTAACTAGATTCAAAACTCGAAGAAATATATACTTAAAAAAATATTATATTCAACAAATTTTTATATATATAATGTTATTATGCAATGGTAATAACTATAAACCACCATTCCTTTTTCTCCTAATAAAATTTAAGCCATAAATCACCCATGGTACAGACTACCACCTCCACGAAGATAAAAAATCCATTTTTTCTCACCTCCACCACAATTATCTTACTATAAAAATGAAATATATAAATAAAATTTACATATAAAATATAATTATTTTTATTAAGATAAAAATAATAATATATCTTTACCACCATTCATTATTCAAGAATTGAAAATGTTAACTATGTGTTGTATGAACTATCTCCTCCATGAAGGTGTGTATCCCATTCTTTATCTATTTTTTTTATTTATTAAATAGTAATAAAATACTATTCATAATAAAAATGTTATCTATATAATTTCATTTTTATTATTTTACAATGATATTATTCCAAATTAAACCACTTTTATTATCATAATCATCCATTAATTATGGTATGTTCATGTTTGGGTCGATCTAAACACCTATTTGAACTCTATTATAAAATAATATCATAGTTGAATATAAAAACATAGTTACTAACAATATTTGATATAAATAAGATAATAATGATTTTATTTTTTATTTATTAGTTGCAATAATATTATACTCATTAATTATGATACCACCATTCGTTTGTTACAAATCATTGAAACATGCTTGTCGGTAATTTATTCAACAAGGATAATAATATAAAATGACATAAAATGAAATTATAACATTATAAATATTTATAAATCATAAATTAAAATACCTTGTATAATTAGTTAATGATTAAATTTTAAGAAGTAGGAATAACAACACTACTATTTGGAAACAAGTTCAAAATGTTCACTATTATTCACACACGATAATGTAAATAGATAATAAGTAACTAATATACATATAGAGAGTAATCATAAAATTATTTTATAAATGGATATATATATTAAAATTATTATCCAATGAGTGATTAAAATTGTTACTTTTGTAAAATATGCGATTCAGGCTCAATAGTGGAAGTCAAGAATTAATGTAAGGGCTACATTGTTTCAAATATAATTTATTGAGGTAGTTTTTCTAATGTGAACCAAGATAAATTTATTATGGTGTTATTACTATCTAATTAATTGATTTTACAATGTTTATTTGGTTTTAAATATTAATTTCATTTTCTATTTTAAATGTAATTTGATTAAGAAGATACAAAAATTAAAAGGGGTATTGTTTAAAATATTACTCAAACCATAAGGGTTTCATTATAAATATAATTTGAAAATAAATATTTATTTTGAATAATAATTCCTCAAAATAATTTCTATTGTTTCTGAAACATGATGAAATTTTCTTTGGTTTTTAATTTTTATATATTTCCCACTAATATTCCATTTCCCTCGACCAATGTTTTACTACAAGGGTTTTTCTATAATTGAAACTGAACAAGTCTCTTCTTCTCAATCAGAAAACACACATATTGCATGTTTTTATTCATTTTAATCTTCTTAAAACATTATTATCAGGGACTAAAAAATTCATTAAGATTATTTTCTAGTACTTATCCTTATTTAATAAATTTTGAATAAATTTTTTACCTTATTTCGTATGGGTTGTTTTCATCTATATGTGAAAGGAATATATTTTTAGTATTATCTTTTTTAATACATTTTTTTCTACCACCTTTATTTTTATACATGAAAATTACTCTTTGTAATTCTATAGTTATTAAAATAAAATATTTTATATATATTTTAAAAAAAATATCATCAAAAATACACTTCAAGAGATAATGGATATTAATTATTTTTACAAATAATTTTAAAAAACTTCTAAAAGAGGAATTTGTGTCTAAGTCATTATAAATTGACATAAATTTATATTTTTGAGAAATTTCTCCAAACAATACAATCCACCTTATTTCTATGGATGGATTGTGTAATGTCCTTTTATTTAGAGGAATTATCTTTCACTTCCATTATCTTTCTAAATCATATAATGTCATTGAACACATTATATATTCCAATGTTTTCCCTCATTGATTACTCTATAATATATTGCTATGATTTAAGGGTGTACACATTTATTTCATACATAAAATTATTATTGAAATTATTATCATAAAAATATACCATTTATCTATATGATGTAAATACCATATTCTTTATTATGTTGATTGAATTGTATTTACCTACAATGTTACTCAATAACTTTGGGTACCCATTTATTTTCAATAGGGTTATCTTGTTATGATTATTAATGATTTATTTGTGTTATTCTATTTAAAAAGTATATGAATCTCATTCTATATGAATGGATTCTTTATTCTTTAATAAATGGATTATTTTAATTTTAATGTTCTATGAAACCCATTATATTAGAATGGGTTCAGTATAATGTGATAAATAAATTATTTTGATTTAGAAATTATATTTATAAATGATGACAGGTGGGGTATTATATCTCCCTTCAATGCACTGGTTAAAATTTTATATCTCGTAAGATAAGTATTAATGAGTATATTTTAATTTTTCATAAGTGTGGTCATATATTTTGTGTCTCATGAAATTAATGTTTCCCTATACTAATATTTTTCCATATTTTTAATATTTCATAATTTTATAATTATTATCATACATATGTTATACTCTCATGGGTATCTTTTATTGACTCATGTTTTTACACAATTTAAATTCATGTATTATGTTATGCTACGTCTTCTTCCATTATTTACAATCTATTTAATTTTTTTGTATAATATTTATATATATATTTATTAAACCCATATTATAATATTATACTAACTAATGACATTTAATTATTATTGCTTATGTTTATTCTTACTGATCATTTGAGATCACCCCTTTATTAGGTTTCCATTCCCCTAGGCTCTGATGATGAAAAAAACTTATGATATTACTTTATGGAGTCTAGTGTTTGTTACTTATGGAAAAATATTTACATGTTTTTGAAAAATATTTCTTATACAGATACTCCTCATAGATAATAAACCTTTCTTTATTGGGATTATGAGATTTAATGATTAAAATATGGAAATTATATTAAAAAAATATTTTTTATCCTAGGTAGATTCATGATACCATTTCATAAAATGTCTTAGAATCATATTAAATTTGAAATCCCCACCAAGGTAATCCTAGAGAAATGGATTGCCAACCCCAACTTTTCTAGACAAGGCATAATACTCCAGGATAGTGAGAAGTCCAACCGAAAGTTCCTATACCCTTGAAACCTTTGGTCAACATAAATTTCTATCCCATAAAAAATTGTAACACCTACTATGTATAAATAATAACTAACATCATAGTTAAAGATCATAACCTAGTAGAATCCAATTTTAGAGTATAACAAATAACCAAAAATTATCTTAACATGCATGTAACTCATTGGACTCATCTAAGATAATTTATTGTGGCATTTAAAATATTAATAAAAAACCATACAAAAATTAAGAACATAAATAATTTATAACTATGAATTAAATATGTGATGAACTAAAAAAACAAAAAATTCAAATATTTAGATATGATATAAACAATTAATGAATAAATCATAAATCAAAAATTATGCACACTTTATAGTTTTTTAATAATTTTTTAAAACTCCATAATTTATATATTATAAACATTTTATAATTATTTATAATTTGAGAACCATTTAAACTATTTTTATATGAAACTCTTCAAAAATATATGACATTAAAAAAATTAAAATATTTTATATTTCAATTCTACTATGAAAATAATGTTTATTATTTAAATATAAAATATCAATACTATTTTTGACAATGATCATATAAATTTATCAATAATAACGTTTATATGATTTTAATAATTGTTCAGATTATATAATTTAAATTTGAACCATTGATATTAATTGTTATTAACAATTCATAAATTAAAAGATAATTTTTTTTGTTTGAACATGTGTTGTAATTTATTGAACAAAGTTATGGTCAAGATCCATTACTAAAGAAAAAAACAATTTTTTAACTTGAAAAAGTGGAAACCCATTACATGTCCCATAGGTTTATAGGAACAATGACATTAAAATATGTTCCCAAAGACCTAGTGGTCCATTGTCATTAATATCATAGGGATTTACCAATGATTTTTCTCTAGACAACACATGCTACCTCCATCCCTATTCAAGAAAGTTTTTCCCACCTGCATCACCTAGAATGTATCCATATAGTTACCCGACATTCTCATAAATTACTATTTGATCATTTTTATGATAAACAACAAAATAGAGATATAAATACAAGATCCAAAGGTTTAGTTTCTTGGGAAAATAAGGATCGTACAAAAATTATAAATAATAACACATAAACATTACATAAATTCTTCTTCATTGTTCTTTTAAATCTTTCACAATCTCTATAGTACATATAGTCACCTAATGATATACATCTATTAATGGGGAAAGCTAAAACCCTAGTAAGAGGAGGAATAAGGGACATAAATCAATAGAACATGGGTGAGAAAAATCAACATCATCATATAATAAGAATAGTATCATCACCATAATAATAAGTGAAACAATTGATAAAGGAATAGAATTTGGAATATTCATAAAAATGAAACATTTGGTCATAGTGGTTAAATACCACAAATAGTTGTGAACAAAGATAGAATCAAGTCCACACAGAAAATATGTGCATAAATAATAACATCACTATTTTGAATAAATTTATAATCATGTTCCCACATAATACACATAATTTTATATGTTATATCACAATGACTAATGGATTGGATGTATATATAATTTTGGTGGGGGTGGTCACATTATAAATTCCCATAATCATGCATGCCACACAGAATGTGTAGAAATCATAGTCACAAAATAACCCATATAAAGGAATGGGTTTCGTAAGGATTTAATAAGTCATAATTTTTTGAATAAACATGGTGCTTCCAAAAGAAAATACTGAAAAACTATTTGGCATAAATATCATCATTCTTTAGGGAACATGAATCAATTCAAGACGAGTCATGTATGTGTTTTGGAAAGATAATTATTTTTGAAGAAATATTTTATTTCAATTAAAAATCATATTTTAACATAGGAAAACATGTATATCACAAAACATAAAAGGTTACAATATTGAAACAATATATATGAAATATTATGGAAATGACCGTAATGAAATTTTTAAGAAATATAGCTAACCTAAAGATAAATGGGTTGGCTTTTAGAGTCCCCTTACCATAAATCCTACTTTAATTAATTACATTCACACCTCTTAAATAATAAATATAGATTTAGTAAAACATTTAAATGGAAGGTAAATGTTACCATTTTGTCACAATTTATAATTCATAATCATTGGTTTATATTTATTAATTTTCTTAGTTAAATGGAAATTGTTTTAATATCATATTTTCCTTAAAAATTAACCATTTTCATCATTTTTTCTATCTTTCATCAAGTTAATTTATATATTAGTAGAGTTAATTAAATAATAATAAAATAAATATATTTAAATTTTTATATATCATAATTAATTAAGAAAGAACTTCCATAATTTTGGTAATAAGGAACAAATTTTTAAATAATCCCATTGGAAATTAATCAACTGCTCTTGGGAATGTTTTCCAAATGGGGGAGAAACTGAGGTAAAAAAAATTAATTCGAAGTTATAATTTATAGAGTATATAAATGTGATTTATATATTTTTTAAAATTATTCATAATTAATCATATATTATTTTTTTAATAAATTTTGAAAAAAAGAAATGGGTAGAGCAGTAAGATAATATAGTTGATAAAAACATACTCTTTTCTTGGTGTTTCTAATCTTTAATGGCATAATAATTCTTTGATTAATGGATTTTGTTTACTCTATCGATTCTATAAGTTTTATATGGGATTAATGTAGAGTATTTGGGAATATATTTTGATTTTTTATGTGAGGGTATACTGTTTTTACCAGGGGAGGGATATGGGTTATTTATAATTATAGAGAGGTGTATTTTTAGGTGAAAATATTGAATAAAATACTGTATAATGGATAAACCTTATAATAGTGGTATTTTTAAATAATTAATTATAAATAAAATATATATAATGATTTTATGGAATTAAACCACATTATAATTGGAATCCAATTTTTTTTATTAAAAAAGATATTTCAAAAATGAGAGAATAGTTTTTTAAATGGATACATTAGACATTAGATTTTTTAATATAACTTTTAGGTTCTCAAAACATGTTTATTGTATTTTGATGACTCATTTGTTTAATTAAATATGTTTTGGTCAGGACACTATTTCTTGAAATTATTAGGTCATTATTACATTAGGAATGATATAATTCAATATATACTAGGTATGAAAAAAACTATATATTTTTACTACTCACCTGAAAAATGATGTATTTTCAAAAATTATAAAAAACACACTTTGAAAATTTTGATTTTATTATTTCAAAAATGATATAAATTTTATAAAAATAATTTTATAATATAGTTTATTTTAAATTATAATATGAAAATTATGATTTTTATGAAACAACCTGAATGTTTTTTTTTAAATGTGAATATATTATCTTGGATTTTTTAATCAGGATATTTATTTTCTACACTGTAATATTTATATTATTTTAATTCTCACATGAAAAATATTATTTATATTACATTTTATTATTTTTAGGAAAAATTTCTATTCCAACGGTCAGGTTACTACCTCTAATGGTCATGATATTATTCCCAGAGGTAAGGTTACTATTCTAATAGTCACATTACTATTCTAATGGTGATATTTCCTCCAAAAAATACTACTTCATTCTTTTTTTAATTATTCAGCTCAGTTCCTATGAAGGTTTTAGATTTCCATTTTCTATAATATCATCTAGTTTACTAATATTCTATTTCTTTTCTATAGTTTTGTTTATGTGAGGGATGATTCTAGTCGATCAGGGTGATCCCAATTTTCCAATTATTGTTCTTATATTTTTTTGCATGTAATATATGTAATTTTAGTTTATCTATTTGAGGTTTAATTTAATTATTTTCATTAATGAAATATATATTTTATCATTTCTCTATGTGTTGTATGTTCACAGTACTATATAATATACTCTAATATATATCTATTTCAAGGAAGGAATATCATTTACAAACTCTAGGTTGTAACATTATTCACCCTTTTAGAAACTTCATCCTCAATAGTTCAACTCATTTTATCACTTGAGAATATGTGAGGATAATTCTGTTTTAATTTTTCCTCTAGTTCCCCCATCACCTCATCATACAAAAAATTTCACCACACCACTTTGACAAGGTTATTTGTCTTTGTTGCCTAGGAATTTGTCTCTATACTACCAGAATTTCACTAGCTACTACTAATTTGAGATTTCATTCTCTTGTTATACCACATCCAAAACTAGTACACGTGAGGGGTTATGTATATACTTCCTATAAAGAGATATATGGAACACATCATCTATATAATCTATATTTAGTGAATATGAAACCCGATAGGCCACATCTCTTATGTGATAAAGGATGTTAAAGAAAATAATTTAAATAGGGAAAATATTCCCTTTATTTCATTAATGTATGACTCTCTACCATGGTAATATTCAAAGGAAAACATTATCTCCAACTTCAATCTACAAGTATAATTGAAGGTTATTTACAAATCTATTCTGCTGATATAACTCTACTATTATATGTCAACCTATGGATTGAACTCTATTTTTTATCTCTTAAACAAGATCAGGTACAAGTAGATTTTCTTTTCTAACATCATCCCAATAATTATAATTTCAAGATTTTCCCCATAAAGAGCATCATATAAGGACATTTGAACTTTTTGGTTGAGGGTTTTACTGTTGGAACCAGTTTGTGTATAAGGTTGTATTTGTTGTCAATAGTTGTCAATGCAGATCAAAATGAAGGAGATCATGAAGAACTCCGATGAAGTAGAGGAGTGGTGATTCAGACGATTGTTGTACTGATCGGAAGTTCAAAGAACATGTGTCAAAGGTGATACATTGTTTACAACAATGCAGAATGTGAGGTATAATCCATCCAAGGTATAATCCATCCAAGGATGATCAAAGAAGAATGAGGTTTTTGGATGAAGTCCATGCAATTACTCATGATTGCATGAGAACCATGCAAGAGACTTCCTGACGAATTGAATCGGTTTGCATGAAGTACATCATACCTGTTGATGAAGAAGACAATGTGCAATGATTGGACTTCTGAGATAGTCATGAACATCATATTGTCATAGAAGATGATGATGCTAAAGCTGTTCCTTCAAAGACTACATATCACAATTGTGGAGGTTGTGATAAAAGCAGAAGAGTTGTTGAAGTATACAGATCACCAAGATGAAGCGTTGTTGAGGTGATCGTCCTTGTCGACAAAGCAAACAAACGACATACAAATTTGTTGGCAAAAGAGTTTCTATGGAGGCAGGTCGAGTTCAAGGACTGTGGAATAATGATCCATGTTTTTATTCAAGGAACGTCGACAAAGGAATGGATGATCTGGAGGCGGACTAAAAGAGCAGATACAAGGTGGCGCCGTTTTCCAGTGTTTGCCAAATTTTTGGGCCTCAAAATCGGAAAATGAAGACATGGATTGTCTGCAAAAGGAGGTTCGCACAAAAAGGAAGTGGTGCGCGAAATATAAGAGGCTTGCGCGAAATACTTAAGTTAGGCGCGAAAAACAGCGGGATGCGCGAAATAGTTTTTCGCGCAAACAGTGTTTCGAAATCAGAGAGGTGAAAAATGGCAAAGGCATGGGCTGCGCGAAAAACCAGAGCTGTGCGCGGAAAAATGGGAAGGTGCGCGTAATTCAAAGAACTGAGAGACAGTTTTACGCGCAAGAAAGAGGGTTTTACGCGCAGGATAAAAATCGTCTATAAATATGAGGTGAACCCATCTCATTCGGAGAGGCTCGACACTTAGACAAATCCTGAGCTCCGGTGCGCGGAAAAGTTAAGGTCCAGAGGGTTGCGCGAAAAAGAAGGTGTTGCGCGAAAAAGGAAAGTTTTGCGCGAAAAAGAAGAGCTGCGCGAAAAGCCTTTTACGCGACAAAAGTTATTTTTACGCGCAAGGTTTTAATTTTACGCGCAAGACCTCGGGAAGGGTGCGCGGAAAATTTGGGGGTCCCGCAAGCTTTTTGACAGGTGCTTAGCACTCTCAAACCTGCTTTGCGAAGAGTAGAAGAACGATCGTGCAACCAAAATCTGATCTGCACAGAGAGAGAAATATATCGATACACTCAGGTTTCAGAATTGGGAATTGAAGGAAGAGAAGGAGTTTTAGTGCATTCAGGTATTGCACTGAAGTAGAAGATTGATTTCAAAAGAGCATCAACTCAGGACTCTGATGCAAGCAAAGTCTCATGCTGAACAGGAGACAAAAGACTTCAATGCATATCTATTGAAAAGACCTTCACGTCTATAAACTGAGTGAGACTTCACCACCGGCAGTGAGCCAGGGGGAGTCAACGGGAGTGACCCGAGGGACGCAGTGAGCTATCCCTAAACAATTGTAAAGGCAGTGAGCCTGGGACATAGTGTCTGTACCCGAACATTTGTATCCGCAGCTAGTGAAGCATAGTGGATTTAGGTACGACCGGCAACCTGTCGGCGTATACTCCTTGGACGTAGCCCTTAGTGGTGAACCAAGTAAAAATAGCTGTGTCATCTGTCTCTGCATGTGAATGTTTAATTGCTGATCATATCCATCATACAGGTTTATGTAGTTCCTACCAACGTGGGAACAAGATCCACAACTAAAAGAAGAAAAAGTTGCCACCCTGATTCACCCCTCCCCTCTCAGGGTGTCCCGGGGTCCTACAAGTGGTATCAGAGCGAAAGGTTAACGTATGTTGGATATTCTCCAGTAATTCTATTGAGAAGAGGATTTGAGTTTCTTTCCTAAAGTCAACAATGAAGAGCAGTCTTGATGAAGTTTCTGAGCAGACGTCTACATCTAGCAAGACCATGAAAAACAGGAAAAAGAAAGAGAAAAAGCAGCTGAAGAAGTCCCTCATATCCAAAGAAGATGCAATGTCTTGTTCTCCATGCCATTCCAATAATGAAGAAACATCGGGCTTGGAAAGTATCGAGCAGGTGGCTCAGAATTCTTCCAGAGGAAAGGATGACACCCCCTATTCAAGCTTTCAGGAAAAACTCAGAACATATCTGCATGATATTCCAGAAGAAAGGGTTGCTATTATCTGTAGCCTATTTCAATCTATGCAGGTTGAGATCACTAGACTTGAAAGAGAAGCAGACAATATGGAAAAGGGGCTGGAAGGAAAAATTATGGAAAGTATGAAGCTCACCAAACGGGTGAAAGCCCTTGAAGAAAAAGGCGAAGTCAGCAATACTCTGGAAGAACGGATCCATGCACTTGAAGCTGAGTTGAAGAAGAGCAATGAAGTCAAGAATTTTTGTTTGGAAGAAACTTCCATTAAATTCAGGGAACTTGACTCTTTGTTACAAAACAAAGTTAAGATGCATGAAGATGAGGTTGAAAGGTTGAAGAAGACCTGTGAAGAGAAGATGATCACTATTGAAGATCAGAAGATCATCCTCAATATTGTGAGTCAAAAATTGGAAGCTCAGTTGACCAAGATTGAGAACACACATATTGAGACTTCACAAAAGAATGAAATGAGTGATGCTTGCACTCAATGTTCGTTGGAGGAGTCTAAAGCTGAAATGCCTCCAACATGTGATAAGAAGATTATGACAACTCTTGATTATCCACATCAAGAATCAGTTGCTGTCGGTACTCAATGCTCAATGGAGGATTCTATTTTCAAAAGACCTCCAACATGTGATAAGAAGATCATGACTTCTCTCATCGATCTATCACAGACAACTGAGAAAGTGAAGGTACCATCCAGACCATCTTGCACTCATGTTTCTAAATACAGTCCGACAATCAGTGCAGGTGGGAAGAAAAGCTCTAAACAAGTATGGATGAGGATAGGTGAGAAGAAGAAACCTACCACCATGACTAGGGTGGATGGGAAGAAAAAGGAGGAAGCTTCTTCCTCAAATAGAGCACAAACAACTAAGCAAATGGCCCAACAACTTAATACGGAAGACACAAAGAAGAAAAGATTTGTGGGTCAATGTTGGTGCTGCAATAGATTTGGGCACTGTGCACTGGATTGTTTTTATAATCCCTTTCATGGAAAATCACAGGGAATGACTATATCAAAGGGGAGGAAGCCGGAGAAGAAGAAGCAACATCCACAGGTCCAGAAGCATCTGTTTACAGCAAACAGATTTGGAATTCTTGAGAACATCTGTGATGCATGCAATGGCAGTGGTCACAAGAATGGTGCATTCCTAGGTCAACAGATATCCAGAGCTGATAAGAACAGAAGACCACACAAACCATCCAAGTACGAAGAAAGTACCTTGGGAAGAAATCAGAAGAATATGGCGAACACACCTCTCCCCAAGAAGATATCAAGTAGGCAAGCTGAGAAGACCCAGGATTTTAGATCCATGAAATTGAAGGGTCATTCATCCAAAGGAAACACTAAGTGGGATGAATCTCAGATGAACCCATGTGGAAGACCTAAACCAGCTGCAAAAGTTCCACATGACATATTGGTCATCTGGCCAGAAGATTTGAAAAGAATAAGGAAATTTGAAGATGAGATGGCCAAGGCTGGTGACAAAGGAAAAGGAAAACTTTCACATGATGAAGACACAGTGCAGGAGAGATTGCAAACAAAGAGAAACAAACGTGTCAAAGAAGTTCTGTGTGAGAGATGCAAGAAATCTGGTCACATTGCAAAAGGTTGCCTAACCTTAATACCAGAGCAAGAAGCAGTCCTTAAGAGGAGTAAGAATGTATCATTCATGATGGCTGCTAAGCAAAACAACTCTCCACACAAAGCAGAAGAGAATGTGAATAGAGCCATGCCACACCGACATATGTCAGAACACATGTTCAAATGTGCAGGCATGAAGACTGGAGTAAACAGAGGAACTTGGTTGAGAAAAGAACCTCAACCAAGCAAGTCTTCTTGATGAAGCAATAAGGAACCACCTTATTCCCGTAATCATTTGTGTATTGTATTTGTGCTAATAATGCAGGGAATTGAAGGTGAAGAACGCTCTCAGGGGGAGAACCTGAGAAGTAGTGAATGCTGTCAACTCTTGATAGCCAAGCTGAAGAAGTTTCCATCCTTAGTAGATTCTTCAATTGATATTCAAATATTATGATGATGAAGGATCACTCTTGATGAAGATGATGAGGAGTGTTTCCCTTGCGGGGGAGAAGAATGAAGAAGCTTCCATAATCACTGTTTCAATCAATATCAACTCCAGCTGGACTCAAAAGTAGTTGCTCTGTGAATTTCTTGAAGAACACACCAATGGAGAAGGTATGTCATTTCTCAATCACTATCCCTTGGTTACTCAGATCAAACATTAATTTACAAAGGGGGAGTAACTGAATTGATCAGTGACATAAAGAGAATGGAAGTGCCCCAAGGTCACTTATCCTGCCAATTGCACTTGAATGTTTTTGATCTATTTCCTGAAGTGAGTGCAGGAGTTTCAGGTTGATTATTCTCTATCATAGTTGATCTTATTCTACCTGGAATTAAAGTGGTAAACCCTTGAAGACAAGATACATGAGTTATCATCTAATGTTGGTATCATGATCTGTGGATAATGGACAGCCTTGTTGACTTAATCAAATCCTCTTGTTTTCTACATCGAGCATTGCTCAAGTAGACTTAGAGTGAAATGATTAATGAAACATTGCTTAAGTGTGGATTGATACCCTCCCTACCATGTGCTTTGTATTTCTTGTCAATAAGGGGGAGAGAAAGTGAAATGCAGAAGATTCTCATTTTGACATTGACGGATTCATTTCAGAAGATGTTTAAGGTATTGACAACAAAATACAAAGGGGGAGATTGTTGGAACCAGTTTGTGTATAAGGTTGTATTTGTTGTCAATAGTTGTCAATGCAGATCAAAATGAAGGAGATCATGAAGAACTCCGATGAAGTAGAGGAGTGGTGATTCAGACGATTGTTGTACTGATCGGAAGTTCAAAGAACATGTGTCAAAGGTGATACATTGTTTACAACAATGCAGAATGTGAGGTATAATCCATCCAAGGTATAATCCATCCAAGGATGATCAAAGAAGAATGAGGTTTTTGGATGAAGTCCATGCAATTACTCATGATTGCATGAGAACCATGCAAGAGACTTCCTGACGAATTGAATCGGTTTGCATGAAGTACATCATACCTGTTGATGAAGAAGACAATGTGCAATGATTGGACTTCTGAGATAGTCATGAACATCATATTGTCATAGAAGATGATGATGCTAAAGCTGTTCCCTCAAAGACTACATATCACAATTGTGGAGGTTGTGATAAAAGCAGAAGAGTTGTTGAAGTATACAGATCACCAAGATGAAGCGTTGTTGAGGTGATCGTCCTTGTCGACAAAGCAAACAAACGACATACAAATTTGTTGGCAAAAGAGTTTCTATGGAGGCAGGTCGAGTTCAAGGACTGTGGAATAATGATCCATGTTTTTATTCAAGGAACGTCGACAAAGGAATGGATGATCTGGAGGCGGACTAAAAGAGCAGATACAAGGTGGCGCCGTTTTCCAGTGTTTGCCAAATTTTTGGGCCTCAAAATCGGAAAATGAAGACATGGATTGTCTGCAAAAGGAGGTTCGCACAAAAAGGAAGTGGTGCGCGAAATATAAGAGGCTTGCGCGAAATACTTAAGTTAGGCGCGAAAAACAGCGGGATGCGCGAAATAGTTTTTCGCGCAAACAGTGTTTCGAAATCAGAGAGGTGAAAAATGGCAAAGGCATGGGCTGCGCGAAAAACCAGAGCTGTGCGCGGAAAAATGGGAAGGTGCGCGTAATTCAAAGAACTGAGAGACAGTTTTACGCGCAAGAAAGAGGGTTTTACGCGCAGGATAAAAATCGTCTATAAATATGAGGTGAACCCATCTCATTCGGAGAGGCTCGACACTTAGACAAATCCTGAGCTCCGGTGCGCGGAAAAGTTAAGGTCCAGAGGGTTGCGCGAAAAAGAAGGTGTTGCGCGAAAAAGGAAAGTTTTGCGCGAAAAAGAAGAGCTGCGCGAAAAGCCTTTTACGCGACAAAAGTTATTTTTACGCGCAAGGTTTTAATTTTACGCGCAAGACCTCGGGAAGGGTGCGCGGAAAATTTGGGGGTCCCGCAAGCTTTTTGACAGGTGCTTAGCACTCTCAAACCTGCTTTGCGAAGAGTAGAAGAACGATCGTGCAACCAAAATCTGATCTGCACAGAGAGAGAAATATATCGATACACTCAGGTTTCAGAATTGGGAATTGAAGGAAGAGAAGGAGTTTTAGTGCATTCAGGTATTGCACTGAAGTAGAAGATTGATTTCAAAAGAGCATCAACTCAGGACTCTGATGCAAGCAAAGTCTCATGCTGAACAGGAGACAAAAGACTTCAATGCATATCTATTGAAAAGACCTTCACGTCTATAAACTGAGTGAGACTTCACCACCGGCAGTGAGCCAGGGGGAGTCAACGGGAGTGACCCGAGGGACGCAGTGAGCTATCCCTAAACAATTGTAAAGGCAGTGAGCCTGGGACATAGTGTCTGTACCCGAACATTTGTATCCGCAGCTAGTGAAGCATAGTGGATTTAGGTACGACCGGCAACCTGTCGGCGTATACTCCTTGGACGTAGCCCTTAGTGGTGAACCAAGTAAAAATAGCTGTGTCATCTGTCTCTGCATGTGAATGTTTAATTGCTGATCATATCCATCATACAGGTTTATGTAGTTCCTACCAACGTGGGAACAAGATCCACAACTAAAAGAAGAAAAAGTTGCCACCCTGATTCACCCCTCCCCTCTCAGGGTGTCCCGGGGTCCTACATTTACTATATGATAAGTCAACTGATAGAAGATTATGATCTCATACTCCATAAAATTCTATTAAGAAATATCTCATCATGTCCAAGGGTTTCTGAATATATCTTTTAGACCATCCATCAGTTTGGGGTGATATTCCATGCTAAAATTCAATTCAATATTTGGATCATGATAATTATTTATCATGAATTTATAAGTGAATCTTGGATCATGGTCATAGATGACTGAATTTGGTGCCCCATGTATCCTCATCACTTCTTCTATATATATCATGGTATGTAATTCAAGTGAAAAAGCTTCCTAAATAGTAATAATGTGGGCAGTTTTTGTGACTCGATCCACAACAACCCATATCACACTATTCCCTTTGGATGTCTCTATGAGGCCTATGAAAAATTCCATTGAATTTTTTTTTCCAATTTACATGTGAGTATAGGTAATGGTTAAATCATCCCCTTTGAATTATTTATCTCTACTTTAACTTTTTGACATACCATGAAATTTTAGGTCTACTTGTTGATCACTTTAATTATGTTGTCTTGCTAAATGTTCTCTTAGAGATCACTATACATCTTATTACTTCTGGATAGATATATCTAGATGAGAAATGAAAATTATTCAATATATCCTTTGTTACATCCAGGGATGAAGGCATTCAAATCCTATTTACATGCCGAAAAACACCTTCTTCAACAATGTGGAAACCATGAATCTTTTATTCCTTTAATTATTTCGCCCTTTTATGAAGCTCTCGATCATTCCATTATGCTTAATTTTTCTTCTATTAGATTGATGGTTTGAAAATTATTTGGAAAAGTTAGGATTTATTCCATACTATTATTAGTTGAAGATCGATCCTTTTTATATCATTGTAGATAGGGTCTATCTCAATTTTCATCATGGATAGAGTAATATGTTTTTTTTCTACTAAGAGCATCATGTAATCTGTTTGCCTACCCTATTTAGTAGTGAATTGAGAAATCATGGTCCTTGGTTAGATCTAATAATCTTCTTTGATGCATATTGAGATCCATCTGTGTGAATATATTCTTTAGACTATTGTTATTAGTATATTTGTCACACTTCTCACCATAGTGGTAGTTTCACCAAATATTCTAGGTGAAGATCACATCTGATAACACTATATCATGCATCATGTATTTATTCTCAAGGATATTCAGTTTTGGTGAGGAATATGCTATTAAATTTTCATTCTACATGATTGTACAACTGTATACATTCTTTTAAGAATCATTTTATGTCCGAGAATCCTATCCAAATTGTGGGATTGTGAGTACATGCATTGTGATTATACTTTTCTTGAGCTCATTAAATATTTCGTCACATTCATCTTCAGGGATATAATTTAACCATTTCAATGTTGATTTAGTTAGGGGATAGGGAATCAGTATTAATTTCCCAAAAAACATTATCATTACCCTAAAATGACAAGAATACTATAGATTTCATTGATAGTAATGGGTTTCGTCCATAATTTAATTGGATTTCTCATTAAAGGGTCCACTAAGATTCCATCACTTATTATAATGTTCCACAATAATGAGAATTAACGGATCCAAAATTTATAGTTTTTAAACATTACATACATTTTCACATTCCTTAATGTATTTATCATAATCCATATATTCTCTTCATGTTCTAGCTTTCACTTAGTGTAAATGAGAATATAATTGATAAATACTACCAAATATTTATCAAAGATGTCTCTATATACTTGATTCATCAAATAAATTAATATTGTTGTTGAAGTAGTATGTTTTATGGGAATCACAATGAAATCATAGTTCACATACAATGTATTGAAAGCAGTACCTGAAATATCTTCCATATTAACCTTCATCCAATGATATCTAGAACAAAGATACAACTTTGAGAAGTATTGATATCATTATAATTGATTGAATAACTAATAAATTCTTGGTAGGGGATACTTTTTCATAGTAAATATCTTACTGAGCTCATAATAATTGATACACATACACATTGATGTATCCTTTTTTCTTGACAAAGATCTCTGGTTCACCCTAAGGTGATGCACTAGGTTGTATGAACCCTTTTTCCAAATGCTCTTGTAACTATTTCTTCAAATCTTCTAGTTCGATAGGTTCTATAATATAGGGGAATTTTGAGATAAGATTAGATTTATTTATGAGATTCATTGATAAATATACCTACTAAACCAGTGGATATTTAAGTAACTCATTGGGTGAAACATCAGTGAGTTACCTCAAAATTGGAATTTTCTCTAGGTTGATACATTCCATTAACTCATCTATTTCTTCAATGTATGACTATTCATAGGATACCATAACCAATACCATTGACATATTTTTCAAAGGGTATTCATGATATTCCTTGTATTTTTACATGAGAATTGGATTGTTCAACAAATATAAAGATAATTTCTTTTCCTAGAAGTTTATGTGTACTATATATAATGATATCTAATCCATGAATAGTTTAGAATTGAATTTCGCTAGGTAAAGGATTATAAAATTCATTGGAAGAATCATCCCACATTTTTAACTGGAAAATATTCCAACATTTGGTTTGCAATGATCTCACCACAAAGTGTTTTTATAGATAACTATAATTCAATGTATGATTGATTTGATTCAATAGATCTGCAAAACAAATAGGATATAATGGAATGCATCAAACTAGAATCAGAATAAATAGTTTCCATTATTTATTAAATAGTATGTTTACATTGTATGAATTCATTTTTACTTGCCACATCAGTAGTAAAAATAGCATAGCTTTCCCATTATCCTCTATATTTGGTGTTTTCTGACTCAAATTACACTCAAGGACACATTGTTTGGTGCACTAGCTTGAATAGTTCCCTTTCTCTCTATAGTTTACAAATTGAACCATGGGTGGTGCATTACGAGGTTATTTACATTCCTCTAACATGTTAGAAGGGTTCTTCATTTGTCCTTGTCATTTATGGTAATTGCAGCCTTCTCTTCCTCACTTGAAACATTTACATGTCCCTTTGAGTCAATTCCCATGATAACTATTATCATATTTTTGGAAGGTGGGTTTCTATAAATAGTTGAAACTCCATTCTTCTATTCTTATTTCCATAATAATGGGACCATTATCTAAAATTCATATCTACCTTGAGACCACATCAGACTAATTCATTATCACTCTCAATTTTTAAGATAGTTATAGCCTTTATAAGGAGTGGTTTTTAACAACTAAAGAATATATCTATTTTTCTATTATTATTTTAAAAAAACCAATAGATTCATATTGTAAGACTTTTGAGTGTTGTCTTGTGATATGTGAAGTATTCACCATCCTTTTTATTATGCTCTATGAATTCACTCTAGGTATTTTTTAATGCATTCATGGGAAATAATTATTATGTAATAACTTCATAAAGTCTTCCCATTCTATTTCTTCTATTTTATCCTTCAGCTTCACATTCTTAATTAACGACAACCATTGATTGGAATCCCCATATAGTTAATAAACATCCATTTTCACCATATCCTTTTAATAATAGTGGATTATCAAAGTGATATTCTCCATTGATTTAACCCATTATTCCATAAAAAGTGGATTATAAGATCTACTAAATATAGATGGTTGTTACCAATTAAAGGGCTCAATAGACAATTATTACTTCTTGGAAAAGTGAGGAAATTATACTTGGTTAAAGTTATTATTCATATCATAAGTTCACTGGGTAAGCCTTATAATTATGTTTTTAACTCCACCTCTAATGGAATTGGGGATTTCGTTTGTTCAATCATCGCATTTTCCCTTGTAATGACCCAAATTTTCTAATAGGAACAGAATGATTATTTTCAGTTTAAATTCATTATTTTTTACATTGTAATAGTACCTAGTAGATCTACATAGGTCTTGATAGTTTGTAGGGATTTTTTGGAATCAGGATCCCCAGAGTTTAAAAAATAGTCCAGGCCTCCCAGTTAGGAGAAACCATGTGGGATGTCTAATAAGGGATCAGAGGATCGTACTGTTTTTCTACAAGCGTATGATCCTAGTTGAATGAATATGTGGGTTACATAGGGGTTGGGATAGTTATTTTCACCTAGCTTTCACACTGTTAGCCAAACCTTATGCCTAGCCCATATGGGGTCCCTCCTTAGGCAGTGGTATGGTTCACGATTGGTGCATGGTTTGTGAAATCGCATAGACCAACCATGTGAACCATATTTTATTGGGTGAAAATACCATTTTTTCATAATTAATTTAAACCTAACCACATCTTTCTTTCTATCATTCCAGTGGCTAAAGCCTCCTCCTATCTCCTATGACCTCTCCCTCAAGCCTCTTCTTTGTTATTTGTCTACTCCTTCATCCAAAACCCAAATGAAGCGTCTTTCAATGAATTGGTTAACATTAGTGGGACCATTAATCCACTATCTTAAAATCCTAGTTTCTTTTCCTATCTCTTACACTAGTTAGGTTCATTATCATATGCCCTATTTTCATAGTGTTGGACCATTCATTTTTTCTTCTTATGATCTACTTCAAATTTGAAGCTGATATTGGATGGTATGTAATCTATTATCTTATGGTAGGTGGTCTAGATTTCATTCACAAATGTTTTGGTGTTTTCATGTTTTTTCCATTGTGGTGCATTCCAAACATTTCTTTGCATCACCCTAAAATGTGTTTTTCATTTCTAAATAATTATACAGATGATGTTACACTCCCGAGGACCATTGATATGTGTTTAGAGGATGAAAACCCTCATCATAGAAAAATATTTAGGTGTTTTTAATGAAAAACCATCTTATATCAAAACATTAAATTGACTGGAACACCCCCTATGTGTTCGGCATGGATTATAAATAGAATCCCCCCCTTTTGTGTAATTATACAGTATATTAAATCATGTTATATGTTTTTTGTTTTACATGAACATGGATTTCCATTCTAAATTAATTAAATGGATAAATTATAATGAATTATAATTGGTAGAGAGGACATGATATGCTATTCATTCTTTGACTTATATAAATTATGTGAATAGTGATTCCTTGGTTGGATAGGTCTGAATGAATATGATTAATTTGATGTAATCCATCATGTTATTACTATTATTACGATTATTCCATTGTTATTGTATGTTGGATGATGGATAAGGGACTTTTTGAGCATGATGCTTCTCTGTGACTTACATAAGGTGTTTAGTATTACATCTCTCACCATTATACAATTATTATGGGCAATGAGAATAATGTCCACTGTTACTCTATATTAGGTGTTGGGAATGACATATCACACCACCTATCTCGAGTGATGAGCATGATATCTCACATTAATTTTGAGATTTTGGACATGTACCCTCTTCTGGGGCTTATTACATCTTTAGAAAAGTAATGGATGCTTATGATACTACTCGGGTCCAGCTTATTCATAGTATCCATGTATATGCCTAAAAACATCCACACATACTTAGTTCATATAGGTGTATAAAGTATATAAGTATATAACTATATATATTATTAACTATATATATGATTACTAATCAGAAAAAGAATGACATATGTTGAAAGTGGTATACCAATCTAGGTGTGTTGTAGGATATTTAGATGGATAGTTTTTTTTATTCATCATTTTTATTATTTATTTATGCCTTCACACTGATTATCAATGCACACAACTTGGATTGATTATAGACACCATTGGTGGTGTCCTACTGGGATTATATATCATTCCCTACTCAGGACGCTTTTTGTACCCAAGTTGATTACATGTCTGTAAGTATGGATATAGGAAAAAGCCCTCCTATAGATTCTTGATTTGTTTTTTCTTAGAGGTTAGAGCATAGGAGAAGAAGAATGATCATATTCTTATGATACTAGAGGAGAATCCTTTTGGAATATTTGTATTTTGGTATATAATGTTTTATATTCATGTCCCTTATTTATACTTTTTGTATATCATCATGTCATGAAATCATTGTATATGACTCAGTCATCTGGATTTTGATTATATTTCAGTTTATTAGGTCATTACACTTTTTTCAGTTCATATTATATTGGTATCACTATAAAAACTTTTTATATATGGTTCCTCTATTTTATGTTTGTTTATTATATCTGATATTACACTCTTGTATGAGGATATAGTCTACCCACTATACCACATTAGACCCTCACTACTAGTCAGAAGCCTCTGGAATATGGGGATGCACACTTGAGGCCCTATGACCCATCAACTTTGGGCACACATTAATTTGATCCTGAGTTGGTGTAACACCCCAGGTAAATAAAGAATATGAAATTTTCATATTTATCTATATTTTTGAATAAAATATTAATATTACTTTAAAGGGAATTCTATGCTCGAGGGCGTACCTAATATGCAACAACGAGTTTCTTAGAAGTCTTACGATACACTCTAATAGTAAAATAATATTATTTTAAAAGGTATTTAATGCCTAGCCATTATAATGGAGGGAATGAACAAAACTAACTACAAAATGATTATATATGTTTTTCAAATATTTTTACTTTTATCCAATAAAAGTTAGAGGCTTAAAATGCAAATAAATCCAATTTTGAGCATAAATCATCTAATATTCTTTAAAAGGACGATTAACTTCCTTTTGATGGAGAACCATTTTTAAATATACTTTTTACAATTTTATATGTAGTGTATGAAAAAATATTATCCTTCTTTAGAATATGTACATCAAAATTTACTTTGTGTAAAATTTTGTTATTTTTCCGATAAAGATCATTTTTATTGAAAATATTGCATTTTAATTCAAAACCTCCTTTTAATATAATTTATTTATATGGATAGATTAAATTTTTAATTTATATTAAAGTGCATTTAGAATATATTTTTACCATTTAATCTAATGGTGGTCATTGGAATTAATTTCACTTTGAAATTGGACTTATACTAGTGTCAATCTTTTAATAGATATTGTTTCTTAAAAACACACTATTTGTTCTGATAGCGGGAATTAATTATTAAATTAATTAATGAAACATATATGTTTTGAATTTTGTAAAATAGACATCATTATTGAATTCAGAAGATCAAATATATCTTAGAGTGAATTTTTGGAATTTTTCTGAAAAACATCAATTTTTGAAGAATAGTGAAACCACTAAGTGGTAGTTTAAAAACTGATTTTTCATTTAAATGAAACATTACCACTTATATGATTTGAATATCAAAAATCCAACATACATTGTCATCATTAGGATTTAAAATGTGGTTCAATGGGATTAAAATAATTTTTTGTTTAATAGTAACTTTTATGTTTTTAATCACGATTAGAGGTAATTATTGTAATTTAAGGTAAAAATAATGTATTAATAATAATAAATGACCAAGACGCATGTCCTACCCTCATTGGATGTGTCATGGACGACCAATACAATCCTTGGGTCAACTTGGGGACCCCATGGAGCCACTTTCGTTGGAAAATGACATAAATAAATTTTTATTTAATGTTAAAATAAAAATGTCACAAGCATGAGTTGTTTTAGTAAAACAATTTTTAAATGGGGTTACAGAAGTCATATTTTGGACTATAAGTATTCATTAGAAAGATAAAAATATTTTCTGTATCATGATATTTGTTCTATAATTTTTAGACATTAAATAAATTAAATTATATATGACATCATGATGATGCAGCGATTACCTCATTAATAAAGGATTTAAATAAAATGAAAAGATAATGTTAAAACTATTTCTTACACTTGTCAAAGACATATTGGATGAGTATATTTCAAACCCTTACCACCTTATCCAAGAAATACATCAATGTGGGACCTTTAAAATCCAAAACGCATTTGAAAATAAAGTAACATTTTGTAACTTTCCAAGAGTTCCCATCCTCTCCTCTTATAAAAGGCCCCCACCTCTACCACCTTACCCACACCTCTCAAGCCTTTTGATCGGCCAAACCCTGCTCATTTTGTCTCTCCACATCCCTCTTTTACTCCTAGAAGCCTCACTTTTGACAGAAGTCTTCCCAAGGAAGCCTTTGAGCTCAAATCAAAGAGAGATACCCGATTTTAAGGTAATGTATTCACTTGTGTTCTTTTGTTTTATTTTGCTTCTCCAACCCCCTAAACTATTTTTATTCTTTTATATTGTAACAAAACCAGTATCTTCAATATAATAGGATATTGTTATAAAAAGTATTCGAGATACACTTACACACACCTTCGTCTAATGGTTATTGAGCATACTGTTTCTGTGGATGGCGAATTTCTGGCTCACGAAATGATGATTATTCAATGTTCTTTTAACACCTTCAAAGGTGGCCATTAAGATGACACTATATTTATATATGGTTTATAATACGTTTATGTTTTACTTAATCTTCTGTATTTTTCATTTATGGAATAACTTTATTGTTTCCATTATGGGTAAATGTGATATCTTCATTTTAAGAGGTGCGGACTACCGCCCCCTAAATGTGATTTGATTCATTATCACCATATGTGGTAAATATAAAGGATAAATTTAATGATATTATATATGATACCATACTTTAATTATAATACAATTATGTATCATTATGTTTTAATTCCATGAAATAATAAATAGAAATGGAAGTAGCGTTCATGCGTACGTACGACTTACCGTCTTCATGAACGGTGCATTTCATTTCTTACCTCTAAATGTTATGTAACATTATAAATGCATTTATATAATGGATATATATGATATATATGATATCTAAATAATGAATATAATTTTGGATATAATATATATTTTACGACATGAACAACTTGTAATTATAAAGAGTTTATTTTTTTTGACTCAAGTAGCAATGATCTACAAAACGACCATTATTAACTTAAATAATTACATATTGTTCATAGCATTGTAGTAAGTGAAATAAAAGTAATAATGAACTTGAAAAACGTTCTTAATAAAGTATAAATTAACTCATGTTTATTATTCAGGAGGTTAAAGAATGATCGAGTCAAGTCAGACCCGAGGTTAGGGATCATACCCCTCTCTTTCTTTTTAAGTACACTCTTTTATGTCATTACTTTTAAGCTCATCTTCCTTATGATTGGGATGTTATTTTATATTAATCTTACTGTAATTTTTATGTTCATATGATTAAATACCCTATTTTCTCTCATTAATCCTTTTTGGAAGTTTTAATTGGCGCCGTTAGGCTGCCAGAATTTCGTAAGGGGCTTTTTATCTCACTTTGTGTTTTCGTGAGATTCATGTTACATTTGCCAATATTTTCTTTTGAGTGGTGTATGTACTGTCAATTATTATATTCTTTGTATAACATACTTTCGTTTATGATTATTTACATCACTGTTGTATAGTCCTTCTTTCATGGGGTGTACGTTTCGAAATTTACCGAAATCATTAAGGGAACCATTCGCCCTCCTCTTTTTAAAAGACTTCTTTTGTTATGTCTTTTAATTTTCATCTTATTATGTGGGGATATGTTCTTATATATCCTTATTGTCGTAAATTTTATGTCCAAGTGATGAGGTACCCTTTATCTCTCTCATCAACTCTTTTTCTAAAATTTGATGTGACGCCATTAGGCTATCAAGGGAACTTCTTAACCCAATTTCGATTTCTTTGGGTTCAACATGTAGTTATAGAATATGTCATCTTTTGAATATGTGTGAATGACCTTTGATTATTTTAAACTTAATATCCCCTTATATTGGGTGTATTTATATTTGTCACACATAATTATGAGATTGATTTATCCTTAATTTAAGGATACCATCTTTATAATGGATTTCATCTCAATTTACATTTCCATTGAGACTTCATTGTTGTTATGCACCAATTCACTCTTATATGGTTTATATACCATCTTCTGGAATATTATATCATGAATCCCTTTATTCTCATGATATTATTAAATGTTATTCCTCAATTATTGTGTTCAAGTGTCACTCATTTTGTTAAAAACCCTTTAAATAAAATATCATTTTAAATGTTTTAATAATTTATTCTTATAAATATTTCTCATTAATATCCATGTTTTCAAAATGCTTTTAAGGGTTTGTTTATATGGATATTAATGGTTTATAATGTTAAATGCTTCAATGTGTTATGGGACACTTTGATTTAAAAATCTTTGTATTAAATGTATTAAATGGTTTGGAAAATGGTTTTTAGAATGGATTCATTATTTCAATATCTTAAAATTTTATATTGTTATTGTAATGTGGGAATGTTATATTTCCTTTCTGCTTAAGTTATGTGGTATGATTAAGTTATGGTTCTTGGGTAATGTTTATGAAGACGGGTGGTTCCGTGATAAACTAAGGGCAGGTGATCCCGATATAGATTTCCAATGCATTGGCTAACGCAAAGGAGTTAAACGTTAAGGTTTCTCCGAAGAGATTTAGGGAATATACTCTGATGGGTATTCCAAACGTAACCAAGAGGGTTACTCCCTACGTAAGAATGTTATGAATGCCTCAAGTTACCTTTATGTCTTATGATTTCTACGATTTATTCATGATTTTATGAGGTATGTTAAAGTGATTATGTTTTATGGGTAAAGAATGATTTCATTCTTATGTATATATGTACTCAAGTTTCCTTTCCATACTTTTTATAACCCTTACTAAGCTTTTTATGTTAATCCCAAGTTTTTGAAATGTTTTCACAGGTCAAGGGATTGGTACATGATATGATGATAGTGTCAAGATAGTGTCAAGAAAGAATCCATGTTTTATTTTAAATATGTTTCTGTTGATGGGAAAATGAATACTATCTTTTATGTATCAACTTTGTTTAAATGTGGAATGTAATGCAGGTTTTATGATCTAATTCTCTAAAACTCAAAACCTGAAAAGTTCCTCAATGTGTAATCTTGTAATAACTCAAGATTATGTAAGGTTTATGGCTGGGACCTTATAGTTGGTATCAGAGGTCGGTTTAGATAACTTTAGAGGTTAGAGTGTTGTTTAAGAAAAAGTGACAAGTTGTATATAACAACAATGGTTAGTATATTAGATGGAGTCATCATTTTTTTTGAAAGTTAGAATGAGTTTGAGATAACTTTGATAAGAATATCTTGGTGTTTATCTTCCCCTTTTTTATTTTATGATTTTACTGATATACTCACACTGACCATTTTGGTTTTAGTAAATGGCTGGATCTAGCAGGCACAAAAGTAACATTGGATTTGAATAAAACTGTGACGGTTTTATGAAAGAACAACTGAATGATATGGGAGCTAAAATAAGAACTCTTGTGGTTATCCTCAACCAACTATCTGGAGTCATGATTGACCACCTGAACCTTAGTGATTTTTATAAGGCATCATATATGCGAGAAACAAATACCTACGGAAGTTGAGGAAATAATCATAAAGGTAAGTATGTTCAAAAATTTATGTGTCAAATATGTGGAAAGAAACACATTGGAAAATGTTTCATAGGGATAGAGAGATACTATAGGTGTTGAAATGAATGTCATAAAGCACGAACCTGCCATGGTAAAAGGAATAATCTAGTTGACTCTAGGAAAGGGAAAGAAGTTCTTTCTAAAGGATCAATTGAATGTTTTAAATGTGGTGTGCATGGTCATTATGGAAACACATGTTCTATGAAGACGTTTCAGGAATGGGGTCACCAAGATCGAACAAATATTCATTTACAAATACCTAATGCCATTTCGATTGAGGATGAAGAAACTGACAATGAAGAATGAAAGGTATGGATTATTTCATAACATATGTTTTCCTATTATTGGAATCTTAGGATATGATTCATGATTTTGTTTGTAAGAAAGATGTATTTCAGAATAAGTTGAAAAGGAATGGCTAATGGATCATGAAGAATATTGAATGAGTAAGAAGTCATCATATAAGGGATTCAAGAGTTATGGTAGATTTTAGGATGGTGAAATTCTTAGATGTATTAAGTCTCTTTTGATGATGGGGTTACATTAGAAGACTTTTTATAGTAACCCTGATGTTTGATATATGAAAATTTTATTCAAGGAATAATTATCCTTTCTTTTGTGGATATAGTTATAAAGAACCATTTGGGTTTATATAATCCTTTAATTTTAGGCAATTACTGGTTAATACATTTTGGGTTTCAATATTTGTTTGTTTTACTCTGTAGAATTTTATGGATATATGTTTATTGAATGGTCTTCATTGAACTTTGGGTTTTTTTGACAAATTTTGGAGATTAAGAATAGATTTTTTATATATAAAGGATTATACTTTTTGGGTATTATCTGATCTCATACTAGCCTTTTTGGTTTTAGTTTTTTTTAGGTCTAAAGACATGGGAAGTATATAGTTCTCTTTTGTGGATTAGGTGATTCTCTAGAAGTTGATTATAGCTCTCTTAATGTGAATAAGTCATTTTAAATACTCGTCTTTTGGAGAAAATATGAGTTCGTGTAAGAAATCTAGTAAAAGTTGAAAGTCAACATGAACATTAAGTATGATTCCTAATGTTTTAGTTAAGCTCATAAATAAATTCCTCAATGAAAAGTAACTTAAAACAAAAATGCTGTCTGTTAATTTTTCCTACTGGGGAATCAAATACCGTTTAACCCATCACAAGTTTGTGATTTTGTTGTTGTTAACTTTCTCCTAGACATGTTTACTATCACTATACATTAGAAAATGACCCTTTGTTTTCTCCTCCATATCCATATTTTCATACTTGGAATCTTGGTATTGGTTAACTCGGGTGACATTTGTACTTCTCTCCCATTCTTTTAATGTGATAATTTTACTGACTCTTATTTGGATGTGGGATTATCAATGAAGCTTCCAAACCCAAATTTAAAATTGTGAGGACGCAATTACCAATAGGGGGGAAGGATGTAACACCCCAGGTAAATAAAGAATATGAAATTTTCATATTTATCCATATTTTTGAATAAAATATTAATATTACTTTAAATGGAATGCTATGCTCGAGGGCGTAACCAATACACAACAACGAGTTTCTTAGAAATCTTATGTTACACTCTAATAATAAAATAATATTATTTTAAAAGGTAGTTAACGCCAAGCCATTATAATGGAGGGAATTAATGGAACTAACTATAAAATGATTATATATGTTTGTCAAATATTTTTACTTTTACCCAATAAATGTTAGAGGGTTAAAATGCAAATGAATCCAATTTTAAGAATAAATCTTCTAATATTATTTAAAAGGTCGATTAACTGCCTTTTGAGGGGGAAACCTTTTTAAATATACGTTTGACAATTTTATATGTTGTTTTTGACAAAATAAAATCATTCTATAGAATCTGGACATCAAAATTTACTTTGTGTAAAATTTTGTTATTTTTCCAATAAAGATCATTTTTATTGAAAATATTGCATTTTAATTCAAAACCTCCTTTTAATATGATTTATTTATATGGATAGATTATATTTTTAATTTATATTAAAGTGTATTTAGAATATATTTTTACCATTTAATCTAATGGTGGTCATTGGAATTAATTTCAATTTGAAATTGGACTTAAACAAGTGTCAATCTTTTAATAGATATTGTTTCTTAAAAACACGCTATTTGTTTTGACAGCAGGAATTAATTATTAAATTAATTAATGCAACATATATGTTTTGAATTTTGTAAAATATAAATCATTATTGAGTTTGGAATATCAAATATAGCTTAGGGTGAATTTTTGGTATTTTTCTGAAAAACTCCAATTTTTGATGAATAGTGAAACCACTATGTGGTTGTTTAAAAACTGATTTTTCATTTAAATGAAACTTTACCACTTCCATGATTTGAATTTTAAAAAGCTGACATACATGGTTGTCATTAGGATTTAAAATGTGGTTCAATGGGATTAAAATAATTTTTTTGGTGAATAGTAACTTTTATATTTTTAATTGCGATTAGAGGTAATTAGTGTAATTTAAGGTAAAAATAATGTGTTAATAATATTAAATGACCTATACACATGTCCAACCCTCATTGGATGTGTCATTTCCAACCATGAAAATCTATGGGTCAACTTGGGGACCCCATGGAGGCACTTTTCTTGGAAAATGACATAAATAACATTTTATTTAATGTTAAAATAAAAATGTCACAAGCATGAGTTGTTTTACTAAAAAAAATTTAAATGGGGTTATACAAGTCATATTTTTTACTATAAATATTAATTATAAAGATAAAAATATTTCCTACATCATGATATTTTTTTTATAATTTTTAGACATTAAATAAATTAAATAATTTATGACATCATGATGATGCAACGATTGCCTCATTAATAAAGGATTTAAATAAAATGAAAATATAATGATAAAACTATAACTTACACTTTTCAAAGACCTATTGGATGAGTATATTTAGAACCCTTACCACCTTATCCTCTAAATAAATCATTGTGGGACCTTTAAAATATGAAACACATTTGAAAATAAAGTAACATTTTGTAACTTTCCAATAGTGCCCCTCCTCTCCTCTTATAAAAGGACCCCACCTCTACCACCTTACCCACACATTTAAAGCCTTTGGCTCGAGCAACCCCTGCAAATTTTGTCTCCCCACATCCCTCTCTTACTCCTAGAAGCCTCACTGTGGGAAGAATCCTTCCCAAAGAAGCCTTTGAGCTCAAATCAAAGAGAGATACCCGATTTTAAGGTAATGTCTTCACTTGTGTTCTTTTGTTTTATTTTGTTTCTCCAACCCCCTAAACTCTTTTTATTATTTTATTTTGTAAAAAATACAGTTTCGTCAATATACTAGTATGTTGTTATAATAAGGATTAGAGCTAAACTTACACACACCTTCATCTAATGGTTAAAGAGCATACTGTTTCTGTGGATGGCAAATTTCTGCCTCACGAAACGATGATTGTTCAATATTCTTCTAACACATTCAAAGGTGGCCATTAATATGACACTATATTTATATATGATATATAATATTTTTATGTTTTACTTAAGCTTATGTATTTTTCATTTATGTAATACCTTTATGGTTTCCATTATGGTTAAATTCAATATCTTCATTTTAGGAAGTGCGGACTACCGCCCCCTCAAAGTGATTTGATTCGTTAACACCTTATGTGGTACGTATAAAGGATAAATTTAATGATATTATATATGATACCATACTGGAATTATAATACTATTATGTATCATCACGTTTTAATTCCATTAAATAATAAATAGAAATGGAAGTAGCGTTCATGCGTACGTACGACTTACCGTCTCCATGAAAGGTGCATTTCATTTCTTACCTCTAAATGTTATGTAACATTATAAATTCATGTATATAATGGATATATATTATATATACAATATCTAAATAATGAATATAATTCTGGATATAATACATATTTTACCACATGAATAATTTGTAATTATAAAGAGTTTATTTTTTTGACTCAAGTAGCAATGATCTACAAAATGACCATTATTAACTTAAATAATTACATAGTGTTAATAGAATGGTAGTAAGTGATATAAAAGGAATAATGACCTTTAAAAAGGTTATTAATCAAGTAGAAATTATCTCAAGTTTTTAATTCAGGAGGTTAAAGAACGATCGAGTCAAGTCAGACCTGAGGTAAGGGATCTTACCCCTCTCATTCTTTTTAAGTACACTCTTTTATGTCATTCCTTTTATGCTCATCTTTCTTATGATTGAGAAGTTATTTTATATTAATCATAATGTAATTTCTATGTTAATATGATTATAGACCCTATTTTCTCTCATCAATACTTTTTGGAAGATTTAATTGGCGCCGTTAGGCTGCCGAAATTTCGTAAGGGGCTTTTTATCTCAATTTGTGTTTTCGTGAGATTCATGCTACATTTGCCAATATTTCCTTTTGATTGGTGTATGTACTGTCCATTATTCTACTCTTTGTGTAACATAATTTCGTTTATGAGTATTTTCATCAATGTTGTATAGTCCTTCTTTCATGGGGTGTACGTTTCGAAAGTTACCCAAATCGGTAAGGTAACCTTTCACCCTCCTCTTTTTAAAAGACTTATTTTGTTATGTCTTTTAATTTTCATCTTATTATGTGGTGATTTGCTCTTATATATCCTTATTGCCGTAAATTTTATGTCCAAGTGATGAGGTACCCTTTATCTCTCTCATCAACTCTTTTTCTAAAATTTTATGTGATGCCGTTAGGCTGTCAAGGGAACTTCTTAACCCAATTTTGATTTCTTTGGGTTCTACATGTAGTTATTGAATATGTCATCCTTTGAATATATGTGAATGACCATTGATTATTTTACACTTTATATCCACTTATATTGGGTGAATTTATATTTGTCACACATAATTATGAAATTGATTTATCCTTAATTTAAGGATACCATCTTTATAATGGATTTCATCTCAATTTACATTTCCATTGAGACTTCATTGTTGTTATGCACCAATTCACTCTTATATGGTTTATATACCATCTTCTGGAATATTATATCATGAATCCCTTTATTCTCATGATATTATTAAATGTTATTCCTCAATTATTGTGTTCAAGTGTCACTCATTTTGTTAAAAACCCTTTAAATAAAATATCATTTTAAATGTTTTAATAATTTATTCTTATAAATATTTCTCATTAATATCCATGTTTTCAAAATGCTTTTAAGGGTTTGTTTATATGGATATTAATGGTTTATAATGTTAAATGCTTCAATGTGTTATGGGACACTTTGATTTAAAAATCTTTGTATTAAATGTTTTAAATGGTTTGGAAAATGGTTTTTAGAATGGATTCATTATTTCAATATCTTAAAATATTATATTGTTATTGTAATGTGGGAATGTTATATTTCCTTTCTGCTTAAGTTATGTGGTATGATTAAGTTATGGTTCTTGGGTAATGTTTATGAAGACGGGTGGTTCCGTGATAAACTAAGGGCAGGTGATCCCGATATAGATTTCCAATGCATTGGCTAACGCAAAGGAGTTAAACGTTAAGGTTTCTCCGAAGAGATTTAGGGAATATACTCTGATGGGTATTCCAAACGTAACCAAGAGGGTTACTCCCTACGTAAGAATGTTATGAATGCCTCAAGTTACCTTTATGTCTTATGATTTCTACGATTTATTCATGATTTTATGAGGTATGTTAAAGTGATTATGTTTTATGGGTAAAGAATGATTTCATTCTTATGTATATATGTACTCAAGTTTCCTTTCCATACTTTTTATAACCCTTACTAAGCTTTTTATGTTAATCCCAAGTTTTTGAAATGTTTTCACAGGTCAAGGGATTGGTACATGATATGATGATAGTGTCAAGATAGTGTCAAGAAAGAATCCATGTTTTATTTTAAATATGTTTCTGTTGATGGGAAAATGAATACTATCTTTTATGTATCAACTTTGTTTAAATGTGGAATGTAATGAAGGTTTTATGATCTAATTCTCTAAAACTCAAAACCTGAAAAGTTCCTCAATGTGTAATCTTGTAATAACTCAAGATTATGTAAGGTTTATGGCTGGGACCTTATAGTTGGTATCAGAGGTCGGTTTAGATAACTTTAGAGGTTAGAGTGTTGTTTAAGAAAAAGTGACAAGTTGTATATAACAACAATGGTTAGTATATTAGATGGAGTCATCATTTTTTTTGAAAGATAGAATGAGTTTGAGATAACTTTGATAAGAATATCTTGGTGTTTATCTTCCCCTTTTTTATTTGATGATTTTACTGATATACTCACACTGACCATTTTGGTTTTAGTAAATGGCTGGATCTAGCAGGCACAAAAGTAACATTGGATTTGAATAAAACTGTGACGGTTTTATGAAAGAACAACTGAATGATATGGGAGCTAAAATAAGAACTCTTGTGGTTATCCTCAACCAACTATCTGGAGTCATGATTGACCACCTGAACCTTAGTGATTTTTATAAGGCATCCTATATGCGAGAAACAAATACCTACGGAAGTTGAGGAAATAATCATAAAGGTAAGTATGTTCAAAAATTTATGTGTCAAATATGTGGAAAGAAACACATTGGAAAATGTTTCATAGGGATAGAGAGATACTATAGGTGTTGAAATGAATGTCATAAAGCACGAACCTGCCATGGTAAAAGGAATCATCTAGTTGACTCTAGGAAAGGGAAAGAAGTTCTTTCTAAAGGATCAATTGAATGTTTTAAATGTGGTGTGCATGGTCATTATGGAAACACATGTTCTATGAAGACGTTTCAGGAATGGGGTCACCAAGATCGAACAAATATTCATTTACAAATACCTAATGCCATTTCGATTGAGGATGAAGAAACTGACAATGAAGAATGAAAGGTATGGATTATTTCATAACATATGTTTTCCTATTATTGGAATCTTAGGATATGATTCATGATTTTGTTTGTAGGAAAGAAGTATTTCAGAATAAGTTGAAAAGGAATGGCTAATGGATCATGAAGAATATTGAATGAGTAAGAAGTCATCATATAAGGGATTCAAGAGTTATGGTAGATTTTAGGATGGTGAAATTCTTAGATGTATTAAGTCTCTTTTGATGATGGGGTTACATTAGAAGACTTTTTATAGTAACCCTGATGTTTGATATATGAAAATTTTATTCAAGGAATAATTATCCTTTCTTTTGTGGATATAGTTATAAAGAACCATTTGGGTTTATATAATCCTTTAATTTTAGGCAATTACTGGTTAATACATTTTGGGTTTCAATATTTGTTTGTTTTACTCTGTAGAATTTTATGGATATATGTTTATTGAATGGTCTTCATTGAACTTTGGGTTTTTTTGACAAATTTTGGAGATTAAGAATAGATTTTTTATATATAAAGGATTATACTTTTTGGGTATTATCTGATCTCATACTAGCCTTTTTGGTTTTAGTTTTTTTTAGGTCTAAAGACATGGGAAGTATATAGTTCTCTTTTGTGGATTAGGTGATTCTCTAGAAGTTGATTATAGCTCTCTTAATGTGAATAAGTCATTTTAAATACTCGTCTTTTGGAGAAAATATGAGTTCGTGTAAGAAATCTAGTAAAAGTTGAAAGTCAACATGAACATTAAGTATGATTCCTAATGTTTTAGTTAAGCTCATAAATAAATTCCTCAATGAAAAGTAACTTAAAACAAAAATGCTGTCTGTTAATTTTTCCTACTGGGGAATCAAATACCGTTTAACCCATCACAAGTTTGTGATTTTGTTGTTGTTAACTTTCTCCTAGACATGTTTACTATCACTCTACATTAGAAAATGACCCTTTGTTTTCTCCTCCATATCCATATTTTCATACTTGGAATCTTGGTATTGGTTAACTCGGGTGACATTTGTACTTCTCTCCCATTCTTTTAATGTGATAATTTTACTGACTCTTATTTGGATGTGGGATTATCAATGAAGCTTCCAAACCCAAATTTAAAATTGTGAGGACGCAATTACCAATAGGGGGGAAGGATGTAACACCCCAGGTAAATAAAGAATATGAAATTTTCATATTTATCCATATTTTTGAATAAAATATTAATATTACTTTAAATGGAATGCTATGCTCGAGGGCGTAACCAATACACAACAACGAGTTTCTTAGAAATCTTATGTTACACTCTAATAATAAAATAATATTATTTTAAAAGGTAGTTAACGCCAAGCCATTATAATGGAGGGAATGAATGGAACTAACTATAAAATGATTATATATGTTTGTCAAATATTTTTACTTTTACCCAATAAATGTTAGAGGCTTAAAATGCAAATGAATCCAATTTTAAGAATAAATCTTCTAATATTATTTAAAAGGTCGATTAACTGCCTTTTGAGGGGGAAACCTTTTTAAATATACGTTTGACAATTTTATATGTTGTTTTTGACAAAATAAAATCATTCTATAGAATCTGGACATCAAAATTTACTTTGTGTAAAATTTTGTTATTTTTCCAATAAAGATCATTTTTATTGAAAATATTGCATTTTAATTCAAAACCTCCTTTTAATATGATTTATTTATATGGATAGATTATATTTTTAATTTATATTAAAGTGTATTTAGAATATATTTTTACCATTTAATCTAATGGTGGTCATTGGAATTAATTTCAATTTGAAATTGGACTTAAACAAGTGTCAATCTTTTAATAGATATTGTTTCTTAAAAACACGCTATTTGTTTTGACAGCAGGAATTAATTATTAAATTAATTAATGCAACATATATGTTTTGAATTTTGTAAAATATAAATCATTATTGAGTTTGGAATATCAAATATAGCTTAGGGTGAATTTTTGGTATTTTTCTGAAAAACTCCAATTTTTGATGAATAGTGAAACCACTATGTGGTTGTTTAAAAACTGATTTTTCATTTAAATGAAACTTTACCACTTCCATGATTTGAATTTTAAAAAGCTGACATACATGGTTGTCATTAGGATTTAAAATGTGGTTCAATGGGATTAAAATAATTTTTTTGGTGAATAGTAACTTTTATATTTTTAATTGCGATTAGAGGTAATTAGTGTAATTTAAGGTAAAAATAATGTGTTAATAATATTAAATGACCTATACACATGTCCAACCCTCATTGGATGTGTCATTTCCAACCATGAAAATCTATGGGTCAACTTGGGGACCCCATGGAGGCACTTTTCTTGGAAAATGACATAAATAACATTTTATTTAATGTTAAAATAAAAATGTCACAAGCATGAGTTGTTTTACTAAAAAAAATTTAAATGGGGTTATACAAGTCATATTTTTTACTATAAATATTAATTAGAAAGATAAAAATATTTCCTACATCATGATATTTTTTTTATAATTTTTAGACATTAAATAAATTAAATAATTTATGACATCATGATGATGCAACGATTGCCTCATTAATAAAGGATTTAAATAAAATGAAAATATAATGATAAAACTATAACTTACACTTTTCAAAGACCTATTGGATGAGTATATTTAGAACCCTTACCACCTTATCCTCTAAATAAATCATTGTGGGACCTTTAAAATATGAAACACATTTGAAAATAAAGTAACATTTTGTAACTTTCCAATAGTGCCCCTCCTCTCCTCTTATAAAAGGACCCCACCTCTACCACCTTACCCACACATTTAAAGCCTTTGGCTCGAGCAACCCCTGCAAATTTTGTCTCCCCACATCCCTCTCTTACTCCTAGAAGCCTCACTGTGGGAAGAATCCTTCCCAAAGAAGCCTTTGAGCTCAAATCAAAGAGAGATACCCGATTTTAAGGTAATGTCTTCACTTGTGTTCTTTTGTTTTATTTTGTTTCTCCAACCCCCTAAACTCTTTTTATTATTTTATTTTGTAAAAAATACAGTTTCTTCAATATACTAGTATGTTGTTATAATAAGGATTAGAGTTAAACTTACACACACCTTCATCTAATGGTTAAAGAGCATACTGTTTCTGTGGATGGAAAATTTCTGCCTCACGAAACGATGATTGTTCAATATTCTTCTAACACATTCAAAGGTGGCCATTAATATGACACTATATTTATATATGATATATAATATTTTTATGTTTTACTTAAGCTTATGTATTTTTCATTTATGTAATACCTTTATGGTTTCCATTATGGTTAAATTCAATATCTTCATTTTAGGAAGTGCGGACTACCGCCCCCTCAAAGTGATTTGATTCGTTAACACCTTATGTGGTACGTATAAAGGATAAATTTAATGATATTATATATGATACCATACTGGAATTATAATACTATTATGTATCATCACGTTTTAATTCCATTAAATAATAAATAGAAATGGAAGTAGCGTTCATGCGTACGTACGACTTACCGTCTCCATGAACGGTGCATTTCATTTCTTACCTCTAAATGTCATGTAACATTATAAATTCATGTATATAATGGATATATATTATATATACAATATCTAAATAATGAATATAATTCTGGATATAATACATATTTTACCACATGAATAATTTGTAATTATAAAGAGTTTATTTTTTTGACTCAAGTAGCAATGATCTACAAAATGACCATTATTAACTTAAATAATTACATAGTGTTAATAGAATGGTAGTAAGTGATATAAAAGGAATAATGACCTTTAAAAAGGTTATTAATCAAGTAGAAATTATCTCAAGTTTTTAATTCAGGAGGTTAAAGAACGATCGAGTCAAGTCAGACCTGAGGTAAGGGATCCTACCCCTCTCATTCTTTTTAAGTACACTCTTTTATGTCATTCCTTTTATGCTCATCTTTCTTATGATTGAGAAGTTATTTTATATTAATCATAATGTAATTTCTATGTTAATATGATTATAGACCCTATTTTCTCTCATCAATACTTTTTGGAAGATTTAATTGGCGCCGTTAGGCTGCCGAAATTTCGTTAGGGGCTTTTTATCTCAATTTGTGTTTTCGTGAGATTCATGCTACATTTGCCAATATTTCCTTTTGATTGGTGTATGTACTGTACATTATTCTACTCTTTGTGTAACATAATTTCGTTTATGAGTATTTTCATCAATGTTGTATAGTCCTTCTTTCATGGGGTGTACGTTTCGAAAGTTACCCAAATCGGTAAGGTAACCTTTCACCCTCCTCTTTTTAAAAGACTTATTTTGTTATGTCTTTTAATTTTCATCTTATTATGTGGTGATTTGCTCTTATATATCCTTATTGCCGTAAATTTTATGTCCAAGTGATGAGGTACCCTTTATCTCTCTCATCAACTCTTTTTCTAAAATTTTATGTGATGCCGTTAGGCTGTCAAGGGAACTTCTTAACCCAATTTTGATTTCTTTGGGTTCTACATGTAGTTATTGAATATGTCATCCTTTGAATATATGTGAATGACCATTGATTATTTTACACTTTATATCCACTTATATTGGGTGAATTTATATTTGTCACACATAATTATGAAATTGATTTATCCTTAATTTAAGGATACCATCTTTATAATGGATTTCATCTCAATTTACATTTCCATTGAGACTTCATTGTTGTTATGCACCGATTCACTATTATATGGTGTATATATTGTCCTTTGGAATATTATATCATGAATCCCTTTATTCTCATGATATTATTAAATGTTATTCCTCAATTATTGTATTCAAGTGTCTATCATTTTGTTAAAAACACTTTAACTAAAATATCGTTTTAAATGTTTTAATGATTTATTCTTCTAAATATTTCTCATTAATATCCTTGTTTTCAAAATGATTTTAAGGATTTATTTATATGGATATTAATTGTTTATAATGTTAAAATATTCAATGTGGTTTGGGGCACTTTGATTTAAAAATATCTCTATTAAATGTATTAAATGGTTTTGAAAATGGTTTTTAGAATGGATTCATTATTTCAATATCTTAAAATGTTATATTGTTATTGTAATGTGGGAATGTTATATTTCCTTTATTCTTAAGTTATGTTCTATGATTACGTTATGGTTCTTGGGAATTGTTTATGAAGACGGGTGGTTCCGTGATAAACTATGGGCGGGTGAGCCCGATATAGCTCTCCAATGCATTGGGTAATGCGAAGGAGTTAAATGTTAAGGTTTCTCCGAAGAGATTTAGGGAATATATTATGATGGGTATTCCAAACGTAACGAAGAGGGTTACTCCCAACGTAAGAATGTTATGAATGACTCAATTTACCTTTATGTATTATGATTTCTATGATTTATTCATGATTTTATGAGGTATGTTTAAGTGCTTATGTTTTATGGGTAAAGTATGATTTCATTCTTATGTATATATGTACTCAAGTTTCCTTTCCATAATTTTTATAACCCTTTCCGAGCTTTTTATGATTATCCCAATTTTTTTAAATGTTTTCACAGGTCAAGGGATTGGTACATGATATGATGATTGTGTCAAGGAAGTGTCAATAAAGAATCCATGATTTATTTTAAATATGTTTCCGTTGATGGGAAAATGAATACTATCTTTTATGTAACCACTTTGTTTAAATGTGGAATGTAATGCATGTTTTATGATCTAATTATCTAAAACTCTAAACCTGAAAAGATCTTCAATGTGTAATCTTGTAATAACTCTAGATTATGTAAGGTTTAATGATGGGGACTTATAGTTGGTATGTTACATAGTGGTTTTATCACTTTATTTAACTTTTTTATTTCTATCTTGGAATTTGATATGAGACAAGGAGGTTATGAAATATGGTAATGATCTGGTCCTAAGAGTAGCTAACACATGTACAAGGAAAACCCAAATTCCCTTTTATTGTTTATTTCTACTATTCTTTGTTCTTGTTAATTATGATATGACCTCACCATTGGGTTATTCACATGTATTATAATGTTGTTATTATTGGAATTATTGTAATGATGACTGTTTTATCTTTTCCTAGTGAAATAAAGGTGTGAAATATCTTGCATCATTATAGGCACATAAGGACTAATATGACATGCATTTATCCATTCCACGTTCATTTTCATAGTGCATATAGTTATTGAATAATTATTATATATTGAAATGTGATGACATTTCTTGTGTGGGGAATATAATTTGATTAATTAATGTACCTACATCAACCTAAATGGTCTTTTCCCTCATATATTGGTGATGAAATCCTAATAATCAAAATGTACCATGGTGTGGGTTTCGGGCCTAATATTCAGGATCATGATATATATGTATTATATATAAAAATTTGTAAAATCATATGAATTGAAATCCTTAAATGAAATGTTTTCCATAAAATGGTTCTCCAAATATAAAGTAAAGGGTGTTCTCCTCAATACGATGAAATTGACACTTCATATATCGGAACCCCTACTAAGTAATATGAGACCTAGACCTAAATACATTATTATTAGTAGGTAGTTGGGGGTGTTTCTTATATTATAATGGCCTATTATGGTCTTTCCTACTCACCTTGATATAGCTTTTAGAGCATCGAGATAAGTTTGATATTTTTATTACAATGTTTTGTAGCCGTCCTAGTTATCTATCTATAATTATTTCAACTATTGGTTTCTCTTATGAGGTGGGTGTTTAACATTGTATAATCATTCCACCCTGATATCCTCAAGTTGAAAACCCTAAAGGTGGTTATGATCATGTAATGAATGTGTTGGGAAATGATCTACCAAATATTCCTCTAGAAGTTCCCCCTATAGAACCACATGTTATTCCTAATATGGGCACTAACACAAAATTTCAAGAGGATTTATTCCATATGTTATAGTCTTTACAAGGTGTTTCCTGACCTAACCTATCTATGGAAGAGTTGACATGGGAGTTACAGTAGCTTCATCCTACCACCTTTTTGGGGGACAATATACCCTATAATGTTATGTCATGGATGGAGTCCATGCTTTTTATCTTTGAACATCTGGAGACACCTACATGGTAGAGGTTCATAATCGTTTCTTATATGCTAATGGATTCTTCTATGTGATGGTGGGATTTTATTACCTAGGCAGTCTGACATTGAGATATGATTATGGAAGACTTCCAAATGATCTTTTACGACTATTTATTTCAATATACCCTAAGGGAATGATTGGCTTGAGTGTTAATGAACCAGTAGTTGGGATCCATGTCTGTCATGGAGTATTATTTATTCATTACTAAGATACATCATTTCAGACCAACTCTAGTGGGTTATTATCTTATGACTACTAGGTAATTCGAATATTGGTTAGTATACTTTCTCCAATTATAGGTCAATGTTTTCAATATGAATACTATTTATAAGATAGTCAACAATAATCTCATTACCGAGTGGAATATGAGGGATTCTTATGGTGGAAACTAATATGGTTCCATACCTAGATCTATCTGTGTTTATCCTAGTGGGTGAAAGAGAGTTATGAGGTTTTTCATGGACAAGAATAATATGATAGACTTTAGCCTTGAAATAGGTGCAAACGTCTCATCAATATCAATACCCTCTATTTGAGAATACCCTTTTCACACTAGGCATGCTTTGTTTCTAGTCACAACACAATCTTCATTCATTTTGTTGTGAAAGACCCATTATTCCCTATGAAAATATTGTATTTTGGCCTTGAAAAAATTTCCCATGTTTGATTATTTTCAATTTGATCAATCTATTCATTCATGGATTGAACCTGGTTCTCATATCCAGCTGCTTCATCAAAACATTTAGGTTCCACATGTGATAAGTATGATGCTTACTGTAAAGTATTTATTCTACTTGTCTGTACTGGTGCTGTTTGATCACCAATAATGTTTTTCCAATCAATTTCATCTCTTCTTACTATTCTTTGGGAAGACGCTAATTTATTATCATCATCTTAGTATTCCTATGAATCAATCTCTAGAGCTGGAGCATCTCCTGATCTACTCATCTCTTCATGACTATCCTCGTAAGTCTGATCATGTATTTACTCTTTATTCTCTTAATTTAATACTATAATATCATCATGACTTTCAACTATCTTTCCCAGCTTCTATTCAAGAATTTAAATTCTTTTTTATTAGCCATGAAATATTCCTTCGTCTCCACGAGATTCAAACCTCCTATGTTTCTCTTTATTGAGAATGGATCAATTACAAAAATTTGGAATTATTTCAATGATCGCTTCTTTCCATACCATAACTCATATAGAGTATTATCTTCTTTTTAGAATAATAGGGATCTATTTGAGGTGTATACTGTTGTTATCACTGTCTCTTTCCAAAAAATATATCTAATATCTTTCTCAATGAGAATTTTTCTAGCCATGTTATTCACAATTTCATATTTTATCTCAACTACTCCATTCTGCTGTGGGGATCTTTCTATTGAAACATGATTCCTTATCCCATGTTTATCAAGATAATAAACCTCTTGGCTATTTGTGAATTCTGTTCCATTATCTGTTCGGATCATCCGGATTTTCTTACGAAGCATATTTTCACATTCTCATTGATATCTTGCAATGCAACTAAACAATTCATATTTGTGGTTGATTATTGAAACCCATGCCATTATACTATATTCATAAATGAAGAGAACATAACATCTCCTACCATCGATAGATCTCGGAGAGATTGGCCCACACACATCAATATGCACCAATTCAAGAAAACTTGCTGACTTTTTCTACTTCTTCTTATATGTCTTTAGAATGATCTTCCCCTATTGGCAGGAATCTCATGTATGAGTAATATCACATGATAATCTAGGGGGATTTAGATCTGTATTATATTTCACTAGATCTGCAAATAACCTTGGATTATATAGCCAAGACGCTTATTCCATAACTTGTTTTCTTCATCATTGGAAAGAAAAAACATATCTTCTTCCCCACTCATGAGGTAGAGATTCCCTTTTGTATTCTTTCCTTGAAAAAAAATCTTCATCCTTTGCTTTGATCATACATAATTTCTTGGAAAAGCTTATTGCATGTCCTAAGTCACACAATTGACTAACACTAAGAATGTTGTGACTAATCCCTTCAACAAACAAGTCATCTACTTGTATCATGTCTTTTCCTCCAAAATTGATTTTTTTGAACCAATAATTTTAAATCCCTCATCATTACAAAATAATACGATACCTTATTTATCGTACCTGATTCCGATCACTAGATCCTTATTTTCCATCATGTGGGAAGTACATCCACTATTAGTGATCTATATCCTAGTGCGATCTGATGCCTTGAATGAAATTTCTACAACCACTACTTGATTAACCCTTTTATTTTTGACCCAAGTCTTTGAAATTATACTTGGTATGGAATGATAATCATGATCTTCGTCTGAATATGATGGACCAGCTTCAACTTGCAGGGCTGTAATTTTTTTTTGAATTTTCATCTCTCTTGATGATACATTTGGCTGCTTCTTATGAAAAAATTTGATCTGCCTTTGTCTTTTCCTCTATATTTTTTATGTGCAATATCTTTCCATTTTTTTGAGTCCTTTACACCGGAAATAATGACCATAAAATGGTGACCTGGAATTTTGAGCTCTGTATGACCACCTTTGTTGGTCTTGTGCCCTTTGGTACCTCTTTTCTATGGAACATACATTCTGAGAGTGTCTCATATTACCAAAACAATAGCATCTTATGTGATGTGCATTAGTATGTGGTAATGATTCACCACTATTTGTGACTTGGGTTCTATGAATCATCTGATTCTGCATCATACCCAAATTGGTCATCAAACATGGAGTGGATTCTTGTGGTCTAAATTGAACCATAACTACTGTCTGTTTTAGATCAAGCCCCATACTAGCCTTATCATTCAAAATTGATTGAAACTTCCATTCTGATGGACCATTCTTCTCAAATCTCATTTTATCAATTTCTTGTATGATATTCTTTCTTAATGTCGAACCATGAGTTTGTAGTTTCTCTTGATCTTCAATTTTTCAAAACTGATTGATGAATTTCACTTCTAGTCGTTCGATACATTTGATTTGATCTTTTCCAGTTTTAGTCAAAATATCAATTTCTATTTTCTATTCCTCAATTTTCAGTTTGTACTCAACCACCTTTTCTGGGTATTCTGGAATTGAAGACCTAAACTTTTCAATTTCTGTATTTAGCTCACAATTCTCTTTTTCCTGCTACTGTATATAGATTTAGGCATCACTAACAACTTTGTTATATTTCTTTGTTTTAGATCTCATAATATCTACCTATTCAAGAGCAGCTTCTAATTCATCTTGAAGATCAACTATTCCTTCAGTTTCTCCTTCTTCATTGTCACTTTCCTCTTTAGTTAATGAATTTCTGATAACTGCCACCAAAGCATCTTTTTTATTATCCGTGGAGTCGTCCAAATCTTCTACCTAGGATTATTATAAACATTCATCCTCTTTTGAAAGTAGATTATTCTTTTTGAAGAACGTTATCCTTGTAATTTTCCTCCCTTTCTCATTTTATGAATACTTATATTGGTGAATTCCACCATTTTCTTCATTTTAATAATCAAACTTCTTAGGAAACTTCGCTACAAAATGCCCTATCTTTCCACATCAAAAGAAAGAAAATGGAAGTTTACCTTTGAACTTCCCTTTTCCCCATCACAGATTAGAGGAGAGAAATAACATGACATCATCCATATTGTCCTCTTTAGGACTATTTTCCATAGAGAGATTATTCATGTCCTTGAATGCCACTTCCTTACACATCCCCTTTTCCACTGCATCGTTATCACCATTTCTCATTTGATACGCTACAAGGGTACTGTGTAGGTTATCCAGTGTTAGATCTTTAGGATATTTGTCTTCAAACACTGAAACTTTCAGATTGAACGGTGGTGGATTGATACATTTTACAATAATTATATCTTCAATAACTTCTCCATGACCTTGCATGTCTTCCACAACAATATTTATCCTATCAAAAAATTCATCAACAGTCTCATTGGGATTCATTATGAGGTCCTCATACATGTTCCACAGAACCTACAGCATTGCTTCTCAGACTTTTGTGTCACCCTCATAAATGTTGATAATTTTTCCCATATTTCTTGTAATGTTTTATAGGACATCACCATCATATAAATTTCATTTGATAGGGATCCCCCTAAATCATTGATCCCTTTGGCATCAACTTCTAATTATCTTCCTTCAGCTTCTGATAAAGTACAACTACTAATTTCAGCAGATATTCCCTGCATAACTACTGTGAAAACATCCATCTCTACTGATCAGAAGTATTGTTGCATCCGATTCTTCCATAGTTGAAAATTATTTCCATCAAATATTAGAATTCCTTTAAGTTTGACCACCTCATTTTCATATTCTTGAAAGAGAACCACTGAGTTTTAACCTTTCACTATGATACAAATTGTTTGGTCCACTAGTTTGAATAACTTGAGGGGGGGGGGGGTGAACCAAGGTATGAAATATTATACCTTTTAACTTTTGGATCTTGTTTTGTTGTTAAAAAAACTCAATTCCCTCTTCCTCCCATAGCAATATATGAACATATATAAAATCATGCACAAGACACAACAATTTTTATTTGGTTAACCTTAACTAGGATTCATCCAAGGAGCATACAACGATGATGTTTTGATGTACAATATGTACTAATGCTAAAGGCCAAAAATGAGTACAATGTTCGGGCTAGATCCTCTATGCCCAGACACAAAACCATTACAAGGTCTAGGGTCTGCTCACTGTATTCCCAAGGGTCACTCCCTATGCCTCTTTCTATGGATTACAGCTGGTGGAAAGGGCCACCGTATTCCTCTACCATTGCTCCATACTATTGAAAAGGAATCCACTCAAATTTTATGGACTTTTAGGTCAAACACATTTTATGGACATGTAGGTCCCTTCATTTTCACAAATTCCTATATCCTCAACTCTAGGTAGATGCTCTGTTGAAGTTTTGTTTTCACTCGTAGATTAAGTCCACCTTCCTAGGTACTTCTGGGTACTAGAAAATAATATTTCAAACTGATTTAAGGCTTTCTAAATATTCCTTGTGTATTTTGCGAACCACCTGACTCTTCCCTCATATTGAGTACTGAGTTTGGTAGGCGGACCTCCTACTATGCATTCTGAGGCCTCTTCTATGAACCTTCTCTATCCGCAGACTGCCTCCGCCTTTGCACTCGTGTACCTCTACTGCATACCAACTCTGCGAACCTCCTCTGCGAAACCCTTCCTGTCCACAAATGGTTCCCTATTCACAGACTATTTTCGCTTCCGCGTACCAAAGCTCTCCCTCCATGTACTACTTGTGAACTCTCCCTCTCACATACCGTAGATTCCTCTTCTATGTACCGAGAAAAATCCTTCTGTGTACCTGACATCCCTCTCCACATACCAGACTTCCTTTGTGGGTTAAGAATCACCGCAAACACCTTCAGTACGAACCACTTTCTGACTTTTCCGAATTCTTGGAGCAAAATATGATTTCTAATAATGAGAAATCTCCACAGTAATTGGTAGGTTTAGTGATTGTTATATTGGTAAATATATCCTCTTAATCAACTGAATCAAGATTTACCAAATCTTTAATCCATGATTCCCCGCTTACCGATCATCTACCTGCCGCAAACCGCTAGCCATTCGTGAAATTTTTTTCCATGCTGTTCACATACTTCACTTTTCCTTTCATGGCCGATAACTTCCTCTAGTTAATAAGATGACCGCATACTGCACTGCCGCTGCACTGTGAACCATTTTCACAACCTTTCCTTGTTTCGTGAACTGCTCTTGCATATCATTCTTTCAGCTCCACGTACCATTCCTGAAACATGGTATGTGGACCATGAATAATGGTACGTGATTCTCAACATCTATCAAATTTATTCAACGTTATTCATTCCATTTACTCCTACGAATAGATCATTCATTTTCTAAGATCAAACTACCGATTTTGAGACCCAAAAATTTTGAAAACACTAGGAAACTGCGCCACCTTAAAATCATGTCTTCGGCAAACACCAACCGTTCTCATTTATAGTCATCTGGCTTTGTCAACAAACACAACCACACCCAAAACATAAAGAGAGGATGCCTTAAGGGATTATTTCCAAATATAATAATCATTGTCTTTAATACGATATAATTTATGATTCAAAACTCATTAACATTCAATAATAACAAGGGTACTAACATTATTCCTTTTTACTAGGTGATGTGGTCGTAAAACTCACCTCCATTCAATTCATCTTAAAATAATTAAGTGTGTTAGTTGTGATATACCACAAAAATTATCCATTTCATTTCTGATATCAGACATATAATTCAATCCAAGTAATTTATATATTGGTTTGACCATTTCTTTGTTTATAGTCACTTTGGAAATATAATCGGTACAACCCTATATGTGGCCTCAATTGAAGGGGACTTAAGAAGGTCATAATGTTTTTAATTAGGGAAATCATTTAATGTTTGTATAAATTTAGTAACAAAACATGGTAAAAATAGTGTGCATCACAATGGTAAATATTAAGAAAATATCAAATTTGAGGAATAATAACTATACCACCATCCTTATTCATGTAGAGGATCATGCATCCAGTATCGGCCTTTGGTTTGGTCCAAATCAAATGAATATCGAAAAACAAATAAAATTCCTAGAAATGGGGCATATGATCCACAACATAATTAACTCCATAAAAGGAATTACAAATTAATAGTAGCTAAAGATGAATATAGTACTCACTGATGGCTAACCAATGAGATGAATAGCGATCAAATCAGATTTAGGATGAAGGATTTATCACTTAACCTATATTGGAGAAAAAGAGTAACCAGAAAGAGGAAGAACGCCTCCTTTGTATGATAGAATGAATAATTAATAGGTGGGGGTGATTCAAAATAGATTGTAGGGGAAAATGGAAAATCAACCAAAATATCTAGGTCACACGGGTTGGTCAAAGGGTTGGCCAAACTGTCAACCAATTGTGCACCCTTCTCCTCCTCAAGGGGGACCTCATATGGTTTATGCACACGGATTGAACAACTGTGTGAACACAATGAAGACCCAATTTTCTAAAATTTGTATAGATCCAATATGATCATGTTCCCTGGTCTGTATGGTATCCCCAAACTGTGCCACATCATACAGTACTATACTCAGCCCTACATGGTTAGGTGAAACCATGCTGACTGGATCACATGTGTTCCAAAAACCATGTAGCCCAGCTCTTTTCTCCACTAATAAAGGGTTTGAGGTCTGAAAAATTCCATAACATCCCTTCATCATCCATAAAATTGTTAGGAACACATATTATTTGAAAGATAAATAATTATACCAGAATATAAAATGTCTACACATCATATAAAAATATGGTTCTTACAGTCTTCCCCCTTAAGAAGATTCATCACCGAATATCCCTTCAAAAGGTAGTCAAATGTTTTCTATAAAAAAATTTGACCATTGATCATTTATATTGGTCTACCATTCCCATGTTATGTCCTATACCGAACTCTGCTACAGTAGCACCCATACAAAAAGGACAGACATGCCTCTGAGGTCATTTTTTTGTATTCAATGATGAAATTGGGATTCTCATCAAAAGAATCATAAAAATAAATCTCAACATCAATGGGATCAAAATTATGAGATGGGTTGGCATGATAATAGAAAATAAATGAAACATGGAATACATTGTGCATGGACCAATTCCTCTGAGGTAGTAGCAAGCCACAGGATACCGACTTGGATCTCTCTAAGATCATAAATGTCTCCAAATAAATTAGAAAAAACATCACAGTCCTCTATATCCATACATTCCCATGTGTGGGTGATATCGATAAGAAAGAACGATCCCCAACATTGAACTCTAGAGATCGTCAATGGTGGTCAACATAAGATCTTTTTCTAGATTGAGCAGTAGATATATGCATCCAAATTTGCTAAACCTACAATGGAGTCTCTAGAACGTGATGAGGACTTACTAGTACTACATCTCCTTCATCTAACTATTACAATGGTGTATATAATGGCCTACCATATTGGTACTCATAAGGATCCATCTAAATTGTTGCCTCAAATCTATTAGTATAGCAAAACTCAATGATTCAAATATGAATTTCCAGAAACCATCAAAATCAAGTACACATTCTTGGAGAATGTCCTCCAAAACAAGTATCGTCTATTCTAATTGGCCATTGGTATGAGGGATAATGGTTAATATCAAACGAACCAATATACCAAAAACCTTATATAACCCCATACATAACCTCTATGTGAAAAAATCATCCAAATATGAAACAATATTATGTGGGACCCTTTTAGTCATATAATCTCATAGACGTACAATCTTCTCAACTCATAAAATGAGAAAGTCTCCTCGATATAAAGGTAGTGGAATATAGTAGTCAGTTGATCAATGACTATAAAAACTCCATTACTACATCAAGGTGACCTCCTTAAACTAATGAAAAAATACATCACAATATCCTATCATTTCCCTTACGGGACCAGTAATAGTTATAAAAGGCTAGCAGGTCACTGGTGTTCAACCTCCACCTGTTGATAGGTGGAACACATAGCAATAAATCTCAATATCTGATGTTTCATCCTTGACCACCAATATTGTTTGCACATATCATGACACATCTTGGAGATACCAAGGTGAATTTCCCCCAAAAAAGCACGTGACTCATGCATCATCACCTCTTCAATATCTATGGGAACATAGGTATGCCCATATATATGCACAATGTCATCATCATCATTAGAACAACCTAAAGGTGGTTCCTCACCAGAGATACTATATCATATTACCAATCATTCATGATCTAAAAAATATCATCATCTTCACCTTTTTTAGAATTGAAGAGGTCATTGACAGGGATTCATGTACAGACTATCCATGATAGTCCTACACCACTATGTGCATCTCATGAAATAGATCCATAAGTATCCATTTTCTTATGGCCTCCTGGACCACTTGTGATTGAGTCCTCCTGCATAGAGAATATATAATAAACCTTCCATACATTGGAATATAGGTTGAATCGAAGTCAAATGATAATAGAATTTCAACCCATCATCATTTCCTTATGTTCAAATCATGTTGTGGGATTATATACCTGGGGATTTTGAGGACTTTAAAATCAAAATAATTCTCTCCTAGAAGTTAATGCCTCTAACAACACAAGGTGTGAACAATAGCTATTAACATGAGATTGTATATCGGGTACTCCCTCTCATGAGGCCTCAATTATCACAACCTGTATGCAACTTATTATTCTTCTAATATCATTAATTCTCTTAGACTGATACTTGATATATCAAAATATTATATAAATTATTCTTATCTCTGGAGAAATTAGGATTAATGTGGATATTAATCTCTATTTCATCTTCTTAAAGGCTATCTCATAGGATTCAAATAATATAAACATAACACCCTTCATAGTCTAGCCTGCAAGAGGTATGGATAAGCACGAGAAGTCATATATAAAAATCCAATACTGACCATATATCCCCAATAAACACCATATATAGAATACTTTATTAGGATTCTCCTAGGTGACTATATAACTCAACTTCTATGGGTCTACTCACACCCCTAACTCTAAGATAATATGTCCTAGGATGTAAGCCATGCCGATCCATAACTGAAATTTACTAAGCATAGAATACAGCTAGTTTCCTCTTAGTGTTTTCAAAATTATCTCAACATGTCAGGGTTTCATTGAGTATTCAAATAAACTAAGATTTCATCTATGAGTTCTACCATAAAGTAATCTATATAGGTATGGAAATCCATATTCATAAAATCCCTGAAGACCACAAGAAATCTTGTAAGAATGAATTTCATAAATAGATTTTCATATTATTTATACCGTTTATGGAAAGTTGTATGAGGAATATATAAAGTACTAACTTGCACACAATGATAGTCTAATCTCAGGTTAATCTTTGAAAACATTCTATCACCACTGATTTGGTTGAAAAAAATAATCTATACAAGGTAAGGGATACCAATTCTTCACTTTATGTTGATTCAATTTTGGGTATTCCTAAAATAGCCTTATGGTTATGTATACCTTCTTATGGAAAAGGTCTGGTGAACCCCAAGAATAAGTATTGGGATGTATATAACCATTGGAGTCTAAACCTTCTAACTAACTATTGAGCTAATGTAACTCATTAGTACTCATCCTATAAGAAATAATGGATACCTGTGTAGCTCTATGAACAAGATTGATAGTAAACACTACCTCTATCTAAAGAGGTATCCTAGAAAAGTATTTAGGGAAAATATCCTTGAATCTATCAACTATTGGAGAGAATTCAGTCTCATGTAATCCCTAATCATAAATATAAGTGATATAAATATATGAGGTCACTCCAACAATCACATGATTCTCTAGTCCATATCTACCTTCTAGGATATTCCACTTTTCCTAGTGAATTTTTGTACCACCATATGGTGATGTAAAAAAAAATTGTTCAGAGATAACAATCCACATAAGAATGATGGGGGACTAACTAGTCCATCTCGATACTGACATCAAACACTACCATCTCAAGGATAAAGACCTACCATAAGAAACCAAGGATTCCAACCTCATGGGGAATTCCTTGCATAGGTGTATACTCTAAAAATGTATACCCAAAGGTGGATCAAGTGTCACAATGCCAAAGGAGTACTCAACTTCAAGCCCCACGCCTTCCAAATAAATCATATATATATGAATGAATATGATTCACATGTATCGAACATGGAATGCATGATAGTGGAGGCTACTAGAATAGTACCTCAAATAGTAGATGTCCTAGCTCACTGCTTCTATGGTATACGCTATACTAAATCTACATGGGATGATCCTTGAATGTATGCTGCAACCTAACTAATTGGAGTGGGTCCACCATTCTGGAATTATTATCTGAATGTTGAATACCACGACCACATCCACACCATCTACTTGTATGGAAAATAGTATTCTAGCTACCATCCTGGTGAGGTTATACTAATCATTCTCTTGAAGGTTGATCTAGCAAAGATCCTCTCCCACTCTTCATAGATCAAAAGGTCCTATAGAAAAAATATTAATGACCTAATCTGCTATCGCCTCTTCACTTGATGGGGTATCTGAGACATTGGGTCTTCTAATACCCAGTATTCCCACACTAGTGAAAAACCACATAACTATTAGTGGGTATCACATGGCTACTACTGCTCGTGCACATAGTCTCAAAGCATGACTTCTGACAACTAATTGAACCACTACCATATTTGGGTTATGAACCACCATGGATCACACCGTCAGCTTCCATTATGTTCTTCTTAGTGATATGGTCTTTGTTAAATATATCTTATATGGTATTCAATTAGAAAACAATGACCTATGAATGGATAATATTATTAAGTACATCCTCATATCATTTCTCTTTTTCCGGATCATATTTATTATAAATGGGCACAAAGTGATGATGCTCTATAAAATGAGTGGTGTAGAAAATAAATGTCATTGAACCATAATATTGTTTTATTAATTCCCTAGAATGGTAAACTGTTAGGGTCTCAAGGAAGATGTAGTCGTATAATCTCAATTGGAAATCATTCCAAGTCACTTCTTGATTCTAACCTACATAGTTTAGAATATTCTACCACCATTTGGAAGATCCTCAAGGAATATAAGTAGAGAGATTAAATCTCCTCTCATGAGGTGTCTCCAGAATCTTGAAAATACATATAATCATCTTGATCCATTGATATTCAACTTGTGGTCCACCAACCACCTAAAAATGGGTGGATACTGCTGTTGGAGCCCCTGAATCAACTATCTAATAGGAGGGGGAGAGCGCGGAGTCATTTTCTTGATCCACGAAAAATGTACTTGAAATTGGGAATCATCACCCACATCTGGAATGGGAATACGCTCCACAGGTGGCACTAATATAGTTATCACTAGTTGTTCATGGCCCACCACCTCCAGATCATGGTCATTACCACCCTCATATCGTATGACTAGAGGATGTCATGGTGAGATTTCTATAAAAATTCCAGGCACACACCTCATATAACACACTATAATGATATAAGTGAAAAATATAATAATAAAATTAGTAAAAATTATTTTTATGTAAAAACACCCCTCTGCCTGCTCAATGTGCCATTTCTAGCTGATAGGGAAATTTTTTTAATACCAAATATGTGCTGCTTACTTCCCACTATGAAGTACTGGTCTAGGTCATGATCTGTGCATTATTATTTCGATTCCATTTTAAATTAATATCTATGTTACTATTTTCTCTAAATGGTTGACCCAAATGGGTCACTAATTATGATTCATAAGGCCACATACACCTCATGAACTAAATTGTGGTATCCTCTTGACCCAACACATAATAGGTTCCAGTCCTCACGAATAATGGTCCATGACTAAATGTGCCATAATTGACTTCTTAGTGTGTCTTCTATAGCCTATGAAAGGTGACACTATTTAGGTTATGGAAGGTAATCTAAGTACCAACTTTTTTTCTCAATCCCCATAATAAAATGTTATTCAATTATCATTTATATCAAATAAGTTACATATAAGAAATTCATGTAGTCAAGCAATGCATCCTACATGGAATTTAAATTTCATATAAGGTGTCCCAAATGAGGAATGAGATGGGATGTCACCATCTCATCGGGCCTTGCTAAAATAAAAAACTCAATCATAACAATAATGACATCAAAATTTAAGTGTTTCACTGAACGGTGGAATCTAATAAACTGTAATAAGAAAAACATAGAATAACTTTTCCAATACCTTGTATGCTGACCTTCACTTTTATATGGGTTAGCAACACCCAGGAAAAACTCATTAGAATTCCTGATACATTTCTAATATTCTATCCAATATTCACAATAAATAAGACAAAAATATAGATCAAATGCCACATTGTGACATCCCAACCCGAGTTCCAGTCAAAGGCTCTCCATAATTGTAGGATAAATTACCTCAAGCGTGCCTCCATGTACGCCATAGGATTAGGACTAATAGTAAGGGTTGGAGTGTGTCAATGGGGAGAATATTCCCTTTGGTCAAAATAACACAACAGTATAATCAGTAGGTAAATAGAAGAAGCATATAAAATAATTTAAAATATAGTGGAAGGAAATACAAACATCCCAGAACTATATAATAATAAAAATAAGTAATCTTAATCATATAAAAGAGAAGATGATTTTATGTCTCTACAAAATAAGGAAAACATTTTTACATGGTACCAAATAGTCAATATAGTACAAGACAAACAAAATGAAAAAAATTCCAAAACATTTCCAAGAATCCTAAGCTATAGCCCAGTAATGTTCTACCAATATCCCATCTGAAGTAATCTAAGAAGTCATGCAATCACAAGTGGATGTTTCCCATTATTTACACGTACAAGTATATAATATGCTCGGGTAACATCGGCGGCCTGAATATGGAGGGATGAAAACTAAATATGCCTATACTAACATCATTTATAATTATCTTGCTAGTTCATATAACATGGAAGTATCCAGGTAATAATGGAATGCCATAATAATAACTATAAATGGTCAGCTCTATTTCTAGATGGACACCAGACCGACGCTGCCTACTTTGGCCTAAGATGAATGCTCTCTGTATAAGTAACCATATGTATACACATATATGGACTTTATACTTAGTGAAATATACAACCATATATGTGGATACTACTACTATCCTAGACCTGATGTGTGACTCATTCACCCATAAGTTGTAGAATTTTTATTACAAGTATTAGGGGATGCAATGCCCAATATCACAGTAGTAAGGTTCAAATTTCTCGTTATCATAATTATAAGGATTCCATGCCCGTATCACAAGAATAAGAGATGTCATTCTGCGGATCATAGTACCAGGCTCTCTATGCCTATTATAATACGATGAAGGGTCTTCATTACCATAGCTAACAGTATGGGTCTTCAAGCCCGTATATCAATGTAAGGGTCGTTATGCCTTTATCACATTTATAAACGGTCTCTATGCCCGTATCACATTAATAAAGGGTCTCCATGTCCGTATAACATTTCTAAAGGGTCATAATGTTCGTATCATAGTAAATATGGTCTTCATTACTAGTATAAATAATTAATGAAGGTCTCCATGAACATTTATTGCATTAGTAGAAAGGGGCGCCATGCCCATATATATAACATTCTTTAGGGTCTCCATGGCCATACATCATAAGAGCGGTAATTAATTATTTTCTTTAATATGAGCGAATGGATGATTCAAAACTCAATAGTATACAATAATGAAAAGGGAATAACCATTTTTCCACTTAATTGGGTGGTGTGGTTGTACTAATCACCACTATTAAATTCATCTTAAATGATATAAGTGTGTTAGTTATGTTATACAACTACAATTATACATTTCATTTATGATATCATAATTAAAATTCACGCCCAAACCATTTAGACGATGGGTTGACCATTTAGTTATTTATAGTATCATTATCCATTTGATTAGTACACCACTAGGGTAGGCCACAATTGAAAGAGACCTAAGAAGGTAATAAGGTTCTCAATTAGGGAAATCATTTAAAGGCTGATTAAATTTATGGGTGACTCACAGTGAAACTGACGTTCCTCACAACGAAACATATTAAAAAAACATATCAACATTGTGGTATACTAACTAGACACCTACTTTATTGTTGTAGAGTAGCAGTCATCCAGTATCAACCCCTGTTTTGGTCCAAATTGGAGGAAAACAACAAAATAAAAACACACACTGAAAATGGGGTATATGGGTCTGTACCTAAATAACTCCATTGAGGGAATTATAAACGACAAAAGATTAAGGAACAATATGGTACCTTCTGATGGATATCCAATGAGAAAAATAGACATCGAAAACTACTACAAAACATGCATTTAACAACACATGAATTTATCCACACTATTAAAAAATGAAAATAAAGTGAACATTTTATCAATGCTTCTTAACCCTGATAAGCGATACCTTTTATCATCTATTCACACTACTCTTTATTTTTCCATTTATGAGATAACATTTGAGATGGAATTTTTCCACAAAAGTTCATGTGTGACAGGAGTCAATAAAAAATGTGTTGTTACAAAATACGACATCACAAATGACAGTTTTTGCGACACGCCATTGCAAAAAAAATACTTGTGACTGGTAAAGCATTTGTCACAAATGATTTTCATTTTGTCAAAAAATAAAAATTATGATGGATCGTTAAAATTAATAGTATTTGTGATGGTCAGTTGATCTGTCAGAAATAATGATATTTTAAAAAAAATTAAAGAAAAAAATTAGTTTAAATTAATTTTAAATTATAAAAAATAAATAAAATTTAAAATATTTATATATATGTAAAAATATTTCAAAATAATTAAAAAATTTAATAAAATTAAAAAATAAATAAAATTATTTAAAAAATTACATAAAATTAAGAAAATTACAAATAATTAATTTTTTTAAAAACAAATCATAAAAATGTATAATAAATTAAAAATAACTATATATATTAAAAATAATTTAAAATATTAAAAAATTTCAACTAATTATATATCTAAAAAATTAAATAATTAAAAAAATTACAAATATTTGGGATTTAAGTTTATTAACGTAATTTTTTGTTAATTTATAATTTTTTTACAATTTAATATAAATTAGATTAAATTAACCATTAATTAGTGTAAAATAATTTTTTTTTAAATTAATAAAAATTAACATATTTTAATATAAATTAATAATAATTAATATAATTTAATATAAATTAATAAAATATATTATAAATTACTAAAAAGGTATAAATCATAGAATTTCTGATTTTAAGGTCATGATGAAAATTGAATTTCTGCCTACCATGTACCAATGAAAATCAAATTTTTTATTTATCATGATATAAAAATTGAATACCTATTTCATCTTCACTTTTCTAGTAATTTATAACAATTTATATTAATACACACACATACAAATATCAAAATTAAACAGGGAATAACAAACATGGAGAATCAACACCGGAATCAGATGAATTGCTAAATATAGTGTCTACACACACACACACATATATATATATATCAAATAGGGTATATATTAATATATTTATATATACACACAAATAAAAATATCACATAGATACTAACAAATTTGTAGCAATCCTAAATACCTGATAAAGAATTAAAATCAGATAAAATGATCAACTTGGGGGTTTCCAAAGATAAATCATGTATTAAAATTAATAAAACCCAAAAATAATGAAAACATACACAAGAGGAATCCATACCTAGGTGACTTGTTTCCAGATCTGTTTAAAATGGCTTGCAATGAAGTGAATTTGAGTGAAATGGTGCCTGAAAATAAATCATGTAATAAAATAAATAGGACCCAAAAATAATGAAAATATAAAAAATAAGATTCACTAGTAAGGTTGATCGAGGCTAGATCTATAAGAAATAGTTTGCAATGAAGTGCATTGGTGTGGCATGGAGTGGGGATGCCGGGTGCAACATGTTGAAACTGTTTGGGAGAGGGAGAAGGGGAGGGGAGGAAGAAGAAAGGGTGATACACTGTTAAATTGATAGGTTTATTGCGATAAAATATTTGCGACAGAATTAATTTCGTCGCAAATAGTTCATTAGACCAATGTATTTGCAGTAGTCATTAATGCAGGTCACAAATACTTCCGATTGGATGAACATTTATGATGAAATTAGATGTTCATCGCAAATTTCCATAAAAAATAATTACTATTAGTAACAGAATAATAAATCTCTTGCACATAGTTCATGTAGGATGACTATTTGCGATAGGGCATTTACCCATCATAAATGCACTATCGCAAATAATTGAAATTCTGGTAGTTTTATTTTTATCATGGAGAAATTGTACCATGTAACAACACTTTTTTAATGCTGATAAAGGCCCAGAATAAAATAAAATAATTAAACGTATAAAAAATAAAAAAGTGTAAATTAAAATAAATAATAAAACTTTTATTACATAAAATAATTATTGATAATAGTGAATAAATTTAATAATCATATATGTATTTTTTTAATACTAAAAAATATTATACATTGAATATTTAGCTATGTAAAATGAACTAATTAAAAATAATTAAATATTAGTAAAATAATAAAAATATTAAAAAATTATGAATTAAATAATTATTTATAAAAATGAATAAATTTAATATATATATATATATTATAAATATTTATAAATAGTATATATATGATAAATATAGATATATAAAATGAATAAATTGTAATAATTAAACAAAAAAATTATTATTGAAAAAATTATTAATAAGAATTAAAAATTTTCATATATATATATATATTATTTATATGTAATAATAAAGAATTTATATTAAATATTAATATAGAAAATGAAGAAAATGAAATAATTAAAAAAAAATAATGTATTATTCATTTTTAATGGTTTTTATACAAAATAATTCATTAATAGATTTTATATAGAAATTTATTCATATATATATATATATGAATGTATAAAATATTTCCAAAAGTATGATCTATATAATATAAAATATTTATGCTTTCCATTAAATAATTCAAATATTTAGTGAAGACATTTTTATAATAAAAAAATTCTCATTTAAAAATTCTAACTAATTGCATCATGTAATTGACATAATTGAATCTCATTTTATTTTTCAATTTAACATATATCAAATGCTTTTAAATTGATTTGACATTCATATATACATAGTAAATGAATTTTAAAATACAATGCACAGACAAATATTTATGTGATTAATGAAATATTTTATAGGAACATAGAAACATAATATTTATGTAATTAATTGGAACATTAGAATTCATTTTATAATTTAATTATAACATGATACACTTAATATATTATGTATTTAATAGGTCAAATTTATTTGTTCAGTTTTAATATTTTTATAGTATTGTATTATTACATTTTATTTTTTTCTGTGAATTTAATAATTTTCTGTTATTTCTTTATATATATTTTTTATATTTTAATTATGTATTCATATTTATTTTAGTATATATTAATATTTTTTTTAATAATTTATATTTAATTAATAAAAAATATCAAAATTTTCAGTATTTTGACAGTGTACTCATTTTTAATTATTCAATTTCACCAATTTTTGACGTGCATGCATTTAACTTTATATATTTAGTAATAATGTTAAAAATATATTTTTAAATATTTATTAATAAATATATTTACAAGTGTATATTTACTATATTTAAAAATTAATATATTTTTAATTATAATTAACTAAATAATTTTTTTCTCTAAAAGGAATTTATATAACTATAAATAAATAAATACATATTTAAATAATTATAAAATTATATTTAATTAATTTAAATAATAAATATATTTACTATATTTGTATTTATATTTATATTAATTTATTATACATTTATTTATTTATATTTACATAAATATATATTATGATATAAATATATTAATATATTAATGTTATTTAAAAAAAGTATTTACATAATTATAAATAAATAATAATATATTAAAATAATTATTAGATTAGAATAAAAATATTTAAATAAGGAATATATTTCTAGAAGGGAGGTGGGGTAGGTCATGAGGGATTCTCTTCTTGAGCTTACCAGTGATTAGGGTTTCCAACATCGGCTCTCTGCTTCCTTTCATAATATGGATGAACAATTTCTTTCCAATGCGAGATTCGACTCCCACAGGCCTACTGATACTAAACGAGAGCATTGACATCCTGTTTGTGGTGATGAAATGTTGACGAAAGTGAGTCTGATCAACATATCCTTATCACTCTATAAGGGATCGATGATGTATGTTATTTGATGGAATGAAAATGTGGCCCACATTAAGGTAGGTCAATTTGTGGTCTCAAAGAATCTCAAAATATGTAAACACTACATTGTTTCTCTCTTTTTCCATCCATGGGGTTCTAATCTAGTAAATATTGATAAAATGTGTTAATGAAATTTAACACTTTGGGGGTTTAAAACATTAAAGTGCATCTCACTCGTAGAGGTTTCTACCATATGATATTCCCTTCTGAAGAATTGAAGATTCATGCATAGGGATTTGGATCCATCTAGATTAAACTAGGTATTATATACATATGTGAATGGGATAAGAAATTTAATCCACTTAAAATTGCGTAAACCTCTATTAAACTTTGGGTGAGACTGTATGGCCTTATCATAATTCGTTGGAAACCTATAAGTTTTTACGGTATAGAAATGTCAATTATTGTTCCAATAAAAATTGTTCAATAATCTTAAGTAGAAACATTTGATCATTTTTTCCACTTCTTGGTTGAGGTTAGAAATAATTCATCATTAGTTGACTATGTACTACTGTCTACTGATGATGATGAACTTCATTTAAAAATTTTGTATGAGAAAAATGTGTAAATTTAGCTGGGACTGCAACATATTATGACATGGTATTTCAAATTTCTTATGGAATTTCATATGTGCTTAAAGTTACATATGTGGGAATTAGGCCAATGCATGCCTTATGAGGAATATAAAACAGAATTTTTGAATTAGAACAGAGAAAATTACATAGGTGATTCCTCATTTTGGAGAGAAATAGGACCAAATAAATATTCAGATCAAGTATGTTGTCAATGACACAAATGTGGATGATTTTTTTCATATTAAACCTCATATTGAAGGTTATAAAATGATGCAAATAAGGTTATTTTTGAAACTATTGGTGTTTTTTTAGGGTCTGTAATTTTATGAGGCACTTCTACCATCAAGGGCACCTGCATTTGTGGGGCTTGAAAATCACTACATGCTGAAACATAGACCATCACTAAATATAAGAACAAAACATGGGTGGAAGTTCAAGAATTAGGAGAGTCTCCACATGATGATGGTAAATTGGATATTTCATATAGAAATAAGAAAATGGTGGCCTATAACCCAGTGATTCTCCCTTACATGGAAGTGGATGGTCTAGATAAACAAACTACTTTGAGTAATGACTTGAATATTATGGATGAGAATGTGAATTAATTAGATATCCATGAGGTTGTAGATCATAAATTCATGAATGATTAATCCATTGTCACTATATGATCACAAATGTAATCAGAAATTGAAAATAACTTCTACTATAAATATTAAAAATAAGAAAGAATATGTGTTTCCACAACAACCAAATTCTTTGGTTTCTAAGAAGATATAGGGTAATATTAACTCTTCCCTCAACATGGATGATTTTACAAGAAATGCACATCCTCTTGAAACATTGGTCACTAAATATGTGTACCATGAATATTAGAAAGCTTATGTGGATCATCTTACTAATGGACATGTGACTACATATAAATCATTTGACACACTCTACCATAATAACGAGAATATAGGGAAAGAAGGAAATTCCACTGAAGAAATCTCATAATATGACCATATGTCAAATATTCTACACTCTTTCACCTATGAAGTGATTGCGGGATGGGGGATTTGGTCATCCAGAAATATTTCTCCTACTAGAAGGTCAATGAATGAAGGAGACAATGTTGTGTATAGGGTGATGACCCCAATGGGGAAGGAAAACTCTAAAATGTTGGAAGAAAAACAAGAGGGGACCTAGAAATAAGTCAAATAATGGAAGTGGATATTTCACCCAAAAATTAGTTTGTGGGGACGTGGTTAGGCTGATTAGGCCACTAAGAAGGTGGATATCCAATCATAATCTCCTGATTTGGATGACACTCACATTGGATGTCTAATCCAGCAATTGAAAATTTTGGAAGAGGGTTATTCCAGAGGTTTTGACTCAGATGTGATTGAGGTATTAATTGGAGTGACATGTGAAAAAAGGATGGCCATACAAGAGTTATTATTAGAAAGAAACATGGTCTTTGACTTCTTTCAGGGAGGGTAGTGATGCTTTGTCCGGCCCCATCCATTTCACTTGTTAGATTCTTTATTTTATTTCCAATAAATGCTTCCTTATCCCTTCCCTTTTATAAAATTAATATATATATATTTATATATATATATATATTTATTTTTTAAATATATATATATATATAATTATATAAATATATATAATGATATAAATATATTTATAAATATAAAATTATAATAAATATATTTAAAGAATAAAAATATTTACTATATATATATTAAATATATATAATCATATAAGTGTATATGATTACATAAATATTTTTATAATTATAAATAAATATTTATAAATATATTTACAAATATATTTATAAATGTATATTTACAATATTAAAAAAATTATATATTTATTATTATAAATAAAAATATATTTTTTATAAAAAGGTATTTATATAATTATAAATAAATAATTATATATTTAAATAACTATAATATCATAGTAAATAAATATATAATTATATAAATATATTTACAAATAAAATTATTTTCATTTATAATTATAAATCCTTTATCAACGCTATAGTTTTTGAGCTAATAATGATGTTTTTTATCATCATTTATTAATTTAGTGATGATAAAAGGTATCTCTATTAGAGTTTTTTTGGAAGCATTGTTAAATGTTTCCACAATATACTTATAGAACCCTAATCGTTACTATATCATTGTGATACATTATGCTTTCTATAGAAACCACATTCTATTAGCTCTCCCCTTCATCAAATCCAATCAGAAAACAAGGATCAAATCAATGTTCGAACAAATCCATGTCTTGAATGAAGGTTCAAAAAAAATTGCTTCTTATTCATTATCCATCGTTTCTTTCAATTTTAGAATCATTTTCCAATTGACGTTGGTTTTTTATTTTCCCTTTAAGGGATTTTCTTTCTTCCTTGTAATGTAATAGGACTTCCACTCACTTATTTCATCCATTATGGAAGTTGCCTCCATTCACATTCCTTTAAAAATGGAACAGTGAATTCTTAAATCTTTTAAATCTATTTTTTCTGTAAATATTATGATAATTATGAATGATGGGGTTACGTATTTATTAGTTTTTTTCATAAGTTTTCATTAACATGAAAGGATATTTTTTATTTTTAAATGTTCTTCCCTTGAAATAACACACAGAAAGGGTTTTTTAGAATTTCACACATGTTTTTTATTAAATAAATTAAAATTTATATCATGTAATGATTTATTATGAATTATATTGAGTTACCATTATGTTTTGATCAAGTATTTTATGAATTAGACCCTATTTGGATATTTTTCATGTTGATTTTTATATTAGAAATGAACATGGGTGTGTTGTTTCCTTTCATTGTTTCAATTGTTCTAAATGGGGATAAAATGGATGGTTTGATGTATTTTATCATATTTTCTGAGGAATAAAGCTATTAATGATATATTTTTCCAATTATATTAATATTTAGTGTCATATACACCCTTAAAGTTAGTCCCAACTTTAATTCATAAGTGGAATGTTATTTTTTATTGCAATTTGGTTTGATCATGGGAAATTGATATTGTTATATTGTCTTATTATGATAAAGGGGTTGTTCATTAAAGGGTATTTGAAGTTGTGAGTTGGTTCAAGTTTGTTAAACTATTTAAATAATTGTTTTATTATATTGATATGTGTTATATTGTATTGTTCACCTTAACTTACATGTCATGAAAAAACCTTTTGTAACTTAGTTAATGACATAGGTATAAGTATTTCAGTAGTGTATGATGACACATGGCACTAAATTTGTTTATTTTAATGGTATTAGTCCAATTTATATATGAATTTTTTCAACAATATCAATTGATATAAATTTTATAATCAGAACTTCAAGGTTCTAAAATTATTTTATATAAACAATTATTTTGGCCATTTTATAATAACTGTCTCACATATCATGTCTAAAAGAAATATCTTTATATTATGAAAGCAACTATAATCATTTGAAATTATTGATCCACTTCCATAATTAATTTAAATAAGATTAATTAAAATATAACATAACATAAATGTCTTTAATAATTTATGATCAATTTTTTTTTTCAATTCTATAATTGTTAATGTACTAAATTATAACTCTAATATTGAAGGTGAATTGCCAATTTTTCCCACTATTGAAATGAAACAATATAGAATTGTAAGTAACCATTGAAATTGGGATTAATAATCTACCATGATATTTTTTTAAACTTGAATTGGTTCATATTTAATATATTCAGGTAATCATTATATAATAAAATCTAGTTTTGGGACTTCTTTAAGAATAAAAATTTTTAATTATACATTTCCAATGATCCATAAAAGAATTAATATAATATAAACTCATTTGAAAATTAAAAAATATTGTCATTGGGTAATTATATTAAATTATAGACATTATAGAAAAAATTGCACTAGAATGCTCATGTTGTGATGTGGCTGTTCTTTTATTAATAAAAAATTAAACACTGTATTCAAATGGTGTATTTTTTATCTTTGAAACCAATAAGATCAAATGTATTCAACATATTCACAATATAATGAGACTGACATAAATAATAACCCCATAATGTCATTTTACTTTAATAATTAGTATAGTTTCTATTATTTGAATTTTATTCACTTTAATCATGGAGGATAATTATTTATTCATCTCATTAATATCAGCCATGCTGTATCTAAAAAATAAATTTTCATCAATATATATACACATAAAAACCTATTATTGTTTTATTAGAATTAAAAAATTACACTTTCCTACGTTAATATTTGAAAAATACACTAAATGAAATAATACAATCATAAATCAAGTTTTTTTGGTGTTTCATTAAGATTATAAGTATATTTAAATATTTTTCATGATTAATTTTGAATATATTATATATAAAACCATAATATTATTCAATTATAATTTATTTATTTTAATTTCCATTTAATGATATAGTTTTAACATCTATTTAATGGAAACAAATATGATATATCATGTTTAAAGGAAAAATAATATCCTTCTTTGAGTAATTTGAAATGAATGAGTATATGTATAAAAAGAACCGATTCATTCCATTTTTTTAACACTTTTATTATTAATCTATATTTAAAAACATAAATTTTGTCATTGGAGTCATACATGCTTCAAAAATGCATTTACAACCAATATGATTTGAATATTTTAGAAAATTTATAAAGATGAAATTATTATTTCTCATAATAAAATCTACTCCATCATTAAATGATTCTTCTAGAATGTAACATATTTTTATGTTAATTATTCTTTATATAACTTGAGATCACCATCAATGGTTATCACCATATGTTATTTTTTAAGAATATTATTATATTGACCCCTATCAATAAAAAAATGATTGTTTTGAATTATATCAATTCATGATATGGACGTTTTTACATTTGAGGATTTGTAATCCATTTATGTTCAAATCAATATTCAACTTCAATATCTTCCATTATATTTTAACTATATGAATCATTTGATCTATGGATTTGAGGAATAATTTTATTTAAATTATCTTTATAAATTTTATTCATAAAAAGTATAAAACTCAAGATTCAAAAATGAAATTAGATTTTATTTTCCTTATTCTATATGATATATTATTATTTTTCATAAAAATAAAACTTATTTATTCGTTTTAGTTTCATTTTTAGTTATTTTAGGAATATATACTCTAAAAAATACTAAGTAACACATTTTTAAGAGAATAACGGTGTGGTCTCACCACATCAGCTTCATCTCTCTAAAAGTTTTTAATTAATATTACTTCCTAAGAATCATCCCCCATCTCTTCTATGATGGTTGAACTAATTTTAGTGTTAGTCATCCAGAATGATCACCAGAACCCAGTAGGTTAGAGTACATCTCATAGTTTTTTAAGAAGCATAGGTCCATGTCCATAAGAGATGGTGGATGGGTATCAAGCATCAAAATGAAACAATATCTATTTTGGAGATGATATTTATAAGGATGACAGTTTTCTATAACATTCACCATTATATGAATTCAAATGATAACACTATCCATAGTGGATTAATTATTTTCTTAAATTAAATTAATCAATTCCTAAAAATAATACTGAAAATATTTGAAACAATAAAATATTGGGTTCCCCTTATTAAAATTATCAATAAATTTCACCATTGAAAATGAATATCTTTTTAGTAATTAATTATTTATTATAAAAAATTAATATTTTATAACTAAATAGGTTGTATATGAATCAAAAATGGGTCAACCTACTAATTGGACAATAGTGTATAAAGATGGAGTTATAGATTTCATCTTGTTTTTATAAGATCATACTTATGACCCATCTCAAACCATTTATCTATGGTTAAATAGTAGTTATTCATGAAATATAAGTCTTGAAGAGTTGTAAGAACATTTGATTTGTCATGGAATAGATCAAAGCTATATATGTCTGACTAAACATGGGAAAAAACTAAACGTTCACACCAATTAAGATGATACCACTGTTTATGGATATTTTTATATAAATACAAGCATAAATGATGATGGATATTACATGGAGAAAAACACCACTACATAACAGGGTTTATTCCGTGCTAGGGATTTAACAGTGCTAGATAAAAGAGCTATTAATGATCACCTTTGTCAGTGAAAAAAAATTACCATTAAAGGGTGTCTTTATTAGCACTTTTTAGCTCTATTAAAGGGGGTAATTAACAGTGCTAAAAAATCATGTTTAAATGGGTCTGTTAATTAATGATGGTAAAAAATGAACCATAAATTCCCTCCCTTTATCAACAATACTAAAAAATAACTAATAAGGTGGTATTTATCAATACTTATACAAATGTGCTGATAAGGTGGGGGGCTATATCATCGATTTTTTAAAAGCACTGATAAACACCCCCATTATCAGTCCTTTTTAACAGAGATGTTAAAGGGTATATTTTAAAAAATTATATATATTTCACTAAAATTAATATACTAATATATAAATATATCTATATTGACAAAAATATAGTATATATTTTTTAAATATATTTTAGATAAATATAAATAATAATTTAATAATAATATATAAAATATTTAGTGAAAATGTCTTATAAAATAATTAAAAAAATATTTTTAAATAATAATTTGAAAATTATTATTGAGTAATAGTCATTAAATTACAATTTGAATATAATAAAAACAAAAAAAAAATAAAAGATTTAAAATAAATTGGAAATGAATGTCGAACTTCAAATGACCATAAATTTTGATTCGGGTGTTCATTTGAGATCTACTACATATCAAATCATATTTTTCGATGAGGTCTACATTATGTTGGCTTGAGGGTAGCTTAGGTACTATTTTATTAATGTTAAAAAAGTCCTACAAGGCCTTTAAAAATGAGTTTTTAGTTGGTGTTTCCCAGATTTTTTAACATTCAATGGATTTTCAGCTTTGTTTAAGGGGGTCTTATTATCTTTTTTCAGTGTGGACTAAATTTATTCCTAGGTATTACATTCATATTGATATTATAGTTTTTAAATTTTATAGTTTTGCACAATGTTTTTTATAATTAATTATATGCACATTTTCTTATATTTAGTTATCATAAATCACTTTTATAAATATATATATATCATCATATTTATGTAAAAATGTGTTTTCAAATTTAGAAAATAAATATTTATCATTTGTTTTATTTGAAGTAAAAAAATATCCATTTTATATATCTTATAAAAAAAGAAATAATATGTAAATGTAATTTTTATATATACATGTGTGTGTGTATTTTTAATAATTGATATATATATATATATATATTGTAATATATATAAGTGACTATTATTATATAATATATTTAAATAAATATAAATATATATAGAAATATCATGTATTTAATAGTATATAAAAAAATATAAATGACATTAATTGTACAAAAAATATTCATGCCATAGTGGTAACAATTGTTAAGTCACATAAGGGAGGCCTTAGGATCAAATAAATGTGCAAGAAGTTATTCGTGGAAGCCTTCTAGTGGTTTGAAAGGTGGTTGTTGTGCATGATGGAGGATTGGGTAAGTGAAATATTTAAGAAAGGGACTATAAGAATTAATAAAGGGGGTGTTATGGGTTCATGAAAAAGTAATTATTTTTTCATATTTTAAGAAGCATTTTGTAGAGTTGTTAAAATCCATCCTTTTACAATTGCAAAAAATAATTGTTAGATGAAAGCATCAACATTGCTAAAAAAGAATAATTAAAGGAACCCGTTAACAACACTAAAAACACTGATAATGAGTTCTTTTATCACATATTTTTAGTGCTGTTAATGGGTGCCTTTAATTGTGATTTTTAGCAAGGTTAAAACTCCCCTTTTATCATCACTCGCAATATCAGCACATTTGAAGTGCTGGTTAAACACTATAACTAGGGCTATCAAAGCCTCAATTTGTATTGGTGAATGAAAATGACCATTGAATATGTCCTTCATGATTGTTCAAAGAAGTTTTTTGTAAACTAGTTGTTCTAAAATATAATTTTATAGCAATTATACTATATAATCATAATTCTCTACAATAATAACATAACAAAAATTAGATGTTTTACTACTCATGTATTCAAATAGTTTTTTTAGCACATGATAATGTTACCAATCCTAAGGAAGAATAGACTATTGATGCTGAAACTGAATAATTATTAGGGGATAAAACACATATTGATGAAAAAAACAAGAATTACACAACATCATAGTGTTGAATAAAATTATCAATGCACAAAGAAAGCGAATAAAATTTGAGGTTGGCTAGAATTAACACGACTAACCTATTAACCCCAATATGTCAATGTTCATTAGTTTTGGTGAGTAAACAATGAGAATTAATGTGATGATTGATATAGATTCCTAGTTCCATGTCATGCCTATAACAAAGGAAACCCTTGGGGATGATTTAAAGGTACTGTTATGATATAATTTCTCTATTTTACTAAAAAAAATTGTATAATGAAACATTGATTTAATTTTCATTTTCTTGTTGAGTTTTTTTATTTTATAATATTTCTATAAAAAAAATCATAATGGCCAGTGGAGGATCCCATAGAGGCTTCCAGACTATTCGTCCCAAGTTACATATTAGGGATGCTAAGGGGAAAGTAAATCACAAATAAATAGTTATTTACGGGAACATTATAAAAAAGAAAAAATGGGCTTCCTTCATCAGTTTTCATGATGGGAAAACATTTTAGGTGAAATTTAGTAAAAATATATTATTATTATTTATTTATTTTATCAAATTTTATTCAAATTTGTTAATGTGTGCAATAGAAAAAGTGTGCTGAAAATAAGTAATATGCATAACAACTAATGTACCCCTATCACAAAACAAATATGAGGTATGTTTCCTTGGATAATAAATTGGTGTGTATTTTAAATCAACAATAATATTATTATGTTATATGAAACAACTTATGTTCCTTTTTTCTATACAGATTTATGAATAGATATTTGAATCCACCTCCACCCCACATCACGTGTTTTGGAAGGAGGATCACGTATATAAGGAGGGTAAAATAATTGATGTAAACACAAAAAAGATATGGTAAAATTGTGTAAGCATTATATAATGGTATTTTTATTATTTATAGAATTATAACATAGAAATATCAATTTATGTTAATATGTTTTTTATATTATTTAGACAAAAGAATCTATTACGACCATAGAATAAGAAAAACTTCATTCAGTAGCATTGAAGTCTCCAAAACAATATAGTCACGTAAGAGGATTAGGTTTTGGATTCAATCCTTGACCATATTTTGAGAAAAAACCCACAAGAAGATGAATATAAGATGATGAAATAATTGACGAAAAAATAGTTAATCTTCAAGATATTAATTTTCCTTTAGGTTTGGAAGACCAATATATAAGAAAGGTTCAAATTGAATGGGTGGTGGAACAAATATATTAACATGGAGAATCAAATTACCCCACTATATTTGAGGCTATTCATTCCCCTCAACATCTTACCTTACCCAAAGTAAGTAATTTTGATATTAATCTTTCTCCTAAATTTAAAACAAACAATATCCCCTAACATTATAATAATAATATTCTATAGGGTAATGTTTTATGTGATTTATATCTTTGAACACCCACACAATGCCTTATTAAGAGGGGTATGGAGTTTAATTTACCAGGAGACAAGAAACACAATAATGAACTCACAAAAGATCACATGAGAGTGGGTATTGAGTTAGCTCAAGAGATGAGCATTGTGGTTTTGTTCCACTTAATAATCCAGATATTTCAACGGTCAATGATGCTATGAAAACATTCATACAATCAGTGTATAATCATATAAATATTCATGAGGTATGTATTTAAGAAATTTTTTGTTATTAATAACATGTAACAGTTGATGAAAAAGGTCCAAAGTGAGGTACAATGTTATAGACATATAAAATTATTAGGAAACCTAATGTATTATCAAGACAATCTAGTGAATCGACCATGAAATCAAAAGGACCTTCCAAGAGTACCCTCTCCCTGCCAGTTTTATAGAGACATTTATTATCATTACAACATCATAAATAAACAATATATAAAGATAAAAATATGTAACACATTCCATATAATGAAGAAATATATGGAACTTTCATGATATACATAGCGGGTCTCGAGAGTATAAATTAGATACTCATGTTTGAATAGATGGGAGTCTCAGTTTTGAATAGATTAATAAGGTAAATTTTTATTATAATTCTACCCAAAAAAATGATCTAATATGTTCATTAAGGTTAATATTTATCCATATTTTCTATATTCATTCATATTAATATTATATAAATATAAAATTGTGTGCATCCCATCTTGGATTAATTATTTCATGAATCATTTCTAATAAAAAATCCTTTTTTTGATAATGATGAGATAGATAAAAGAAAATACGAGCTATACAATGAATTTATAAAAATTGTAAAAGACAGCATAATCTTTTTGATTCTAACAATGTATGGGTAAAACACCACAATGTTATCACATAACATGTTTTTTTGTTTTTTTAATGAAATATTTGTTTTTGATTTTTTAATGAACATTGGATGTTGTTCGTAGTCAATATTGATACCCCAAATATTTATTTTTTGTATCCAATGCAAGGATATCCAAAAAACTAACCAAAATTTATGTGTATTCATAATTTTTTAACACACTACAGTCGTCATTTTATAGATAAAATTGGAATTACACATTTTAGTCTACGTTTTAATGAAAATTTTGTTATGATAGGGCAGTATAAAATATTGTCTAATTCATGGCATGAAGTCAGTGACTAAACCTAAAAATCATTTTTATTATATCAAATGGAAATACGTTAAGATATATATATATAGAAATATTTAACAATAAAAACACATTTTAAAACAATATACTTATTTTGGTTAATGTTTATAAAGTGTCTGAACCAAGATAATGAAAATGATTTTATATATTTGGTTTGAAATTTTATGAGAGATATCATAAAAAATTAAAAGATAAGTATCCCAAACAGTTAATTTCCCAAGATAATTACAATTTTATAAAAAACATTTCTTAATCATTTGTCTATCTATATTTTCTCATCACTTCGAAGATTTTTGAAAACTAACCTACTGAAAATAATAAGTAAATATGTTTAGAGATGAGTGGTAAATGCACATGGTGTCAGATGTCTATTAAAAATAAATTTATGTGATTACCTATAATATTTGTGATATAGTTTGGGATATAACCTAATAAATATATTCGGGGTGTGAGACATTACTCTCAGAAAGATTTTATAAAATTTTTGTTCATTTTTTCAAATATAATTATAATGGATGAAATAAATTTGATGATATATGTTAGATTCAAAACAATAAAATCATTTGGAAATGGTGGAGGCATCGAAAGAGGTGAATTCAGAGACTGAGGTGCAGGAGGACAAAAAGATTTGGCCTTCAAACAATAAAGTTTTTGGGAAATGGAGTAGATTGGGGATCATACCATGGTTTTTTAGACAAATTTTGGAAAAGTGTACACAACACATTACCTTCTGATAAGATCCATTATATATATTTTTCTAGTTTCTCATTGAAAATTTGTATGAATAATTTTGTATGCCACGTCCAGAAATCAGTAATTTTATTAAGGAGAAATATCCTTCATAGTCATTAATGATCTCACACATTTTATCTATAAAGAAGATAAATGTAAAGAAAAATGATAATGCATCATTACAACCACATGAAATTAAAAAATATGACATATACATACCCTTTAGAAACAATCCATGTATTGTGTATTGGATCCAATAGTCAATTGAGATTTATACAACACTAATCCAATAGTCATACATATATATAATCTAGTGAATTTTTTTAATAAATATGTTTGTAATCAATGAAAAAATACATCTATTTTATGAGATAACTATTGGAGGACAATCATTATTGAGAGATTTTTGTCATCAAGGGGGGTAGATGTCAAAGGAAACATCGAATCAAATAAAAGGAAACTTCTTTATGAGGAAATCCAAGAAACTGACAAAACCTCTTCAAATGAAAACACGAAGAACAAAAAATCAAAATGAAGTCCCCTTTGAAAAATAATGTAGTAGATTGATCTAAAACCTCAAAAAATGAATAAATACAAAATTTTATCTATTGAATCATGAATTTTTATAAAATAATAATAAAGTCGTTATACTTTAGTGATAGTGGAATTTATTGGTTATTTGATCATCAATTAGATTCACGATATAATATCAAAAAATTCTCAGGAAATCCATTAAAGTAACACATCATGTTTACATTAGAGAAATGGATTTACTAAAACTGTTTGTTTGAATGTACATGATGTGAAATTAAATCATCCCACCATTAAATCACAAAAAATATCATGATCATTACAATATTAGAGGTGTTTAACATATACATATTTTTAATATAGATACTTGTTCACCGAATCACCATCCAATAATGTCGCCACTAGGTCATCCCTAATATGAATTTGCACATTCATTTTATAAAATGATCCATGATCACAAGCTCAGTAATAAAATACTCATCATTATTATCAACAAAAAATACATTAGAATATGGATATTCCAATTATTAGGACCAAATAATATTGATGTTATGTTAGAGTTTATCATCACCCATAATGTTGAAAAGGATATACTAATATATAACACAATCTAAGAAGACTAAATGGATGTGATAGATTTTAGTGTCATTTGGATGCTATAAAGGGATATTCTGATGTTTAATACAATCAAAAATGGGTAAAATTTTATAATGGAGTTTAGTGTCCTCTGAAAATAAATAATGGGTCACATTTAAATTTTTTTCCATCAAGTAAGGTAAATGGTTTATCATGTAGTTTTTACTCTCTATGACGGTGAAAGGGAAAGATATATATTATTATGTTCCATAAAATATCAATTCTAAAAATTTAATTTAGTTAAATAGACTAACAATAATAATTTTACACTAAGGTTTAATGTTTTATAAGAATAAATAACCTCCTCAAAAATGATGATTCCCTCCATTATTTTGGTCGTGTTCTTAATAAGGATGATTCACTCATGATGATGAAATTTCCCTTTCATTCTTCAATTAATTCAACATTATGGGTAATCAAACCATAATATTGTAAGATGAACTAGAGTGTTGAATTCACTATAGGATAAAAAGACTTTGTGGAATCAACCATACATCAATGCAATACACAGTGTCCCCTGTATGATTGAAATTTTGTGTTTTTAGTTTAAAAATGATATTTTATTAATGTATTGTTTCATATTTATGTTTAATTTAATTATTTATCGTATTAATAACATAATAATTGTTTTCTTATACATTTGGAACATTTTTCTTATGTTGGGGTGGTCTGTTCGAAGCTTCTCATGCTCATGAGATATTGGAAATTTAGGTTGGAAGTGAGATAATAACAACAAGGAAATGGGTTATGAATGTATACAACCATCATGAAAAGGTGACTTCCTACTACTTATTTAGATAATTTTCTCATTATTTTATCTTCTAGTTTTTATTAAATATCCATATTTTTTTAACTAATTATTATTACTTGTTAACAGATCTTTTGGGAAGTCCAATTTTTCATTTAATCGTCTATAGCATGACAGAAAAGAGAGTATATGATTCTTTTTAATGAGGCATTTTAGGAAGCTTGGGGTATATTTTTACATCCAAATGGAACATTTAATTCATTTTTAGCTTGTGTAGATAGTTGAAAAAAAACCTATCACAACGCAATTAACCTCACTTCAATCTATTGCACCGTGTAACTGGTATCACTCAAACATTATTTTCTTATTTTATAATATACATTTAGTTTAAAACACACATCACACACTCAAAAACCAAGAAAAAAATTTAATATTTATTTGATAATTTAGGAAAAAATCAATATTAAATTTTTGATGTGTATGAATCAGACACACCTCAATCTAATTTATGGTGTGGTCAGTATGACTCCAACTATGTATTTTTATTTAAATATTACTTTTAATTTATTAAAAAATACTTGTGACATACTTAAGATCCAAAAAATTCACTCAAATTTAAATTATAATTTATTAAAATAATTCATATGTGTTTAGTGACATGTAAGAATAAGTCTAATGTCAAACAGACACATGATTTGATTGGTATGACTCAATGTTTGTGTTTACAGTTTAAAATGGATTTTTAGTAAAAAAAGTCATGTGGCATACTGAAAACCAATAAAAATGATTCGGACTATTTTCATTCTTTTAAAAAATGATTCATATGTCATTTGAGACGTGTATAAATGATTCTCATTTCAATATGATACATGATGTTATCGGTATGACTCCAAGTGTGTCTATTTTTTTAAAACTGATATTAATTTTATTTAGAAGACAACTAAAATACATGAAACCAAGAATTTTTTTTATATATTTTATAAAAATATTATACAATCCATATTTGATGTATAGGAGTTATTCGTAACTCAATCTAATACACGATGTTCCTGGTATGACTCAATGTATTAGCTATTAGTTTAAAATTGAGATTTTAGTTCCAAAAGTATCACTCACTAAAAATTGAGAAAACATGCTCGTATTGCATTTATAATTTAGGAAAATTATTCATAAGTCAATTATGTTGTGTTTTAATTAGTATCACCTCATAATAACACATGATGTCATCGTTATGACTCAAATTGCAGGTTTCCAGTTTAAAATAACATTTTAGTAAAAAAACAAGTGACATAATCAAAACTAAGAAAACAAATTAATATTATTTTGATACTTTTGGAAAATTATCCCATAAATCATTTGAGACATTTTGAAATCATCTATTCATCAATCTGACACATAGTTTGACCAGTATGACTCTAAGTGAATTATTTTTTTAAAAAAATTAACATTAATTTAAATCAAATTACCAATTGACTTACTCCAAACCAATAAAAAAATTCAAATTGTTTTTATACCTTAGTAAACTAATCTAATAGTGATTTTTGATTTATAGGATTTAGCCTCACCTAAATATAATATATAATGTGCCATGTATGACTCAAACTATCTGTTATCAGTTTAAAATTGACATTTTAGTTCAAACCTTTAACTCAATGAAAAATGAGAAAACATAATTTTATTATATTTATAATCTAAAAAATGATACATTAGTCATTTTTTATGATTATGAATAATTACCACATCAAATTAACACACAATGTGACATGTATGACTCAAAGTGAGTGTTTCAAGTGTAAACAGATATTTTAGTAAAAAATAAAAGTGACATACTCAAAAATTATAAGACACATTATTATTATTTTTATACTTTAATAAAAATATACACAATACATTTTAGATGTGTAGTAATCGGATGAATCTAAATCTAACACATGGTGAGACTAATATGACTCCACATGCGACTTTTTTTTTTGAAATTAACATTAATTTTTGTAAAAAAGATAAATGGAATACTCAAACCTAGTCAAACACATTCATATTGTTTTGATACTTTAATAAAATGATCAATAAGTCATTCTTGATGTGTAGGAATCATACAAACCTCAATACGATACATGTTGTGGCTAATATGACTCAAAGTATCTATTAGGTGTTTATAATTTTCATTTTAGTTCAAAAAGTGTCACACCCTAAAAATCAGGAAAATGCGCTCAGATTATATTGATAATTTATAGAAATTATTCTTATGCCCTTTTTTGATGTGTATTAATTATTCTCATTTCAAACAGACACATGACGTGACTGGTATGACTCAAAGAGCTTGTTTCCAATTTAAAATTACATAATAGTACTAAACACAAGTGATATACTCCAAATCTATAACATTCATTTAGATTGTTTTGATATAGCAGGAAATGATCAATATGTCCCTTTGGATGTGTAGAAATTTAAAGAACCTCTATTTGATGCATGGTGTGACTAGTATGGCTCTAAGTGCATATTTTCTATGTATAAGTTTCATTTTTTGTTTAAAACATGCATCACATCACCAAAACTAAGCTAATGAAACTAGATTGTTTTCTCATTGTTCTACTTTCTATTAATTAATTAACTTACTTATCATTTTTATCGTATACTTATTTAGTTAATTTTCATAGAGATAATGCTTGAAAACATACATGAAATGGTGTGCCATGCAAGAATCAACCACAACTCAATCTGATACACATTGTTCCAAGTATAGATCAATGATTAGTTTTAAATTAACACATTATGTTTAATTTTTTTTATATTATTACTAATATATTTTTTTCCTTATACAGTTATGTTCTATTTCTCGAGCAAGGGTGGTTTTTTCATTTATACAGGAGTGTTATTTTTATTTATAATAGTGTCATTTTTTCTTGTTTTTGTGTTTTAATTATTTTAATTTAAATTATATATTTGTACATGAAATTTATGTTTTATGGTCCTATTTATCATACAATAGTGTTTTATATTAATGTTTCTGGTGCTATAGTGTGCTGTTATGACACACTACAATATTCCCCATTTTTAGAACTACTAAATTCCTTGATAAAGGCATCCATTATTAGTGATTCTAGAAGGACAAATAAAGGATCCATTTATTAGTTCATTTATTAGATTTGATAATGAACCCATTATAATTAATTTTATATTTTCTCATAAATCCTTCTATTATCAGAGCATTTTTCTACACATATAAATGGGGTATTTTATCAGTTCAACTAAAATAATTGATAAAGGAATTTTTTTCAGTTCTCCTTTATTATAGAAAAAGGATCCTTTTTTCTTACCTTTTCTATCAATGATCAAATACTATTAGTTTTGATAATAATATGATAGTTTTCACCTTTTTAGTTCTATTAAAGGACAATTTATGTTTTATTAATGTCTTGTTTTGTAGTAGTGGAATCATAGTATAAATGAAGGATTTATAACTGAACCTCTCATGGAACCATAGAGGATCCCATAAGGAGGAGGAAGGACTTATCTACACTAGAATGAAAAATTAAGAAGCATAGGTGAGTCAAAATATATTTATGGGAAAAAAGAAAATTCACTAAATAGATTTGGGCTGCAAGGGTGCCCAAACTGTGTGCCAAAAGTGGACCCTTCTTTACCTCAATGGGGATGTTGCACAGTTCATGCACATAGTTTGACCAACAGTGTGAAAAAAATGAAAACACTCTCCTCAAAAATTTAGACAGATATTCAATGGCAGTGCTTCCTCACCCACATGGTTTCCTCAAACTATGTGGTCACCTGTAGCCCTTTTTGTAGCCCTTCACAGTTAGGGGAAACTGTATAGACTAGCTCACACAGTTTCAACTAACCATGCGGTCAAGATCTGTTCTCCACTGGTAAGTGATCCATGATCTGAACAAGCACAAGACACCCCTATTTCATCCATGAACTCGTTACACATTCATATTAGGTTCAAGATAGTGAATTAAACCTAAATTTAAGGGATTCACACCTCATATAAAAATTGGGTTCTGATAATAACAAACTCCCATATATCGATAGGGTCAATATAGGAAACAATCCTCAAAGGTCTCAACTAAACCACACATCAGTCTAGTATTCCTCTACATGATTTTATTTCACACTCTACTATGGAATAACTCAACTCTTTGTTCTAGATAAAAATAAATGCTCTCATCGAAGAGGTCACGCTCATCGGGCCTATACATTAGGAATAATGTTATATAACTCTTAAGAGAACAGTACACATATAGTGGGTAACAACCAGGGATCACTGGGGAAACTCGTAACTCTACTGGATTTATCCTTCTTGATAGAGGATCGACCCCTAGTAAATATTGGTGACAATGATTCAAAAAAACCTTCCAAGGGAGTACGATAAGAATGAGGATATCTCTGGGCCACTAGGAGATAGATAGATTCTCTAAAATTCCAAGGCGAGTGAAATAGGAATCAATTAACAAGATGTTATACTAAACCCTCTCATGAGTGGAATGGGACTAGTCACACCAGAATAAAGGAACTCACCCACACTGGTCTGAAAAAGTGAACACACACACCCAATACTCAAAAAGGAACACACCTAATTGATACTAGTTAAGCATTGTTGAATGAATGATATTCCTTACATAAACTATTATCATATCTATGATTCAAAAATGAAGGTTGTCATTACATTCTATGTGGAGAAATTCTGTGGGTAAACTACTCATCTGCCTGTATCTGAGTGCAGAAAAATCCAGACAAATTTGTAGGGCTCATCATTAGTTTGAAGGGGTAAACCATAAATCCATCAATATGTCACCAAAAAATGGCCTTGAATATATAAACATATCGTAATGTTACGGTCTTCATGGAAAATTATTTAGGATAAGCTATTTAGATACCTAAAATGTATGATTAATAAAAAAAATTCTTTTTTTTCCTAACATATACATACCACGAAACACCATTTATTTAATAACATATCAACCATTATCATCTTCTCCCAAAAAAACACATGGGGCTGGGGGAATCTCCTACTCTCCTCCATTATCAACTCCTCACTTTAATAATAATAATAATAATAATAATAATGATATATGATATCTCCTAGTAATGGTTATATTTCTCTCCATGAATAACCCCTAGGGGAAACTCCAACTCATTAATTCATATTTGAGTAAATTTTCTTCAAAATGATGTGTGAATAGTGAAGTCACCTCCAACCCATTTACATTATTTTCTACTCTAAAAAGAATATTTTTTGAATATTCCAAATTTTAATATATTAAAATAAATACAAACCATTTATTTTTATGATAAAATTTAGAAAAAGAAAAAAATTATGGATAGTGCACCTATAGTCAACAACCACATACAACGATACAGTGTAGAGTATCGTCATTTTTTGCGCATAATATAGCGATGGGTGGGAGTGTGTTTTTACTCTAAAAAGGGGTTTATACATCAATTTGTTGGTGGGTTAGAGATGGTGTAAAACCACATCAATCTCATCGCCTTGTAAGAGTCCTATAAATTCCCATCACGTGCATCCCTAGTCATGCATCTCTACATGATTTGACACCGATGAGTGGAACTCATGCCACCAGGCCAACATCACACCCACTTGCACAAGACACCACTATCGACGCTCATAAAATGTAGAGTTTTCCAAATGCTGGATGCCAAACCACACCCTAAGAGTATCGATCTTCTCCATTATGTAATCATTTTCGTCTCGAAGAGATTGTAGGTTTGATATAGAACATAGATCTATGGAATCAATTAGTAGCGTCAAAAATCAGTTTTCTATCAAATTATTATCAGTTATTTTTCAAACTATTAGAAAAAATAAATATTGGGGATGAATAAAAAAGAATTATAGGATAAAAACATGAAAAACAAATCAAGTTACAAATGTTAGATGTTATTTATGATTTAGTAGATTGGTTTCCACTAGAATGATGAATGATGACAAGTAATAACGAATAATAATTATTTCCCAAAAAACATGAAAATAAACATCTACCCAAAACATAAAAATTCCAAAAATAAAACTTTTAGTTTATTTATTGAAAATTCATCATGGCATAATTGATGAAGTAAGAAACCAAAAAAGAATAATAAATTCTATCTTGTTTAACTATTTATCACTGATAACATATGAATATAAATAATCATCATTGGTGAGATCCAAAAGATACATTTGTAGGGAAACTGATCATGATCTTAAATCTGTTGTCATTCATCAAACTCTCCTCCAATGGCCCATCCTCAATTCCAATGTTATATAGATAACCATTTGAATTGGATTCCACAATATATTAATTTTGGTCTATTAGGTTTATTATAATTAAATTAATTAATTCACATATCATACCTACAAATAACAATCTCAACTGAATGTTCAATGCTGAACAACTTATAGTTTCTCTAAGGAAAACCTCATGTTCTAGAAACAACTATGGTCTCAAATTCCTGATGTTAAACTTTGTTCATGAGTTATATCGTTATTTTTAAAAAACATCACCCATATGATATAATATATTTAATTTTTTTATCATATTCATATCGGGATCACCTGGCCATGGAATTTTTCATCATCTCAGTGTTTGATTTCAAAAATATTCATTACAATATTCTAATGTATTATACAAAAAAAAGGAGTCATTAAACTAAAAATTTATTTTAGTTAATTATATCCTTATTTCAAAAAATACATATATTTTAGAAATATTAATATTAATTATGATAGTAATAATATAAAAATATTATGTTTATATTTGGGTGTGCATGTGTAAATGTGTCTATATACAATAAAAAATATACACTGACGTAGAAATATATCTATATACGTTTATATAATTCTGTTAAAAAAATAAATTATAGAATTTTATTAAATACATATATATATGTAATGGAATATAAAAATATAATATCTTTTATAATCAATATTAATTATAATAATTATGTAGGTATATCTATATTTTTTTTATGATAAATATTAGAAAGTATATGTTTTTTTATAACCATAAAATTAATATAAACCCACATTATGTTGGAAATGAATACATATAATCACTCACTAATACATATATATATATATAGATATATATATTTATATATCTATGGGTGAGTGGGTGTTTTTAGGAATATATAAATTAAATTATAAACATGTCTATCTGTGTATAAATTTATACTTAATTATAAGTACACACACATAACTCATTATAATGGAATATTTACATTTTTTTATGTTGATAAAATATATATATATATATATACATATTTATATTTAAATTTCATTATTAACACACACATATATATATAAATACACAAACAAACACACAGACACAGTAATGTTTAATATATAATAGTTAAAATGTATTTTATAAATAATTTTCTAAAAATTATTTTATTCTATATATATATTTAATCACACACAAACATATATCAACAATGTAGTAATATCGTAATAGAGACTTTTCATGACCATTAGTAATGAAGAGTACTATAGTGGTATTATAAGAGAGACGAGTTTTGTAGAATGTACTACAATGGTGGTGGGTACTGCTATTATACTATTCACAAAAAGGGACTTGGACTATGTAATGAGATTCAATGCCATAGGGCATTCAGACCTTAAAATTGTAAGGTATCATTAGGTCAAAAAGGGAATTTGGTTCATTTAAGGGTTTGCACTTAACCATCAAAATATTGTTTATCATTAATTTAAATAAAATAATTAATTGGAGTATATATATTTTGAGATTTATATGTGTGTTTTTGTTGTATAAATTTATAATTTAATAAATATTCACACATAATTAAATATTTATTTATTTATAGTTATATATATTAATAATTAAATAAAAATATAATCTCACATATATATATATATATGTTTTATAATTATATAAATATATATATTTTTAGACATATAAATATACATATACATGTTTTTAATAAAATATGTATATATTTATTCATTCTAGAAAATTTATATTAGTATATATATATATAAATTATAATTATAATTATAATTATAATCAATATTATATATATATATATATATCTTTTTTAAAAATGTGCATGTGTATTATAATTAAATAACACACAAACACACATTCATATACATGTGTACATTAAATTATTATTTATAAATCAACCTTTTATGATTAAAATATATTATATCAATGTTCAATATTTTTTATATATTATATTTTTATATTATTTTTATATATTAATACATATATGAAACATGTTGGAAATAGAGAACCTTTTATTAAAATAACGAAATAAATACAAAAATAGGATGGGGTTAAACAATGTGATCACCCTCGCCTCAATATATACAATCTAATGAAGTCCTATGACAAGACAAAATTAGATAATCTATAACTCAAAGGAAAAAAATCTTCTAATGAAAAAGCATTATGTAATCATTTTTATCAGATCTAGATACAATGAGAAAATAAACTCTTTAAATAATCAACATTAACAATAATTATCATCCTAATACACAATAAATCCAATCAAGTATACATAATTCAAGATTGAGTACATAGGTTATGAAGGGAACCCTAACCTCACCGACCACATGATAATATGTATCTTCTCTAACATATATACTTTTTACATGGCTTGAATTAATCATCAAAATCCATTTACAAGGGAACATTATCATTAATGTAAGCCACAACCATAATTTTTGTAGATTCAACATGTTTCTCTCTAACACCAACATATTTTTTATTTTCCATTAACATTCCCCAATAATTAGAATCATCAAGAAATTAAATTGAAATATTATTAGATATGAAACTTTTAAACTCACCATCAAAGAGTTGAAGAGAGTATTTATTCCATTGGGGAGACTTGGACCAAAGAAGAAGTGGAAATAGTTATTCAAATAATAATATTCTAGAACATTAAATAGATTTTATCCACAACCGACTAGCCTTTATTAACATTATTATATGGGAAATAAACATCTTTATTACCACCAATAGGAACAGGGCTAATTCCCTTTAAAAGGTTCTCTAATTTTATCCAAGTGCATTCCATGTAACAACCTAAAACATCATAAATAAAATCCCCCTTGGGATTTAAGTAAATTTATTATTAATTATTATGGTTATAGAATGCACAAGAAATAATTTTGATTTATTATATCCTATTGTATTTAAAAGGATGTTAGGAATCATTACCATTGATAATATAGTCATTGAATAGTGATATTATGATTATTACAAAAATAGTGTTTTAAAAAATCCAATAGACACAGACAAAGGAATTGATAACCTCAACTTGTAGGATCGTACCCTATGAAGACCATTTATCAGAGCATCTGAGGGATATAGTGTAACTATATTTTTCCCTCGAACAATTCCAATATGATTTAAAACAACATAAGAATGAGAGAAACTATTTATAGGTGATGTTCAATCTCATCAATATCAGAACCCAAACCATGTATGATGAACGTCCCCACTAATGTATTACCATCGTGCACCTCACCCTTATGTTATGTTCCTATGTAATAATGTGATATGTATCGAGAAAATTATAATATTAATTTTTATATGTTATTTTCAATATAATAATGGTTATATTATAACTTTACTATTATTAATTTATAAATTTTTATTATTTTGATACCATAAAATAGAAATTGTATTTTTGGGTAATATTTAAATTCAATTAAGTAATTTATTTTGATGAAATAATTTATTTTGGAAAAAATAATATTTTAATAAAATAATTTTTATTAAATATAAATGATCATATAATTTTTTTGAGGTCAAATGTAATTTTTATAAGGGTTCGAAAACTTTTATTGAAAAAAACCCAAAATTTCTCAATTGATGTCCATAATTATTTTTAAAGTGAAAATTAATATGTTTAGAAAGTTATTTGGTTAAAATAAATGTTATTTTTGGAATCAAAATTTTGAAATTATCCAATGGTGAGGTTTTCAAAATTTTCTCAGACAGTCAAATTTTAGGGTAAAAAATAAATATGGTATAATTTACGGTGTGTATTATGACATCATAGTGACCAAAAAATAATATTACAAATAAGATAAAGGGTACTAAAAACCAAATTTATGTTTCACTTTTATTGTAATTTGATATTTGGTTTAGTTTATTAATTTTATAAATCCTTTATGAATCCTTAAAAACCAATATTATATTTTAATGTTTTAAAATCATTTCTTTAAGAGATTGACTCACCTCCACACCACCAAGTGTAATATTTTTATAATTTAATCCCTTTTATGTATAAAATTATGAAAATACACTCCACATTGGAATAAATCATCTAAAAAATCCATTACATGGTTTGTAGTTTTGGTTATTTTATTATATATAATCAATAACAAATGCTTCAAAAATAATAAAGAATTCCCCACTCTTTTCCTATATAAACCCACTGAATATACTATTTATCTCACTAAAAAACCTAATATAATGTACTTATTATTACTTCACCTCTCTATATTCCCCCCAAGATTCCGAAAAATCTCATGAATCTCCTCCCAATATTTTGGAATCACTCTCTCAAGGTAAGGGATCCCCTCCTTCTCCTCTCTATTCTTATATATTTATTTTACTATACCTTTTATGTCCATTTCACAATGTTAGGATATTTTCTTACATATACCCCTAAAATATCCCATTATGAATAAATTATGGGATATCCCATTAACTCTAATTAATCCCTCCCTTGATAATTTATATGCCCCTGTGATAAAGCTGAAATTTCACTGCAATTTTCCATTCCAAAAAAAATCTATAGTGAATACCTATACCAATTTTATATCAGGGGTGTTCACCTATTTTCAATCATAATTATTTGATTTTTGGTATATATGTTTTTATTACACACTCATTAATCATGTATTTTTTTATGAAAAATGATTCCATGTTGTACGATCTATGCTGAACACTTTTGCATGTGATTGATATGAATGTGACAGGTGTGCTTGAAATTATATGTCACATCAATGCATTTGGTAATGTTATAGTCTCATTAGACATCATGAAAGAGATTAATGAGTGAGAATAATCCAATATGTGACTTCTTCCATCATGATTTCATTACATTTATCCTTGACTTATGTTTTTTATGCCATGTTTTATGTTGTTGCCACATTTTCCCATGTTAACTTTATGTTATCATAGTATATCATAACTCATTAATCAAGTTTATGATTCTCACCCATTTTATGTCTCATTAATATTATTAGTTTCTTAAATTTAATACTATATTTATGGTATTCCATGCTAATTACCTTATTTGGATTTATAGCTCACCCCATTGTTTTGTATATCCCCAGGTAATACCATTTAGTTTTTTTTTACAATGGAATAATTTGATAATGTGAAAGATATTTTCAATAATAGATATTTATTACCTATTTTATTTTGTTATTTAAAACAACTAACTCCCAAATACACTATGATTATAAGTATTATAGGTTTTATTATGTGTAGTATTGGGTAATAAATCAGGAATTGGTGTGAAATAAAGAGCAGGGTTGTCATAGTTGTCATCAAAGGAATGAATAATTATTTTTCTATATTGGAATTAGAAAACACTATATAAATCATCAAAGATAAGACGAAACATAATAATTCATCCCTAAATTTTGGTAAGGTATATAGTAAGTGATTTTCAAGAAAATAAATACATTTCGGTATACAACAAGTGTATATTCTCTAGAAAAGATGTGAATATAGGTACAACACAAAACAACACACTGAGAAAGATTCAACTGGGAACCGCTGCATGAATATCATCCTTTCTGCACACTTATTTTGACACTCCTAGGGGATATAATTTAGAAAATTCAAAATCACATTACATAACATTATTATTGAAAAAATGTTCATAAATTACAATGTTAGCAAATAGATCCTGGATAACAAAGATTCCATCCAATAAATTCATAATTTAAGGAAATAAAATTCATTTATGAGTTATTCCTTTATTTTCATTGGATTCCCATTTACATGTTTAATTGTTTAAAAATACTCATCCCATATTTTCCCATTATTATAGCCAATGGCAGTAAATAAGAGGAACCAAGTAAAAAACCAATGTGAAGAAAAATATGATGACTTTACAAATTAGATTTACAGCCCTATGAGAGAAGGAATAGAAAAATTGGAAATAATACACTCTTATCCATCTGAGGTTCGGAATAGAAACCTAAATCCGGAGGAGCACCCAAATCCATCTAAGAAATAACAAGCTACAGTTGAGTCATTTGTGCAATAGAGGCCTTTGAAGCTCAATGCATCATCTAATCCCTTAATCCCTGAAAAATGGTTTTAATCCATTGAGAAAATATTATCCATACTTCAATTTTCTATGAAAGAGAAGTTTATATTGGTTGTTTATCATATGGAGGGAGAATCTAAACATTGTTTGAAATTGATCAAGAATGTGAATCCTGAGGAAGAGAACAAAGTAATGGGATGGAAGGAATTATGGAAAATATTTTTTGATAAATATTTTCATCACAATATTTGATATAAATTGGAAGAATATTTTCATACCCTTAATAAAGAGGGTGATGAATAATTAGATTGTATGAAGAAAAATTCATAAGAGTTTCACGATATACATCCATCTTTTTTGTTACCTCTGATTGAAAAGTTGTCTATTTCTTTGGTGGGTAAAACATTATCTATGAAATTTCCTATATATACAAGACATTTATATCTATGTTAATATTGTTCGATGGTCCCTCATAGTCATAATAGAGACTAGAAAATATCAAGGGTATGATGGGGATTAGAAGAGGAAAGTGGATTTTAATTCTGGTGGTCTGATGGAGAAATATAATTGTGAAAAAAATATTAACATCCAAATTTTAAAATTTGTAGAAATTAGATCCCTAGAAATATCATAAGAGGGATGAGGAAATGATTTTTTTGTATAATGGAAGGACACATAGTCAGAAATTACTAACAAGAGAAACCAAATAATGTGATAGAGTAAGGAAATGCTCCATTCAACCCTCATCACATTTTCATTGTTTCAACAATAAGGAATAAGGGATCTTTAAAATCCAATTCACTAAGACAAATTTTTTCAGAGAAAACCATCAACCTATATGGTTGGAAGGTTGAGCTTATGCCATGACAACCGCTAATGTTGTTCCTGCCAATGATGTGGTGAAATGTAAACTAGTTATTCCAATAAGAATAAAGAAGATAATTTTTTTTATTTTTGTAGCACAAATTTCATCATATCACATAAGTTTATTAGAACTAATCAAACATGAAATGAATGTATGGAAGTCGAGTTGTCGTTAAAAATGAAAAATGGAGAAATAATTACATACCTTGTATATAACTCCTCCCCTATCAATATTCTTTGAATTAAATTCCAAGAGACCAATATGATACTACTTTTTTTGGAATTATTTTCAATTTTGATTATGAATTGGCTTTCTCAATATAAATAAAACATTAATTTCTATGAGAATGAAATCACTCTCTGTATCGTGAATCATCCCCCGATTCCATACAGGTGAAACGAGAAGGATGAATTTTAGTTGGGACTAACTTAATAAGAATGGATATTATTTCTCAATAAGAAATAATATATATATATAATATTTGAGTATAAGGAAAACATAATCCAAGAAGATAAGCCTATTGTGCCGGAATACATTAACGTTTTTTAAATAATTTTCTACTATTATTTCGAGTTTAGAGGTTAAATTTTCAATCTAACTCATACATGTTCTGTCTCCATTATCCCTTAATCTATATAGAATGGATGTTTTGGGAATAGATGAGATAATGAAAAAATAGTAGGATAATTTTGATAAAGGGTACCTTTGACCCTGTGATTCACCTTAGGGTTTACTAGTCCTCTTTGTTAAGAAGAAGGATGAGTCAATATGCCTTTCCATTGATTATCATGAGCTGAAAAAGATCACGATAATTCTGAAGTATACCCTACCATTGATTTATGAGTTTTTCAATCTACTATGTGGAGAGTAATAAGTATCCAAGGTGTATCTTCAGTTGGGGTATTATCAAGAAAGTGTGAAGAAGGAGGATATCCCCAAGACTACTTTACAAACAAGGTATGGACACTATGAACTAATAGTAATTTCATTCAAACAAATAAAGGATCCAACATTCAAAATGGACTTCATTCATGGAGTCTTTCTATATTTTCTTTAACAATTTTTTGGTAGTACTTATAGATAATATTATAATATACTCCAAAAGTAAGAATGATCACGAGGATAAAATGTGAACTATTATAAAGACCTTATAAAAGGATAATATTTATGAAAGGTAAAACAAATGTGATTTATAGTTAAAGGAAGACTCATTAATGGGGAATATTTTCTCAATAAATGGGATATATTTTTGACCCTTCAATGGAAAAGGAAATTGACGGATGGATGAGGCCATAAACTATAATAGAAATATGTTTTTTATATTGATTAGAAGGGCACTATCATCAATTTATGATAAATCTGTCATGATTTTCCAAACCTCTAACCTAGATAACTCAAATGTTAGTTATGTTATTTTGTTATTATTAATATGAATAGTGGTTCAAAGAGTTGAAATAGGGGCTTATCACTATACTGGTACTCACACTACTCACAAGTGGCCAATTTTTTATTGTCTTCAGTGATCCATCGAGGGAGGTCTTGGGTTGTGTGTTAATAAATAATAACAAAGTGATATCCTATGTATCACGGTAGTTGAACATTATTGAATTTAACTTCCCAAATCATGATATAGAGTTGGTTTCATTTATTTTATCTTTGAAAATATGGCGGCATTATCTCTTCGTGGAGAGGTGAGAAATATATATCGATAACAAAGGCCTCAAAAATATATTCACACATGAATAGATTAATATGAACCAATGAAGATGGTTAGAGATGATCAAAGACTAAAACTACTCAATCCACTACCATCCTACATAAGAGAATAATGTGGAAGATCCTCTATGTATAACATATCTCAAATTTTATTTATCAATGACAGTTGAGGAAGATCCAATCCTTAAATACTGAAAAAGGATGGACATTGGAATAATAATGGAAGAAAAATCATCAATCCATTAACAAATTAATACTCAACAATCTCTTATGGGTGGATAGAGGATGATCCATAAGATGATCTTGGAATTCAGAAGAATGTGGATGCTATAAGAAAAAGGGAAATACTCATAGTTTAATGTTAATAGAGATGTAGTTGTCATATTTGGGTCAAGACAGTGTCTACTATCAAATCTAGAGTTAATGGATGATCTATTTCATAATGCACGTAGCTCGGCCTCCTCCATCAATCTAGGAAGAAAAAAAATGTATCAAGATCTCTAAGATAACTTTTGGTGGGACAATAGACTGAAGGAGATCACCGAATATACATCATGAGGTATTTTATTCTAGAAAGTAAAGGCAGAAAAGAAAAAATAGAAGGGGAAGATGAAAATATCAGCTATACCAACATGGAAATGAGAAAACATTACCATGTAATTTTTCACCAGTCTACCAAATACATCAATAGTAAATAATGAAATATGGGTTGTAGTGGATCTTCTTACACAGACTGCACATCTCATTTCAGTTTGAGAATACTTATCAATTGATAAACATTCAAAGATATACATTATATAAGTGGTGAGGCTACATGAAACACCACTATCGATTGTATCTGATTGAGAGACAAGATTTACCTATATGTTATGAAATATTATTCCACATTATCTAAATACTGATTTGGACATCAACATGATTTATTACCATCAAAATGATGTCCAATCTAAGGGGACTATAAAAAAACTCATGTACATGTTGAGATAATTCTCATTTGACTTCTAATGAAGATGTGATCAACATTTTCCTCTGTTCATGTTCTCATAACATAATATTTTCCACTCAAGAATCTAAATGGATCCCTATGAAGTCTTTTATGGGATGAGGTTCTGAACACCTTCATGATGGGATGAATTAGAGAATTCTAAATAATAAGTCTTGAAATGATTGAGCAAATGGTCAAAAGGAAAAGACTATTCAGTTACACATCAAGGAAGCTCAGAGTCGATAAAAGATCTATGAAGAAAATTATAAACAGGACCATGAGTTTGAGATTGAAGATATAGTATTCCTCATTATATATCCATAGAATAAATCCCTCATATTTATTTGGTGAAGGGAATGATTATTCCATGATACATCGGTCCCTTTGAGATCCTTGATCACATTGGAACTATATCATATCCACTAGAACTCCCACATTACCTATAAGAAGTACAAGATGTATTACATGCATACCTCTTAAGGAAGTAAAAAATATACCACTCAGATGTATTCCATCTAGAGGTGGTACCATTGGAGAATGATCTCTCATATGAGGAGAAGCTAGTGAAAATATTATATCGTGGAGACAATGTTCTGTAAAATAAGACAATTCACCTGGTCAAAGTGCTATAGGGATCCCACAAGTATGAACAAGCATCATGGGAATTGGAAGTGGTGATGAAATGAAATTACCATAATCTATTTTAGTGTGTGAAATTAAAATTTCCAGGGTGAAATTTATGAATGGGGGATTATTATGACCCAAAATATTATAAATAAAATTCCACTTTTGAATTAATTAAATATCTTATTATGTATTATGGTAATAGATAATACATGAACTCATTTTTATATTAAATCATATTATATTTTAGGGAACAATAAGAATCATTAATGATGATAATATAGTCATTTACTAATGATCATAGGATTAGTATACATATAGGGTTACAAAAAATCCAATTGGCATAGAAAAATGATGTGATGGACTCAATGAGTAGGATCATACCCTATAAATCCCATTTATCTGATCTTCCAATGGAGATAGCATCATCAGTATTTTCCCTTGACCAATACCAAGCTGATATCCCACAACAAAATAATGAGATAAACCATTTATGCTATAAGTTAAAGATAACCAATATCAGTTCCCAAACCATGTATACTGAACCAACCTAGGAATATCTCACCATCACCCACCTCATCTTTTAGCCATTTCCAGTGTAATAATGGGATATGTATCAAGAACACAATAATATGAATATGTATATTATTTTTTTCAATAGAATAATGTGTATATTTTCATCTTTTATTTGTATTTTATAAATGATGATGATTTCGATACAATAAAACTCAAATTTTATTTTTGTATTATATTTATATTCAATTCAATAATTTATATTTTTGAATTAATGGATTTTTTTAAAAAAATATTTTATTAAATTATTATTATTATTACATTATTTTCGTTAAATTTATACGATCATATAATTTTTAGGAAGTCAGATAAAATTTTTATAAGGGCTCAGAAACTTTTATTGTCCAAAAACCTAGCATTTCTCAACAAATATTGAATCTTATTTTTAAATTGAATGTTAAAAAATTTCGAAAATTATTTGAAAGAAATAAAAATTTTATTTGTAATCAAAACATTTAAATTATCCAATGATTAATTTTTCATAATTTTCTAATACATTCAGATTTTCTTGTAAAAATTAAATATGGTATAAATATACAATGTGTATTATGACATCATAATGACCCAAAAAATGTAATATATAATATAAAGTGGATAGAAGGAAAATTATATCTCTACCCCTTAAAATAATTTTATTTTAATAATATTTTATTAATTTTCTAAATCCTTGAAATCCTATATAATATTTTATAGTTTTTAAGTCATTTATTTAAGATAACGAGTCACCTACACATCACAAAGCGAAATATATTAAAAAGTTCAGACTATGTACTTACAAAACAATTAAAAAACCTCCCAATTAGTAGAAACTAAGGAAAAAAACTATGGAATGTTTTTTGTGTTTTTTATTTTATTATATATATCCCAAAACCAATGTTTGAGGAATAATAAAGAATTTATTAATATTTTCGTAAATAAACCCACCCAATATCTAATTTATGGTCACTTAAAAACCTTGATGGATTTCCTTACTCATCCCTCCAACTCTAAATTCCTCACAAGGTTCCCACAAGCTCCCAATAACATCCTCCTAATCTTTTGGATTCACACTCTAAAGGTAATGAACCCTCCCATTCACTTATTTATTCATGAATTTTCCTATTTTGATGAATTTTTTGTCCATTTACTAATGTTTGCAAATGTTATTACATATCCATTACCTCCCCCATGATGTAATTTATTATACACCCATTTCACTCTCATTAATACCTCCCAGGAAAATTTACACACCCCCATTATACTACCAAAATTTCAACACAATTTTCCATCCCAAAAAATGTGTGGTGAATACCCATACTGATTTTCTATCAAGGGTGTCAAAAAATTTTCAATCAAACTTATTTTATTGGGGATGTACATGTATTTATTCAACAATCCTTAATCGTTTAATAAAATTTGGTGAAAAATGGACTATGTGGTATGATCTATGTGGCACACTTATGCATGTGATTGATGTGTAAGAGAAAGGACAAACTTGAATTATATAGTGCTCTAATACATTAGGTAATGATTTAGTCTCACGATATGTCATTCAAGGGATTATTATGTGAACCAAACACAAAAATAATAATTTTCTCCATCATGATGTCTTAGAAATTATCCTTAACATGTGATTATGATCCCATGTTTTATGTTATTGCCACATTTTTTCATGTTTCTCATATGTTATCGTCCTATATCAAGCCTCATTTTTAATTATTGTGGCTATAACCCATTTTATGACTACATGATATGCATAATTTATAACATTTTATACTATCTTCATGTTCTTGCATGTTTATTCCCTTACTGGGCTTTATAGCTCACCACTTTCTTATGTATTTCCCCAGGTTATCCCATGTATTTTTTTGTATGATGGAATAGTATGATAATATTATGGATGTTTTCAATAATGGCGATTTATTCCTTATTTAATCTTGTTATTTAATATACCTAATCCCCAAATACACAAGACTTCTCAATATTACGAGTTGTATTATATGTAATATTATATAACAAATAATGAATTAATGTACAATAAAGAGAAATATTCTCATATCCTAACAATTACACCACCATTTAATCCCACAATGAATGGACTAGTGTAAATAAACTCATATGTTATTGATTTAATGGGTCCATACCACCATAGTTTAAGGGACCTTCTATCCTTTAACTAAGTATTAATAGGCATAACATTCTTAACCTCAATTCCAACATCATTAGGTTTACAGACACGTGTAAAAGGGTTTTTATAATATTAACTCTTTATAGCCTTTTTATAATGTGTCTAGACATTAATATTATAGACATAGGATGTGGTAAAATAGCTAATTATCTTAGAGGTTGAAGTAGTATGTCTAGAAATGTCCCAGCTCTGTATCCTACAAGAAATTCCTATGTTTTCATTTCTCCTTAATAGAAATTTATTATGGCCAAAAGTATGATTAGGGAAATATAATTTCACCTAATTAAAATCGAAGAAATAATCTTCCTCCACAAACATGGGTTTTGGTGATTAAGAAGTTCCCAACTTCATTTTACCCTCATGACTCCTTGAATCTATCAAATTATATTCTTTCAATAATTATTGATCAACATCCACTTGTGCCTCCAACTCACAATCATTTTGATAATCCTCATCATTATTTTATTTCATCCTAATTCCTTGAAAAATATAATATTTAAATTTATAAACATTATGGTATATCCATACCTCCTCATGAATATATTCCTAGGTCCAATAATACCTACCCAATTGCAAGAGTGTCTTATATTTACCCATATACCTTATCATCTCTATTTATAAAAGTACTGAATCATGAAACTATGAAAGGATAATAAATTTCGATCAATGTTGAACACCCCTACAATATACCACTACACATTCTCCAAGGAGTTTAGTCACTCCTACAACTAGGAAGAAAAATACCCTTCATCTGATTCATTAGAAATATTAATATCCATCTTCCACACATAGTTCAACTCAAACCTAACCTTAGATTTAACCCTTTAAATTAAAAGCTACACCCAAATATGGAAGGAACATGAACCTTGTGGGATCTACCATGAGGGTTGTAATGCTAAAAAATTTAATTTAATTTTTTTATTATATGGAATTATTTTGATACCAAGCACTGAGATGACGAGAGATTCTAAGTCCTAGAGTTCCTAGAATGATCCATTGAAAAATGTTAAGCTTTAAATGGAAAGCGTATGTAGATTTCCTAAAAAAGTGTAATAACTCTTAAAAGGGTTCCCAGATCAGAAATCTGAGGACACCGTTTCGTTCAGAATATCAGGTTTAACCTTCGCGCAACTTATTTTTAGTCGATGCAGGCTTCTAGTGAGAAAAACTTAAAACTTCATAACCGTAAATAAAATAATTAAATACAATTATTTTAGTTTTAAAATACTCATAAATAATGAAAATTGACATATATTAAAAATCTGAGGCCACCTTTGAGCTCGCAAGGGTACTCTTTCTTTAGGAAGATCGTAACATTGGCTGATGCGGGCCAACAATGGAAGTTAGTTTTTGGAAGTAAAAAATTATTAATTGATAATGATTTTATTTTAAAATCCTTATAAATCCAATATGGTAACAAGGATTGGAAATCTGAGAGTACTATTGATCTCATGAGGGCTTGTTCCCCTTAGGTGGAGCCTAACCTAAACCAGCGCTAGTCAAAGGTGAACGTTAATTTTTGAACAATTTTTTTAAGGTTCATTTAAATAAATGCACAAGTGGGATTTTATAACTTTTAAACCAGTGTTCGGATCAAAAATATGAGGGAACCGTTGAACTCAAAACATCTGAATTCACATAGTAAGGACTTAACTTCGACCGCTAAGGGTCGATCAAAAGAGATAGTTTTCATACATTTCATGAAATAATAAAATAAATTAAGAATGTTATGTTATTTTCCTTTTCTCACCATTGAGTGGTGGCATTCCTGCACTGTGGTATGGTGATGAGCCCCTTTAATGAGCCACATTGACGGGAGAGAAATAGACACATTGTTTCATTAATGAAATAGTGTAATAGAAACAAAGTGACAGATTTTTCTATTAATGAGATAACAGGTTGGGGAATAAAACATGGAATTTCCTTTGGCTAACATATGGTGGAATTCCTCTCCAACGAATGTCATCGATGAAATCGATTAGGATATATTCGAGATATGAAAATTGATGAAAATTGATTACAAATCAATGATTTATGATGACTCGGAGATTCATCCCTCGTCAGCGACGGATCCGTAATCTAGGTAGGGGTTTATGTTTTTTTTATTCTCCCATTCTTCATTCTAAAACAATGAATGCAGATCAACCCAAAAACTGGTTGATCCAAGAATCATGTGTTCTTGTGAGAGGGTGTAATTATTGGGTTTTCTATGAACGATTTAATTATTTTATATGGAACAATGTTCCAAAACCTCCCCCATGTTTTTAAACATTAAACGCGGAGGGAACAAGTTTACATAAATAAGGCCAGAGCCCCTTTGCTTGTGCGTTCATCATGTACACTTCCTCAAAATGGTTGCAAGGAGAATATGAGGCTATGGAAATGATGGTAGAGACTCAAGAGGTCCAAATGAATATATGGATCTGCAATTTAACCACCGGAGCATGCTTAGTGGCCCACATAAGGTGTTGTCTACATGGTGGCGATGCCCTGTGGCAGCGGTGCAGCCCCGAGCGTCACGTGCGGGATGAGCTGTCAGCTCTTTCCGGCTGCACTGGTAGAAGCGACATGATCGGTACACACTGTGGAGATGGGGGAGTCCATGGCCCCTTGGCTGTAGTGTTTGGTTGGACGCGACGCTAGCCTGACACCGCGTAGGAGGAGCTGCCCACTCCATTTAGGCCATGTGATGACCTGGGTGGGCAGCCGGCTGACTGACCACACACGCCCCAACAACACTGGCCGACCCAGTTCGATCTGAATAGGTCAGACCACCAGGATAGGAAAACATGATAATGTCGGGCCACGGGGTGGCCTGGGATGGGAAAAAAATCATCCCGCCAGTATGGGCCTAGTCGGATAAATTCTAGTCACTGGGTGACCAAGCGGACTGGAACCATGACCAACCTCATCTTGGTACAGTGAGGCCTATTGGGCCAATCCAATGGGATCAATGGACCTTGGGTCGGGTTGGTCAGGTCGGTCTGAACTAGTCATACAAGGCTCGGATGCAACAAGACCCTATTTACAAAAAGGGACGTATCTCCCAGACTTTGCGTCTGATTGATGTGTCGTCTACGATGTTGGGACCCATGTGATGGGGTTGTGGTTATAAAATCCTCTATGTAATATTTCATGGATTTTTACATCATGAGGCTTCATGACACAGCTACATTGCGATACATCATGACTCAACTACCCAATAAGACTCTGTGACTCAGCTATCAACGAGACATCATGACTCAGCTACCCAGCGAGACATATTGACTGAGCTATTAGCGAGTCTCCATGACTCAGCTATCATCGAGACTTAATGAATCAGCTAAACAGTGTGACTTCATGACTGAGCTACCCAATGAGACTCCATGAATCATCTATCAAGGAGACATCATGACTCAGTTACCCAACAAGACAACTTAACACAACTATCAACGAGACTATGCAACTCAGCAACCCATCGAGGCATTATGACTCAGCTACTGAATAGGTCTTGGAGATATATATAGCCTAAAGGACTCATCAGGGATGAGTACCTTTATAGTTATATATGTTCAATGTTTGCAACCGTTGGTTTTTATATCAACTCCTTATGTTATTCCTGTTTCGAGCTGACTCTAGTGACTCTAATCTTTTTGAATAATTCTGTGATTTCCTTTGAGTATTTCTATAAGACCCGAGTTTGTTTCTGGGTCCCTACTGAGTATTTTGTGACTCACCCCTGCATGGGCATCGCCCATATATGTTGACTCTGGTGCAAATGACAGACGAATTGGTAGAGGACTTGGTGGCTGAGGACCAGGTGGTGCCTAGTTAGGTCAGGCTTGAGGGACATGCTTATGTGGATTCTAAAAGCTACTCTACAATTACCCATCATGTGGGGTTTCATGTGAGCAACTATCATAGTTTCCTAGTATTTTCATGTTTTTTGTTTGTCCTTTGTTGGGTATGTATTCTAGCCCATTTGACCTACAATTTTTTGTTTTACCCGATAGTTGTTTAGTGGAATGCATCTTTACATTTTCCATATTTGGATTGTGGTTGTGTGTGCATACATAAAGGTAATCAGGAAATTGCCTCCCATATTCAGGTTGACACCTTCAGTGCTAGTTTCCAACAATAGGCCTTTGGGAGGCTAGTTGAAGGTATGTCACAACATGGGCCCTGATGGATGGGTCCTGACAATGTTGTATCAGAGGTGGTCAGTTTTACCAAAAGAAATAATATTCTGTAAATTTATGCAGGGAAACCGTGTTGAGTGTTTTGAGTTTGGTTTTCAGGCTAGGTATGTAACGTCCCGACAAGGAATCCACTAAACCGGTGCTCTGATCCGGTTCTCCACAAGACCTCATGCACATCTCCACAAATGCCAGAGGCTGCCGACTAGCAGTGAGGGCCTTCGAGGTGATAGTGGGGAGACTACACCCTCATTGGCAGAGTACACAGCAAAAGAAAACAAATAGACAATAGCAGAAATTGTAATCATCCATACATGATTAAACGATAAACAACAGAAGACTAGTAGTAAACAGCTGAAGCACACACTCACACACACACAGATATATGAAATGATGCATTAGACAAATGTCTAGGAAAAACAGCCAAACAAGTCACAATGCTAAATACAATACTAAACCAAAGTACTAAAGAAAATAGGTAAACCCCTCAACATCGCAAGCCATAGCTTGGTCTCATCCTCTCCAGCTCCACAGCAAGTCAAGTACCTGAAGTAGAAGGGCACTTACCCTTATCTATACCTGCAACAACATAGTCTGCTTGGGCCCAGAAACATGGCCCAAAGAGGGTGTGAGACAAGGTCCCAGTAGGTAGCCACCCAAAGATCTGTTCCTACCAGTCAGTGAATACATGGCAAGTAAAAGTATAGAAAGTAGTAAACAGAAAAGAACACAGTAACTACAAACCACAGTGTCTAGCATATAAAGTACACAAGTATGAATCAATCAACTAGTAGAGAAAAAGGGGCAACCCCCCTAGGTAGTTCTCATAGCATAACCCTTATGGTTCAACCTACAAGTACTAGTAACCCCCTAGGAGACACACACAGTCTCACCCCGCTGGTTCAGCTAAATAATATACTCTCTGAGGAAGCACCCACCGTCAATTCCCCCTATAGTCTCATATCGTAAAAAATGATCTCTGGGGAAGCACTCAACGTCTCATTACCCTTGTGGCCCGCACCGAGGAACTACAGACACTCCGAGGAAGCACTCAACGTCAATTATCCCTATGGTCTCGCATCGTAATTTAAAGACACTCCAGAGAATCCCTTACATCCATTCTCCCTATGGTCCACTACACTAGGTTCTCTCATCCCGTTGTAAAAAAACATGCAAAGTGCGTGTATATTGTCCAAATAAACCTCAAGAACTACTTGGCTATCATTCTAAGGCACAAAATCATATCAGTATAAGAGTTCCAGTATCCTACTACTAGGCATGGAAACTGGAAAAATGACTAACAGGAAAAACATGCATGGAAAAACATCCAGAGCACAGTGAAAATTACCCTATTCACAAGCATTGACCTCTACTCAAGAAATCAAGCAAACCAGGAAAACAACAGAGGAAAAATAGGAAAACACACAATTCCCCATTCAAGGTAATTGGTGGAATTGTACAAAATATTTAAAGACTTTCTACAGAAAGGCACAAACCACCTACCTCGATCCCAGGAGATCGATATACTTGAACCACGAGGATTGATTCTATCAGAAGGACATAGAACTACAAAAACGAACAAAAATCTCAACCCACGATAACATGAGAAAGAGGGATAATCATGGAATGAAACTCATTAATAAGGAAGAACTCAATACTGCGGTTCCAATGCAATCGACGACGATCGATTCAGAAAATAGATGGAGGCTCGGGGGCTCAGAGGATGTTCGTGGCCGTATGGTTCACTCTCGGTCAAGAAAACTGAAGAATAAGAGCTTTCTGTCCGTCAGACGCGACCCTGATGTGTTTAATAAAAAATAAAAAACACGGTGTGTACTTATGGGGTACATGGTGTGTACTCGGATTTTCCGTACTCCGCTTTAATCGGCCTCTACATCACCCCTACACACCGTGTGTGTGGCCCGGGCACAGCCATCACATGGCCTTGAGCAGTAGAGGAGTACACGATGTTCACCCATAAAGTACACATCGTGTACTCATAAAGTACACAACGTGTACTTCAAAAATTTCCAAAAAACTATTCTTTTATCAAAAACTCCATAAAAAGGAAGACATACCTGAAAACGAAGATCCGAGTTCTTACAAGGGAGTATATTATTGGTACAAAGACTGACGTATACCTACACCAGGACCCTGAATTATCTTTTCTGACTTGGTACGTGAAATCAATAGTTTCATGTGCCATTGAGTGTTTTTCCATGATATTTTTGAGTCAGAGTCATCTCACTAGGTATAATACATTGACCATGGTTCATCATGATTCTCTATCAAGATGCCTCAACACAAATAGCTAGACATGATCCTTGTAACGACCCAAACATTTCAACAATAGTTTTTTCTTGAATTTGTGTGTTATTTTACTTTATACTCAACAAAACTATATCCTTTAATTAATAAAGTGAGTAAAATTAAAATGAGACCATTGTGTTTCAACTTTTATGTGATCATTGGTCAATATGGCCATTGGAAACTATACTTTTAACGTTATGATTGTTGTTTATAAATACAAATTATCAAGGTTACTTAATACAAAAAAAGAGTTGATTGACACATCTAGTAGACTCGGGCCATACGGAGCCCATCTATTGGATCTTGGGAAGGAGTTAGCATCACTGGGATTTTCTTTGGACCAATCTGAAGCCAAACTCCAACACCTTAAGATTGAATAGAATCGCTTATGGGAGAATTTTATGCTGATAGAAATCACCACTCGGGCAATGTTGTCCGAGATGCCCCAATATTCTATCACCATTGCACACCTTACTCTTAGGTCTAATGCTGGTGTTATAAGGGGCTATGTAATGAGGCCTTAGTTACTATGTGTAATCCTTTTTTTTAAATAAAATTCTTATTTCTTATTATGGTAAAATTTATGAATTCAAATGATAAAATAAATATAGGATGAATTTATAGAAGTTACATATTATTTTTTAAATTTGGAAAAAGGGTATTTTAAAATATTTTTCAATACATTGAATAATTAATAATGTGAAATGATTTTCAAAAAATGGTGTTTTATAGTTGTGATCAGTATGAAATTTAGATTCTAATAAGATCAACATAATTTTTGGTGAATATTAAATTATGAATAGTAATGTGACCATTGGAATAGTAACTTCTCTTAATAAAGTATAAAAATAACTTAGGTGTCTTGAAAGTGATTTCATATAATATCATAAGTAAATAACTGTTTTAGAAATTATTAGTTAAGTATTAGTATTTTTCTCAGGTAAATTTTGTTTTTACTTAAAAATTAAATATCTCATAATTAGAAAATTATTCTTATAAAATGGAGTTAATTTTTGAATTCATAGCATTGATATTAGTTTAGGGTGAATTTATGACATTTTTAGAAAATGTTTTGTTTTTCAGTGAATAATAAAATTATAGTTCTGAGTTTCGGTGTGTTTAATGGGATCATTAATTATGTATTCGTGATGTAATAATTATGGTTGAATTCTGAATAGTAAGATATGTTATGAGGTGTCCCATTTGGCTAATACCATGAGAAAATACCATGGTCAAGCCCTTGGTATTTCAAATACCATTAATGAGGTGTCCCTTGAAAATTAATAAAATATTCCCTCAATTTCACTATAAATTTCAACCCATTCCCTCATTACTTTCATTCCAAATTCCACCTCAACTATGATTTGGTCTTTTTCCTCCCATGGAGTCATCCCAAAGTTCCCTTAATCCCCAAAGGTCCCAACCTTTGAGTTTTTGAAGTCACTCTTCAAGGTAAGGGGACCTTTCACCCTCCTCTTTTTGTCATGACATCCTTTATGTTATATCTTCTAGTTTCCATTTTATTATATGGGGTTATATTCTTATATACCCTTTTTTATGTCCGTTTTATATCCAAATGATGACATACCATTTCCTCTCTCATCAACTTATTTTTTTAAATTTTTAAGTGACACCGTCAGGCTGCCGAATTTTCATAAAAGAAATCGCATCTTCTCTTTTCTTTCAAGTTTCTTTTCCATGTGGTATGTCATTAAAAAAATACATACCATGTTCCTATTTAAATTTTAATATATCTCTATACTTTATTATGAGTAATTTATGAGTGGGTAACCCTTTTCCCCTATCTTTTTAATTTTTTCTAAAACCATGTTATATAGCTGTTATGCTGCATAATTTTCGTCTCAGAATCACGCTCTTTTTCTAAAAATATATATTATTTTTTATGTGAATACACTAACCTATTTATTTTTCAAGGGTATTTATAAAGACCTAAAATTGATATATTGGATTCTGGAATTTACATACATAAAACCCTCATTCCCTTTCCATGGGTTATAAATGACATACTGATCCTGTTTAAAAGAACTTTTTTACAACGACATGATTTTGATATGAAACCCATTTCATTTATTCTCTTTGGGTTATTTATGAATATTTTATTATGATCTATGTTGATCACATGAAAATAAATACATATTGAGGATGTTCCATTATAGTTCTCCAATTCATTGGGAAAAGAATATAATCTCTAGAGATGATAAGTTTTATGATCCCTTGGTGAATAACCTTGGGAATTTTTTTGACACCTTGGGGATGGACCTTGAAGATATATTCATGAATGTATAAATTAAATGTTACAACCACATTTTCAAGTTATTTTTCATGTTATTATTATTATTATTATGATATTCCTATATACTTACATGTTCTTATCGATATCAATCAAGTGTACATGTAAACTGTTTCACTTGTTATCCTTAGTGGGACTTTTTCTCACCCTTTCCTTCGATGTATTTCTCGAGGTTATGAGATGCAATAATTGTACTTAGTTTGAACATATAATGAAGCCTTACATGTTGATTAGAATAATGTTTTATGATTTCATGTATTATGATCCTGATTTCTATGACACTTGACTTTAAAGATCCTATGTTTGTAATATTTAATTAAATGTTATGTAATAAAAAGGAGGGATGCCATAGTTGGCATAAAAGGATAGTTTAGTTATTTCTGGAAATTAGGGTATGAAAATTTTAGGAAGAACCTTATATAAAAGTTCAAATATAATAAATCTTCTAGGTATTTTTGGTGAAATATTAAGTATATCTTTTCGATAAAATAAATCTCTGTTTGGATATGAACATGTGGATGTGGCTCTGGAACAGATGTACCTAGGAGTGAAAACTCTGAAAAGAAGTTTCATTCTTGACTTGGGGTATCCTAGTAGATGGAAACGGTCCATGCTGCACTCCTGTTTTAACACTCTTAGTTGATATGTTTGGTTAATCACATTATTTTTATGAATCATTATGATGGATTTATAGAGAAATGTAATCATTTAAGAATGAAGTTATAGGAAATTAAAATACATTATAGTTAAAATATCTGTTAATGAAATAAGATTCTATCAAAGATTTTGTTCTTATAGAAAATGGTAGGAAATAGGAGAAACTATGAAAATTGTAACCGCAATGGACCATGCGATGATGACCCTCTGATGGAATCCTAAATGGAATCATTAATGAGAATAATGAACCAATTGACTCAAGTTATGGGAATGAAAGTCGATGTCATGGGCGATCTCAAATGAAGTGTGATTTTTTGGGTACTTAGTTTCAGCAGAGTGGCTGACCAAGGTCGTCTCTCAATGATGGAAGTAAATTTGACAACATATTTAATGTATTTTGAAAATAACATAAAATGGAATAATAACAATTATTGAAAGTATGTGGGGGTTTTTTAATATTCATAAAACTATAAGATTTTTTCTGGAAGAATATTGTATAATTTTTTTTGTTTTTATTATTGAAATGAAGTTCGATTAAAAAGACACAACAAGAGGTTGTTTTTTTAGAAAATTTATTAAAAGGCGTAATTTATCTAACTCAACCTCTTGAATCAATTATTAATCCTTATAAATTTAATTAAAATCCACTAAATTTTGATCCCCAAACTTGTTAACCACCGAACCCTATGCGAATTAACCTTACCACAAAGATGGAGTGAATTAAACTCTAGGATATCTTCAGAACATGTAATCACATCACCCTGATCTGATTGATGTTTTAATGATATCTTATGGTCAGTGGTAAATTAAGGCACATATCTATTATTGAAAAGGGTAATAATTGAGTTTAGGGATTATGTTTGAACTCTAAAAATTAATCCCATGTGGTTTTGAATTAACGGTTAAGGTTGTGCTCTCACAGTTCACATAATTCCCGACCTCGCATGTTTTGTGTTAACTGTTCAATTTCTTACATAGTTTCATTTAAATTGAAAACTCAATTAATAGATCATAATATATGAATTACAGTATCTCATTGATTCAAAATAAATGAACGAAGAAGGATAGAGGTTGATCGATTACTAAAAATAACTACTCCTCCATGGGTGGTGTAGTCATCGTAGAAATGTTTTGCATGTGAAAAGGTTTAGAAAGGTTAGAACCCAATCTCATTTATTTTGTTTATTCCAGCCCAATTAATAAGATTAAGGAAGAATAAAATAGAGGAAAACAAGGGAATACATAAGAAAATATAATAAATAGAAGAGGAATAATGAAGTTTATTATGAAAACATAAATATTATGAAGAAAGAAAGAGAGGAAGGCTTCGATGAAGGGATCCTTGCTTCAAGAGATCCCCCTATGAGTATAGAGAGTTTTAGAACCCCTAAGGTGGTGAGAGGACTCCTCTATAACTAAAAAATGGAATCACTTCACTCCATGTATGAACTTCCAAATGGGATGCCCAAGGTGTCAATTTATGGCCAAAATGGGGAGTGGTTTTGGGCACCCAGTTTTCGAGATACCACTTATGTATCGATTTTGAGTTTGAAAATGGAATCAGATCGTGTTGGAAAAAATAAAAAAGTTTTATCCTGGAAACTTGAATATCTCCATGTCAGATTTGGTGGCCAATGGAGGATGACAGTGTGAGATATGGCCGAAATACAGAACCAAATCATTGACCTCGTAAATATCTTATCCCCTAGACTTATTGGTTTGGATGGGCTAATTAATTATCGAATTGTGCTTTAGTTCGTTGAGTGGAGTTGTAGCGCATGAATATTTCAAGTGGCCCAGAAAATTTCAGACCATTTGGAGGCACATATTTTGAACAATTTGAAAAATAGTGGATAGATGTCCTTGGGATTCCATGTACTTTTGCCTATTTCCCTTCCGGATCATCTTCGACCCTCCGAATCACCTCCTCCTACAAATAAACCACCAAAAGAAGATTAATTACCCTTTTTAATAGTGAACACATTTTGATAATTGAATCAAATAGGATGTACAATTTGAGATAAAATTTGAAATTTTAAATACAAAACTAGTTTAAAACGGTGATGTAGGGGTGAAATAAAGTAGTGAATTGTGATCTGATCACACCCCCACACATACCCTTTTGCATTTCTGGGAAAATCATCATATCATGTATTCCAAAAATTGTGAAAAGTAAAAATTAATATCAAATCAAAATAACTTTTAAAACACATATCCTTGAGATTCAATAATTCCAAACCAAGAATCAAATGATATAATTCCTCATAAAAATCCATTATTTCAAGTTCTCCATTTATAATATTCAATATATTTCCACTTAATTTGTCCTCCCATGAACACAAAACACTTACCTCACGTTCATTTTTCTACGCACAAAAATTTCAATTTTTCAGCAATGTATTTCCAATCGAAACTCATAAAAGGGTCACTATAGTCTTGATAAATTCCTACATTGCCACACAATGTTGGTGAAGGACATATTTTTATCATGAGAACATTCTAGGGTTGTTTTTTATCTTTCGGTTTGTACGATTTAGATTTGAAAAATTATGAGGATGAATGAGGGGGTCTTGACACTTTTTAAAGAAAAATTGCATTAATCTAATTTTTACATAAACATGGTCTCCTCTTCAATACCCATATCATTGATTCACGTTCATCATCATAAAAAATAAATGAATGTGCACACCATTCAACATTTTAGCAGTAAAAATATTAATATTCACAAACATGATTTTCTTGAAAGCTCTAGATAGGCACAAATTTCTCCCTATTTTAAGAAGTTCCAGAAAGTCACAACTTCACATATCATGAAAGCTCTATAAAATTCACAACTTTGAATATAATGATTTTCTTCAGCAGCAAACACATCTCTTAATAATTTAATTTTCCACCAAAAGTATCATAGAATTTGGTAGCACAACACAAGACAATTTCCCCCACACTTAAGTTTGACTAGATTGGGAAATTTCACATCAAGAGTTGGTTGGATTGGGAAATTTGGTTTGTAATGTGGCAAAACTAACAGGTTGTTCATGGATTATAAGGGCTACAAGGATTAAATGTTCAAGGTAGGCCGTTATAAAAAAGGGTTCTTTGAAATAGGGGCTTTAATACGAAACAAATGACTCAATCATTCAAAAAATAAGTACCTCAAACCCTCATGTTTTGATAGGAATAAATCAAATTATGGTTATATAAAGAAGGGTTTGGTTCTCTCATGAAACAAGGTAAATGTAAAGAATATGAAAAGAATGGTTCAAAAGCCTCACAAGAATGTGATTCCAAATATAAAGGGAATAAGATGTGACATGGGATTCAAAATTCAGAGTACTTTTCATGAAATTAAAAAATATTTTAACATGAATTGAAGTTATTTTTAGAATTCATTTATGCTCAAAAGTTTCAAAAAACACACAAAAAATTGAAAAATAAATACACAAAATTTATAAAACACAATTTATTTTTGAAATTCATTGAAAAATAGGAAAAAATTGAAATTACTAAACCTAAAAGTTTTCACCCCCACACATAAAATATTGCATTGTATTCAATGTAAACCCATGAGATGATATGTGCACATGAATTGTATAATTTTAAATAGGAAAAAGAATAAGAAAGTGAAAGGGTTAGGAACAACCTGATATGCACAAGTGCTGATGGGGTCATGCAGTGTGATGAAATCCACTGCATCAGTTGGAATGTCCTTAGTATATCTATTCAAACGTTGAACATTAACTGTAAAGATCCTTCATATGTCCTCTTGTGTGATCTCCACTTCACTATAAGGAAAAACATTAGTCACAACATAAAGACCTAACCACCTATAATGCAATTTACCAGACACCAGCTTCAGTCATGAACTATTCAGTAAGACTTTCTCTAAAACTTGAAATTCTCTTTTCTGGATTATTTTTTCATGAGCAGCTTTTGATATTTCCTTGTAGAACCATGAGTTCTCAAATGAATACAATCAAATATCCTCAATCTCTTGAATTTGTAGCTTCCTTTGGATTCCATCTTGGGCCATATCTGTGTTGCATTTTTTATAGCCAAATAAGCCTGATGTTCATCTCCCACATGGAGATGAAATGCTTCCCCACAAACAATCCAAAATGGGGAAATACCAATTGGTTTCTTTTTTACTGTCATATAAGCCCACAATGATTCATCCAAGCGATTGTTCCAATCCTTCATATTTGGTTGCACGGTTTTCTCCAAAATTTGTTTCAACTCACGATTTGAAACCTCAGCCTGGCCATTTGTTTGGGGGTGGTATGGTGTTGATTTTTGTGTGTCACACCATACTCCCGAAGAAGGGAAGAATGATTCCAAATGAAGAATTGTGTCCCTTGGTCACTGATGACGGCCTTCGGTACTCCAAACCTACAAAAAATCTGTGATTTGACAAAGTCCACAACAACATAAGAATCATCAGTCCTGGTGGCCTTATCCTACACCCATTTTCTTACATAATCAACAACAAACAAAATATATAATAAACCAAATGAACTAGGAAAAGGACCCATAAAATCAATGCCCCATAGATAAAAAATCTCACAAAATAATATGGGTTGTTGGCACATCTCTTGTCACCTAGAAATGTTCCCAGTGTGTTGGCAATGAGACCATGAATTGAAATACACATGAGCATCATGGAATAATCTAGGACAATATAAAAAAGATCCTAAAACATTCCTAGATTTCCATTAGGGTCCAAAGTGTCCACCACAAGGAAGTATATGATAGAATTGCAGAACAGAATCAAAATCATGCTCAAGAAAACACCTCCAAATAATTTTATCACTACACATGCACCAGAGGTATGGATAATCGCATACATAATACTGAGACTCACTTTTTATTTTTTGGACTTGATGTTTCTTTAGACATGAAGGTATTTAGGATGCAACAAATTAGTTCACTAAATCAGTATACCAAGGATGCATATCTGAGATGGAAAAAAGATTCTCATTAGGGAAAGTGTCCCAAAGTGGTACCTAGTCCATGGTGTCATCCTCTAGTGTGTGATTATGCCGACTCATGTGGTCTGGCACTTGGTTTTCCAACCACTTACTGTCCTTTATCTCAATATAAAATTCCAAAAGAATGATAATATGTCGGTTAAGTCTTGGCTTTGCGTTTGAATTTCAACTGCGAAGTTTGACCTGTCGCACATATGTTAAAAAGGAATCTCCCACCGTGGGGACTGTATGATCAGTGGAGTCATCAGACACTGCTTTAGCTCATCAAAGGAATTCCTGCAACAATCATCAAACACAAATTCAGAATCCTTTTGAAGTAATTGTGACATAGGAATAGAAATATTACTAAAATATTTGATGAAGTGACGATAAAATCCTCCATGGCCTAGGAAAGATCTAACATCATGCACTCATGAAGGATAGGGTAAGGATGAAATGATATCTACGTTAGATAAATCAACATCTATCCCATGTTTTGACACTACATGCCCTAAGACAATATTATTCTCTACTATAAAATGTCACTTTTCAAAGTTCAAGACCAGATTATTCTCAATACAATGAATCAAAACCTTTTCGAAAATAGATATAATATCATCAAATGAAGATCTATACACTATAAAATCATCCAAAAATACCTCCATGCACGTCTCAATAAAATCTGAAAAAATACTCACCATGCATCTCTGGAAGGTAGATGGGGAATTGCAACGTCCAAATGGCATCCTTCAGTAGGTAAACGTATTGAATGGAGAAGTGAATGTTGTATTCTCTTAATAATTAGGAGCAATAGGAACCTGAAATTGTCTAGAAAATCCATCCAAGAAAAAATAATGTGTCTTCCCAGCAAGTCTCTTAAGCATCTGATCAATAAAAGGATGTGGGAAATGGTCCTTGCGAGTAGATTGATTTAGTTTCCTATAATAAATACACACATGCCAACTGTTTTGTGCCCTAATTGGAATTAACTCATCTTTATAATTTTTAATAACAGTTACACCACTTTTATTAGGCACAACCTAAATAGGACTCACCCACTGGGAATCTGAAATAGAATAGATTATACCTCCCTTGAGAAAATTTTCAACCTCTTTTTTGACAACTTACAGAAGTGTTGGATTGAGTCTCCTTTGTGGCTGCCTAACCGGTTTATCCCCATACTATAAAAGAATCCCATGTATGAAAATGGAGGGGCTAATACCTGATTTGAATGCCAAGGTCCACCTGATTTCCCTAATGTTCTCCCTCAAAAGATTCAAAATATTTTCTTCATTTTCAAAAGGAATATTGTTAGAAATTATAACATGTAATATTTCACCACTAAACAAGTATAAGTATTCGAGATGAGGTGGAAATGGAATGAGTTCCAATGAAGGGGGTGATGTATGGATTGAGAAATTGAAAGAACTGAAATATGTGCACAATGAACATTAGTATAAAAATATACATCATCAAAATCAGATAATAAAGCATCAAATCCATCATAATACTCAACAACCATGTCATAATCAGATTACACATTATCAAAATCAAAATATGAATCCATTTCAAAATCAAATCTAAGAGAGTCTTGTGCACTAGAAACAGGTGTGGAAGTACTCTTTGACATTAAAGTAGAACCAATACTCATAATCTTTCTATTAATTGGCCAATAAAATTCCCTGGGGTTTTTATTTGGTTGTTTAAAATGGGAGATAAAAACGTGGAATGGTTCTCTGAGGGGTACTTCATGGAGTCCATATCAATAAATATAACAACGTCATCACCAAAATCCATGGAATGTGTACCATTATTGACATTTATGATAGTTTTTTGCAGTTTTTTGGAAGGGTATACCTAAGATAATGGGAGAATGTGAACTTACCCTATCATCCTATATTTCAAGCACATAGAAATATGATGGAAATATCATGTCTCTTCCCCGGACAAGTACATCCTAAAGGACTCTTGCTGGATCTTCCATCACTCTATTCAACAATTGCACCACTACACTTACCGGCTTCAACTCACCAACCTATAATGAAGAGAATACAGAGTGAGGCATCACATTTATTGAAGATCCTAAATCACATAAAGCATCATAAAAGTGTAACTCCTATATTCTTCATGGGATGGTGAATGTCCCGGGATCCTTGCACTTCATTGGAATCACTAGAGTTGGTGTAATGAGTGATAAAAAATTCCTTCAAAGATTTATCCTATCATTTCCCTTGATCCCTCTTCAATTGGTACAATGTTTTTTTAAGAATTTTTCATACCTTGGGATTTACTTGATAGCTTCATGTAGAGGGATGTTCATGTCCACACACTTGAATGTGTCTAAATCCTCTTTTTGCATTTCCTCATCAGAAATATTCATTGTTGGTACAACCCTGTTTGGAAAGAGAAGGCATTTAGGTGGAATATAATCAATATTTTTTTACCTTTGTCTTTCTCCTTGGTTGCTCTTCATGTGGTATGGAATGAGGCTTCTCTGGAGTTGCGGTGAATCCCGATGGAATAGTAGGTATACATGTAACATTCATTTTCTTCCCACATCTCAATGTGATGGCACTAACATTCCCCTTGGGATTTGGAGTAGGTTGGGAAGGAATATTTCCGGAGTTCTTACTTAACAGTTCATAGAGGGAGGTGGAAATCTAGCTCATCTGTGTCTTCTACTCCCTCAACTCTGAACCTTGACTCTTTAACTCATTTTATTAATTAAGAACAATTTGCTTCAAAAGGTCATCAATGTTAGAATCTACCTTGGATGGGGGATTCCATTATTGTTGGAATGTTGATGTTTGGGCTTCAAATCTCATATGGGGTTGTTGGAAACCCTTCTAGTAGGTGGAGGTTGCAGGATGTTTGGTTGAAAGGGGGGATTTTTTGTTTTCCAGAGTCATACCTCATGTCTTATTGATCCTTCCACCCTTGGTTGTATGTTGGAGAAATCTAATCAAGCTTCATATGGGGATATGGTTGTTGTTTCTACTAATATGGTCTCATAGGAAACACTACTACACAATCTTATGTTTCTTGTAGTTTGGGGAAACAGTCGGTTGGGTGGCTTGTCTTAGTGAAAATGCCACAAGGCCTTGAAGGAGTGGGTTGGGATGTCTTTTGAGCTAAAGTAATCTGCCTCACCATAGTGGTAAATTATTCAAACATGGTATCAATTAAATTACTCTAAATATAAGAATGAATTACCTGATGTACTCCCCTAATAGGTGGTGTAGCTCAATCACCAAATTATTGGGAAGTATTGAGCCATTTTGTTGATCAACACATGTTCAACTATTGGTGTCTTATCCACCAATGCTCCTCCAGCTGCAACATCCACCATGATTATCTTCATAGGTGTGAGTCCTTCTTAGGTGTACAAGATGAAGAGTTGCTCACTGATTTGGTGTTGTGGACATCTTGAGCACACCTTCTTGAATCGCTCTCAGTACTCATACATTGACTCCCCTTATGATTTCTTAATTCCGGATATCTCCTTACGAATGGAAGTGGTCCCTGATGCTAGAAAAAATCTCTGCATGAAAAGTTGTTTCAAATCGTTCCAACATGTTTCATATTTATGTTGTAAATAATACATCTAATCTATTGTAGCTCCGTCAAGTGAAATTGGGAATGACCTTAATTTTATTTGATCTTCAGATAAATTTCTTGGTTTAAGGGTTAAGAAAACCGCATTAAATTCTTTTAAATGTTTATTTTCATCCACACGAGATAATCCTTGAAATTTTGGAAGAAGGTGAATTAATCCAGATTTTAGTTCAACGTTCGACTCATGATTTGGGTATGCAATACAACTTGGTTAATAATTAATATCAGGTGCAGCCAATTCTTGAATAGTTATATTAAGTTTATTTAAATTATTTTCAGCCATTTTCTTTTCTTTTCAGTTGGATTTAGAAGTGTTTTCAATTTCAATGTTCTTTTAGTGGAGGAATTCTCCAACTTTTTGAATATTGAAACTTCCTGTAGACTAAGAATGTATGATTTGAGCTCGAAGGCTACGCTCAATCTCAGGGTCATGATCTAAAAGATCATTGGGATTAGTTCTTGTCATAAATTAAATAAAAATTAAAGTAAGTAAAGTGGAAAATAGTAAAATAAAAATGAGAAGTTTGAGTTGATGGTCTAAAAAGATGAAGAAAATAATAGAAGCTGAAGAAGAAAGAAAGAAAAAACCCCATTGGGTAAAGAAGAAAGAAAGAAGAGAAGAAGAGAAAAAAATGTAAAATAAAATAAAGTCCTCTAATTGGTTGAAATAATTACTTTAATTCCCAGAAATGACACCAATTTGGAAGGGGCTGTCATGGTTTCTCTCAAATGAAGTGTGATTTTTTTGTACTTAGGTTCAACAGAGTGGCTGACCAAGGTCGTCTCTAAAAGGAGGAAGTAAATTTGAAAAATTATTAAAGGTATTTTGAAAATAACATAAAAGGGAATAATAAAACTACTTAAAAGGATTTGGGGTTGTTTATTGTTCATAAAAATAGAATAAGTTTTTTGGACGAAGATTGAATATATTTTTTGTTTTTAAATTTGAAATGAACTTCGATTAAAAAGACACAAAAAGAAGTTGTTTATTTAGAAAATATTTTATAAGTAATAATTGATCTAACTAAACCTATTAAATCAATTATTAATAATTATGATTAAAATTAAAATACACATAATTATGATCCCTTAACTTGTTAACTCCCAAATCGTATAAGAATTAACCTTACCAGAAAGATGAAGTGAAATAAACCCTAGGCTATCTTCAGAACTTGTAATTGCAGCACCCTGCTTTGATTGATGTTTTAAGGATATATTATGGTGAGTGGTAAATTAATGAACATATCCATTATGTAAATTAGGACTTATATATTTTATGGATTTTTTTTAACTCTTCAAATTAATCCCGTGTGGTTTTGAATTACCGGTTTAGGATGCGCTCTCACAGTTCACACAATTCCCGACCTCACGTGTTTTGTGTTAACTATTCAATTGCTTAAATAGTTTCATTTAAATTAAAAAATAAATTAAAATATCATAATATGTGAATTAAATTATTTCATTTATTCAAAATAAATCAATGAATAAGGATAGAGTTCGATCGATTACTAGAAAGAACTACTCTTCCATGGGTGGCGTAGTCATCGTAGAAACGTTTTACATGTGAAAAGGTTTAGAAAGGGTAAAACCAAATCTCATTTATAATCTTGATTCTAGAACAATTAGGAAGATTAATGAAGAATAAGATAGAGGAAAACTAGGGAATACAGAAAAATATATAAAAAATAGAAGAGGAATAAATAAGTTTATTATGCAAACATAAATATTACAGACCAAGAATGAGAGGAAGGCATCAATGAAGGGATCCTTAGTTCAAGAGCTCCCCATATGAGTATAGGTATTTCTAGAACCTCTAACATAGTGAGATTAATCCTCTATAACTCCAAAAATTGCATCACTTAACTCTTTGGAAGAACTTCCAAATGGGGTGCCCAAGGTGTCAAAATACAGCCAAAATAGAGAGTGGTTTTGGGCACCCATTTTTCGAGATACCATTTATGTATCGGTTTTATGTTGGAAAATGGAATTATCTCGAGTTGTAAAAAATATAAAAGTTATAGGAAATCATATTTACTATCTCCATGGAAACTTTAGCGGCCAATGGAGGATTAAAGAGATAGCTATGGCCGAAATACAGAACCAAATCATTGACTTCATGCATATCCTGTCCCATGGATAGATTGGTTCGGATGGGTTCTATAATTACTAAATTGGGCTTCCGTTCTTTGATAGGAGTTATATCCCCTGAATTTTTGGAGAGGCCCACAAAATTTCAGCCCCTTAGGAGCATGTATTTTGACTAATGTGAAAAACAGTGGACATATGTCCTTGGGCTTCCATGCAGTTTGGCCCATATCCCTTCTGGATCATCTTTGAACCTCTAAATAACCTCCTCCTATAAATAAATCACCAAAACAAGAATAATTTACATTATTAACAGTGATAAAAATTTAACAATTGAATCAAATTTGATATTCAATTTGAGATAAAATTTTTAATTTTAAATACAAAACTAGTTTAAAACAGTGATGTAGGGGTGAAATAAAGTAGTGAATTGTGATGCGATCCGGGAAATAACTTGAATCAATATGAGTGAAAAATATCACCGTGAAGGGACCAACATTCAATTGAAGCCTTTATGTGTTAACTACCATCAACCTTCCTCGGATCGACTGACCCATTGATTTCTGAACAGTGGATCACCTCTATAGGGTACATATTTATTGGACTCCTCTTTTCAGAGAAAGAGAATGCCACCCTGGCAGTTTACCACTTAGAGGGAGAATTTTATCAGTGGTGGGAGATGATTAAAATCATTACTCCAAGAGTGGGTGTTGGAGATATGGTTTGCCAAGAGTTTAGAGGGATTTTCTTTAATAAGTATTTATCTCATTCTATGAGAACAAAAATGGAGAAGGAGTTTCTTGAGATGAATTAGAAGAAGAAATAATATTTTAGGAGCTAGGAGATAAACATCAAAATTATTTCCCATTACACCTAAATCACATTCAAGGATCCTAATGTGAAGGTTGATAGATACTTTGGTAGACTAAGACCTATTCTATAGAATAATCTAGCCAATCGAGTCTATGATAGCTATGATGAGATCATGCAGAGTGCGATGAAAGTCGAGCAAGAGTTCGGTGAGATGCAATGGTCTCATAAATCCAATGAAAAGAATAGATATTTGGAGCCTATATTAGGGAGGAACTTTGATCAAGGAAGAGGAAGAAAGTAAGTGAAATGTCCCACTTGTAATAAATGTGGGAAAATGTATTTGGGGAACTTTCTTCTTGGGAGTGGGAAGTGCTACAAGTGTGGAAGATATAGACATATTGTGCGGTATTGTCATAGTGTGGTAAATCCTCAACTTACCAACACTGACGATAAGGGGAAGATGGTGCATTCCCTACCTGATGTACAATCCTATAAGTGTGGAAAACTTGGGAACATTGAAAATCACTATCCAAATCCGAGGGCTGTAGATGGGAACTACCATCAACCCCCAAAAATGCCAAGAGAGAAAGATAATGATTTTGCTATCATGATAACTATTGTTGAATCTCCAAATGATGTGGTGGTATTTACACTTTTAGTTCTCTTAAATCTAGAAAATAATTGGTTTGATTCTGGTTCTACAAATTCCTTTATTTCCTCCATGTTTGTAAAGAATTTAGAATCAACCCCTGAATTTCTAAAAGTAGAGTTATTAATCAATAATCATAGTGGTGTTATTAATGAATTGTTAGTGTTTAGAAACTCTAGTATTTACATTAGTGAGCACAATATTATCAAATATATAGTAGTCATTCCCACATTGGAATTGTACATTATACTAGAGATGGAATGGCTCTCAATGTATAATGATATGATAAAATGCAGAAGAAAGGAAATATCAGTAGTCTTGAATGGAAAACCTATAGTTATTTTCCAAGGAGAGGTATCTCAATTAGATATTTGTCTATAAGAACCTTCTATATCCTTATTTATGGAGTTGATCGATGAAGAAAAATATGGAAATGGGAGTATAATGATAGAAAATGTCCCCGTTTTCCAAAAATACATTGACGTATTACCTAAGGAGTTGCCCAGAACTACCCTAGAAAGAGAGGTAGAATTCTCAATTGAACTCATACATGGATCCCATCTGATTTCAAAGACCCCGTATAAGATGGAAAATATGGAGCTAGAGGAATTAAAGCATAAACTACAAGATCTTTTAGAGAAGGGGTTTATCTGAACAAGTGTGTCTCCTTGGGGAGAAAATATTCTCTTTGTGAAGAAGAAGGATGGATCGATGTGGTTATGGATTGATTATAGAGAATTGAACATGATCAAAATGAATAACAAATAACCTCGTCCAAGAATTCATGAAGTATTTGACCAACTTCGTGGGACTCAATTCTTCTCTAAGATTGATCTTCGATCTAGTTATCATTAGTTGAGGGTGAAGAAAGAAGATATTACAAAAACCTCCTTCTGATCAATATATAGGAATTATGTGTCTGTTTTCTATTCCTTTCGGACTGACTAATACACATGGTATTTTTAAAGATTTGATTTATAGAGTCTTTAAGGACTACATTGTTCACTTTTTGGTAGTTTTTATTAATAATATTCTGATATATTCCAAAATTATCAGGGAATATGGGAATCATCTAAGGGTTATTTTTGGGAAATCTACAAAGAGAGAGGATTTTCTAAAAGTTCATCAAATGTGAATATTTGTTACAACAAGTTTCTTTCTTGGGGAACACTATAACCAATAAAGGAATCATATTTTACCCTACAATGACAAAAGTTGTAGAGGAGTGGCCTTATTTTACAACAATAACTGAGATTCAAAGTTTCCTGGGATTATCAGGATATTATAGGAGGTTTGTGAAAAACTTATCAAGACTATCTAATCCATTAACATGTTTAAGTAAAAAAGGGGTCAAGTTCATCTGGACAAAGGAGTGGGAGGAATGTTTCCAAGAGCTGAAGAAGAGATTGGTTACCGCACTTGTGTTAACTCTACCATCAATGGGAGAAGGATTTGTTATTTTTAGTGATGCAACTCTGAAAGAGCTTGGGTGTTTCCTCATGAAAAATTACAAAGTCATTTATTATGAATCTCTATAGTTGTAGACTCATGAGATGAATGGTCCTATTCATGATCTTGAGCCGGATGTTATTTTTTTATCTAATGATATGGAGGATCTATCTTTATGGGGAGAAATGTGATATATATATAGACCATAAATGTTTGAAGAATATTTTTACACAAAAGGAATCGAACATGAGAAAGAGGAGATTGTTGGAACATCGTAAATAATATGATTCTTCAATTCATTATCATCCCAGAAGAATAGACAAAATCGCTAATAATTTAAGTAAGAAGGACCCAACTATTCTGTCCATGATGAGGATTCAATGATATCCTTTTTTTCAATGACCAACTAAAGATATACATGTGAAATATATTGTAAGGGACATCAACAAACCTAACCCAAATTATTTATCAACCATCATTACTAGAGAAGATTATGAACGATCAAAAGGAATATCCTATTTTACAAAAGAAGTTTGAGGCTGTGAAGGATGGGAAGTTTCCTGAGTTCAATAGTGACCGAGAAGGCATTCTAAAATATCATACAAAACTATGTGTTCCATCTATTCTGGAAATAATGAAGGAGATGATGAATGAAACTCATAGCTATACTTTCTCTATACACCCAGGAATCACCAAAATGTATATGGACCTTATTTATCATCATTGATGGGATAATTTGCAAAATGAAGCTTCCTAACTACACATCATGGTGCCTGGTATGTTAGAAAGTGAAGGTAGAGAGATAACTTCCTAAAGGGGTATTGCAACCAGTACCCACACTATCATGGAAGGGGGACAACATCACTATGAACTTTGTTACTGATCTACCAAGAACAGCCAAACAAAACAATGTGATATGGTTTATTGTGGAATATCTCACCAAGACTGCCCATTTCATATCTATTCGGGAATATTTTTCTCTTGATCAAATTTCCAGGATTTACGTGAAGTAAGTGGTAAGTCTTTATGGAGTTCCAATTTCTATCGTATCTGATCATGATCCAAGGTTCGCATCAAAATATTGGAGAAGTCTTAAACAAGATATAAGGACCGAATTGAATTTCAGTATGGCCTGTCAACCCCAAACTGATGGCCAATCTGAAAGCAGTATTCAAACACTTAAGGACAAGCTGAGAACATGATCAATGGAATTTAAAGGTGGATGGGATCAACATCTCCCATTAGTTTAGTTCTCTTATAATAACAGCTTGAACTCAAAAATTCCAATGAAATGCTATGAATCACTATATGGGAAGTGATGCAGAAATCCTACATGTTGGGATGAAACTAGTGAGAGAAAGCTTCATGGTCCTGATCTTGAGCAAGAGATGACAGAAATGGTCCATTCCATCTAGCAACACATTAAGGATTCGTAGAGTGGGAAAAAGAGCTATGCAAAAAATGTGGAAGGGACGTGGAGTTTGATGTTGGGGATAAATTCATTATTCAAATTTCACCTTGGAAGAGAGTTATGACGGTTGGAAAGAAAGGGAACCTTAGCCCTACGTACACTGGCACCTATGAAATCCCTGATCACGTTGGATAAATGGCCTATTAGCTTGCACTTCCTCCAAAACTAGAAAAACTTCCTGATGTCTTCCACGTATCCCTCTTGAGGAAGTACATACCTGACCCTTCACATGTACTAAATACATAGGTAGTACAACTAGAAAACAAAAAAAATTATCCAAAAATATTTTTTATTCTATATAATGAACTATATTTAATATTATTGAATTGATTTTTTATTATTTATAAATTATTAATTTAAATGAAGCTAAAATATATAAATAAAAAACATATTTTATTGAAAATGATGTTTTTAAACATTAAGTGTATTTAATATAATTTTCAACTAATATCCAATTAAAATAATATTAATATATTAAATTATTTAAAACAATATTTTATAATTTATAAATTTAATTTAATTTAATAAAATATAAATCAACTAATAAAAATGTTCTTTGAAAAAAATAATACATTAATACTTGATACGCGTAACAAAAAAACAATAACTAATTATTTATATTTTATTTTTTAATTTTATGTTTCTATTTATATTAAAATATTTATATGAGTTTTATAAATACATAATATCATATTTTAATAATATTAATAATAATATTAATACAAAACACACACACATACATATAATATTTAATTATAGGTTCTATATCATTATAATTTATCTTATTATAAATATACTACTAACAATTCATAAATTTAGTATAACTATTGGATATATGTATGTCCGATGAACATATATCCAATAACCTTATTTCTAGTGAAAATAATTCCATTTACTATATTTATAATGGAAAAATTTCATTCCTATAAATTGAGAATCTTGAAATAGAATTCCATTGACATTTCTTATACCACACTTATCATTTCCATATTTTGAATTTTATATTTCGAAACATGCTTTATCCATAAATGATTTTAATCCTCATTATATGTTTACTTTGAATATTGGTGATCCTAAAGGGTCATGGTGATCTATGTGATCTCCTAGTGTTGATGATTTTTTTTGTTTCTTATCGCCTTTTAGAATTTTCACTTGTAATGGATGTAATATTCCATGTTGAGTAATACTATGTTTCTTTTCCTTTTATTGTCACATTTTAAAATGAATGGATAATTTTTTTTATATTAATTCCTATATTATATGGAATATCAAATAATATATATAAATTCCATTTAAAAAGATGATTTTAATTATAAAAATATATTTTCTTGAAAGAATATGATACCTAAAAATATCAGGTATTACATTATTCTCACATTATATAAATTGAATCCTTGTTATTTTTGATATAACATATAATAACAAGATATAAGAATATGTAAATGATAAACAAGACTAATGATATTGAATATATGGAGAGAGAAACCTTATAATTATTGGAAATATTAGGTAACATGAAATTTATCTCATAATTGGAATACATTAAGATTCTCAACACATTCTTCTAAATATTTCTTTATAAATAAATCTTTTGATTTTTTATAGACAAGACTTAAAGAACTTCATTTTTACAATCCAAGTTACAACAAAACATTAAATCCAAAAATTATTATGATAATATCTAATAGAATTTGAGTAAATGATTGTATGAATATGAAATATTATTTCTAATATATCGTCTCTAGTGACACCTCCATTTAATCCTATGATAATTTAATTTCAATTATTTCACTCTTAGTCCATCCTATAACTCCATCGGTTCAACATAGGTTACATTAATCATTCTTCTATCATACCACTTTACCTAATTCCTTACATTAATAAATCCTTCCAAATGGTTTTAAAGGAGAATGTAATTGACCAAAGCATATCCCTTGGGGGTCTCTCCCTAGGTTTCTAGACTTAGTCCGACTCATCATGCACTAGAGGGACAATTTATTTGATACTATGTTATAATTTTTAGATTGATTACCCCTAGAGTCATCTATTTCATAGCCACATCCACATTCCACTATCCAAATAGAGATTTAATTTCATGGAAAACAACATTATCCCTACATTACCAAAATTTTGTGATGTTACACTACAATTACACTCAACCATAGAGTCTTCAATAAAGTTATCTAATCCTAATCCCTAAAAGAGATATAATAATCATAAAGAAAACTAATGAATGTTCTCATACCAACCATAGCGACACAATATAAACACATATATATTTTGCATCAATTTTTTAAATTAAACATTACATCTGACATAATATTCTCAAATCCCATGATTGGTAGGTTTAGTGTCTCTGAGGACTAAATACATAAAAAATTTACTTTAAAGAAATTGTAAAAATTTCTACATAATTGATAGAAACTAGAATCTTTCTTGATTTCCCAAAATTTATACTCAAACTCATTATTTAGGGAAATGTAAACCTAATAAATGGGTGATCATAGATTCCCAATAAGGGTATATGTATGAAATAACAAAGTAATATAATTATTGAGTATAGGAAAAAAAATATGGCAATATTCATGATACATAATAAATATGTAACACATTAATCATAAAATATAAATCTTTGAATGAAGAATTTAATTACATAATAAATGAACCAGAATTGTGTGGATGAACGATTAAATAAACAAAATCCATGAGAATATAACTTAATAATATGAATAAAGATAAACTATATCAATTTTCAAATATTGAACAGACATTTCTCTAGGTAAACACTACTTTCCTGAACCACACCATAAGTTCCCACACATATGAAAAATTAAAATGTAAGCATGAATACATATCCTATAAGATAAAAACATTTAAACAATTAAATGGAGGGTATTATGGGATCCCACCCATCATCATTTGTAGTTATGAGATCCAGTTGAAAATCATTAACTTATAAAATCAAAAAAAACCTCATTATAATACGCTCAGTTTCATAAAACATTCAAACAGAAATCATTTACATTATATAGCATAAATAACCCATGGAAGGAAAATTAGGTTAATATCCTCTTCAAATGAAATTATATAAAGAAACCATTTTTTCAATAATAAGACAAAACAATTGAAAATAAATCATTATTAAAAGATACTAAATAACATTATAGGTAAATACTATTTAATGAGTATAATAAATCATAAATTATTTACACTATATTGATAAATGGTATATGCTTAAGTCAATAATATCCTTGTTAAATCAAATAATGGAATCTTGGTGATCACCTCACAATAAGAGGAAGTAAATATAGGTTGTTCAAAGAGGAAAAAACATTGGAAGATAACTCATATTTATACATATTTTATGATTAGGTAATACCATGTCAATGATGATTCATTACTCAAACAAATAAGAATATAACATAATCCATTCAATGATAGAAGGTGGGTGGAAATATTTGAAGATTTTCCTTGGCCATGAATAAGAATATATCTTCTTCCTTGAATTTTATATGGACATCTCTTTGATATTGATGGAAACTACTTAGGTATTAGATGATTTTCGGTGAATCATTTACTGGTGTATTTAAATGTGATGAGAATTAAATAATTATATATATATAAATGTTCATTCTGTAGGATGTTGAAAAATTTTATCCATGTGAGTTATTATAAAGTAAAATTTCCCACATGAGTAGAATCATCTTTCAGTGGTGAATAAAGGTGATGATTTTTTTTTAAAATTCTTACAAATTCTATATTTATAGATATTTCTTCCTTACTAAATATAAGATAAAAATAATTTAATATTAAATAAATGATAATGGTGTCCAAATAAAGACAAAAATAATTGAAATACTAGTATTTTTATTTATTTCACTCTCAATTTTTTATATGATAATATTATTAGAATTCATTAAAAGCCACTACTATACTTGAATCAATAGCAAAAATTATAGTGATTGAAAATATTGACGTTAAATCCACAACCATTCTATTGGATTAAACCACACTCCTAAACATCCCACTCAAAATTATGAGATTACATTACATGATAGATATTTTTAGAATCCTTTTAAATGAAAATTTTATGTATTAATACACCTGAAATAGAATTATTATTCACAATTAATTCCAAATTTTAATGAAAAATAGGTTATTTTTTGGTATAATATTATAAATATTCCATTATTTAGTGGTGTAATATATATTATTTTTCTATAATAATATATCTGTAGTTCCAAAGAATTTATTATCTTTAATATGACATCACATCAACTATATAGAATGTATCTTCTATCTCAATGATATGTAATGAATAACCTAGAGTAGTCCATGTCTTCAACATCACCCACAAAAAATACACAAATAATTTTTATTGAATCATTGTCAAATTCATATAAAAAATCAAAAATATACCAATATATTATCGATGGTATTACTTATAATCATAACATATATAAAAATACATATTTATCTTTTTCCTTCTAAACCACATCATGTTTGATATGAAAAATACATGGTTAATCTGATCAAACTAAATATCACAAAATCAAATACAAAATCAAGGATTCTTATAAAAATATATATGTTTATTAAATACCACCATTTATAGGTTAATGATTTTTTATATTGTGTCAACATTTATAATTATCATAATTTTCTTACTCTATAAGGCCACGTAGTAGAATGGTTTGGTTTTCAATATCTTGTAATTTTCATTAAAAATATATTTTAATATTGAAAACATTTTCTTTATAATTACAAATATCATAAAGGATAAGATATGGTATCCACAATTTCCTTGATTAGAACCAAAAAAGGCTCTTCTATGAATCCTATATCATATAGGGATGAATTCAACTTTTTTATGAAAAATAAACCTAACATCCTGACAAGTTCCTATTCCAAATGTTGATTTATCCAATATAATCTCTAGTCAATCATGTTGAAATTTCACAATAATATGTCTTATATAAGTAGAAATATATAAGTATTTTTTCCTTTCTAATAATAAATTGTATGTTTCTGACATTACATTATTTTATGGTTTCATAAGTCATATCTTTACCATTCTACTATACATACCAATCACTATATTGTGAATTTTACCATGATTTTTTAAGATATAATTCATTAGTTTCTTTTACAGAATTAATCAACAATTAAATTGATAAAAATAATTATAAATATCATATTAACTTTAATTTTATACAAATATAATTCTAAAAATCAATTCCAAAGGAACTACATATGTTATACAACCTTATATTTTTAGTAAATTCTTTATGAAACCTCATGTGTATAACTTCATTTAAAGAACCAAAAATATACCTAAATCCTAACTTCAAATTTTATGGCTATCTGATTCATGAGAGACATAAGAATTAGAGTTATTGTAAAGATTAATAATTATATCCCAATATATATTTCATAGTAGAAATTAAAATAAATAATTAGTTATAATCAATGTATTAATAATCCTAAAGATTTTGTATCACTTTTTCTTATATCATCCATTTCTTTCACCTCTATGAAATTTTGTTTCTTCTACAATAATGATAAAATTAATGTTTATTATTAACTATTAACCATGTAAATTATGTTATATTAAACGTCATAATAGTTGGAGAGTGTATTACATTCCACTTTTTATTGAAGGGGATGAATGAAAAGTAATATTAAACCAACATTTATCAACATTTTGATTTGATTTTGTTTTAGTGAATTTTCTAACCATTTTATCAATTTTATAAGTAAATTATAAATTAAAAACATATTTATTCTTATATATATGTATTAAAGTTGTCTTATATGTCAATATGATTTTGATGAGAGTTTTGAATTATATTTATTGTTAAATGAATTGTGATTTTATTGTCTTGAAAAATAGACATCACCAAATCCAACTCTACCATATTATCATTCAAATATTGGTTCTTATAAATCAATTGTGTACATTATTTTATAGAATTAATATATTTCACCTCTATAAATAGGTAATATATTTTTCCACAAATATCAATTAAAGGACGAGGGAATGTAACATCATGAAATATTAGTATATAATGACATAATACCCTGATAAATGAAAAATAAATAAATTGGTTTAGTGAGGGGAAATAGATGAAAATTTTTATTTTATTACTTTCCATTAATAGAGAGGACAATAAATTTTTTCTATGACATGAAGTTTTTTTTCAGGGATAATGAAACTCATAAATAGTGTAATAGTATATCACCAGAGGTAATTGGTTCTATAAAAGGAGATAAATCCCCATTTAAGATAGTGAAAAAGGAAAACATGATAAATTTATTACATACTAATATGTCATATACATTGATATAAATGGATAAAGGACTAGGTAACTTGATTGAAAACTATAGTTTAATTCAATTGTTCATTATATGACCAAGAGATATTGAATAAATGAACATATATTCCAAAATCAATTTGGATTGATCACAAGTAACAAATAAAAGTGATGTTCCTTATGAAACATAAGAATCATAATGTGGAGAAGCTTATGTTTATAATGATGTTTATGAATTTATATATAGAAAATAGTTTTCACTTTAGTATTGGTTTTTATTAGATAAAATTTTTAGTTTCAATATTTATTTTTTAGGAACATAGAGTGAATAAATAGTAAGATAATATTATGGGATAAAATAAATAGAATATGCAAGGATATACAGTATATAGAGGTGTGTACTAAAGCTATTGATATCAAGTAGAATGGTGTTGTTAAGTATAAGTGATGAGATGGATAAAAAAAGATGTATCCAAGAGAATATATCTATCATTCATTTTACTGATGATAACATTAGGATGGAAAAATGGATGATCCTAGTATAACAATAAGATTATCAAAATAAATGTTCTATTTATATGTATGATTCAATATAGAAGAAAAAATATATAAATACCATGTATGAGTTTATTATCATGAAAATAAAAATAAAATATTTCGCATTGTTAAAAGGTACTATTATTTTAGGTTGAGAGATTTTTTGTCTTCTAGTATCGTAGTTTTATTTGAAAAAAATATTCTATAATTATAGAAGGAGAAAAATTGGCCCTATTTCACGATTCATTCTTGAATACTGATGAAAATCTTGAAAGAGGGTGGGGAAACCAAGGACATTCATTAGCCTAATTGAGATAGTCCTCCTAATTTATATGGATCGATGATCATTTAAGAGTTGAAATGTTCAGATATTTTACAAGAATAGAGATAGGAGAGAATAAGAGGAAGGGACTTGTGGGAGTTGTTACTAAGAATATCAAAGTGTATGGTTAAAAAGGGTTTTATTTAAAAATTAATTTGATTAATATTTTTAAAATTTTAACATACTCCCTAAAATATAAATTGTTAGCCTATATCAGACTCCTGATACCTTTTTGGTCACCCAATAAAATATATCCTTCCATTTAGTGGGTATCCAAGGGATATTATCCTAGGACATTGTCACAAATTGTTTGATCCTATTTCAACACCCATAAATTAAACTGAACACATATATTATATTTTAAAAAATATTTATGTTAGTATAAGACTTTGAAATCCAATGTAAAAAATTATTAAAATATTGCTTACAGAAAATTCATCCGTGTTTACATTTCCCCTCAGATCAACCAACCCGTAGTGATGTTTTCCTTTATAGACTCTCCACAATGGTGTCTTTGATCCCTAAGAAGCTTCCACAATGTTTACCTGGATCATAAATCATCCATCTAAAGTCTATGAAACGTATAATTTCCAATTCCAATATGAATTCTCTTATACATCCCATGAACCTATTATAAATAAATATATTTTTTCTAAAAGAAGTCACTCTGAGATTTTATAAACATCAGTGACTATCTATTTAAAATACCAAACAAAAAACTCACATCGTTAAACGTAATTTCAGGAACAAGGAATTAGTCAATTATCTTGTACATATACTTATTCCTTAAACTAACCCTAATAAATTTACAATAGAACCATATTCCTCACCTACACTATCATATAACAACTAGAGACATGATGAAAACATTCATGTATTTCTATATTCGTTCATACGAATCTCATCCTACATTAAAGACATAAACTACTAACTAGAACATCAAATGTAAATGACTCATTGGACAAAGTATTATAAAACACTAGATATAGATCATTCTAAATCTATCCTAAAATGGGTTAATAAAAAAACATTCCTATCGACTAAGCACATCAACCTCATTATTCTATATTCTACTAGCATCCTTCTTAATGTACGGGTCACTTATATGATGTTTCCCAGTTTATATTCATGTATCACTTTGAGGGGAGGGGTGAATCAATGATATCTTTTTCATTTATGTCTCCTTACATTTGAAATGACCTTTTCCTCTAGTTAAGGATTTCTTTCTTTGGTAAAAACAATTCAAATTGACATCAATAAGAACATAATATTTTACAAGGTTCACTACTAAAAGAGAGTATCTAGGTCCATGGTATAGATTGGGTACAATCCAAAACCACACAATCCATTAGAAAACAATCCATTGATGTGGAATACAATAAGAAGGATGTTCCCTTACACTCTTGTATACCTTTGAAAATAATCCAAGAGTACATGTTTTCCCTCTTAGAAAAAATATGGTAAATAATATTTGTGGTGATTCTTAGTCATCTTTCACAATTTTATCATTCAAAAAAAATATTCTCCTCATACCCAGAAGCTAGTTGGAACTTCCTTTATTCTTCCATGAACTATCATGCTTCCTCCACAAATAGACTATATACTATGCGTACTGATTTCCTCTGCCTAGAACGAGTGGTTCGTGGAACACCTTCCTCTTCCACATACCTCCCCTATATTTTTGATGCCATATTATTCCATGGACTAGCAATACTTTACGAATGGCTGGTTCCTCCTTCAACCACTTCATATACGCAACCTACTTTCTTTTTCAGGATACTGTGTCATGAAAAATTATTCTAAACACTATCCCCATGAACCATCTCAAATGCAAAAATGATCCATTTAAATTGTTTCTTCATTTATGAAAAATATCATCCATGATCCACTTCCCTTAATGGAAATAATCCCTTATGAACTAGTCCTCTTCCCGAAACCTATCATATGTGAACTTCTACCCTTCACAGAATTCTCATTCGCAAACTACTTCATAATTATAAAAATTTAATCTCACTGAGATGAAACATTCTTATAAAATTCACTCTAATTTATATAAGGAACTAGGTCCATTATATAGGAAAATAAATCCTGAAATTCTGCTAATTCGATTTACCAAATTTTTCAATATGGTATAGTCTTCACCGCATAATGTGATCGTACCGCGAGCCATTTCCCCTACACGGCATGCGTACTATTTCTTTCTTCCTCGCAGCAGCTGATTCCATCCATGAAAAAATCACTACCTCTATTTCTCAAATTGAATCATTCTTTATGATAATCAAGCCTTCTGTGAACTGCAATCCTCCCTATGAACATTGAGCGTCTCGCAAACTGTTTCTCCTACAAGGTCAACGTACCGTGTTTCGGCATCCACATAACAGTGCAATGCGGAATCCTTCCTTTTCCAATTTTCCTTCGCTGCTCCACATACCTCTAATACAATCTGAAAACAATCACTCATGGTCTACGAACTATGATTCATCAACTCCTTTGTTAAAAATACATCATTTTCCTGAAAATAAATTCATGATTTTTAGGCCCAAAAATGCTGCACACACTGTAAAATAGTTCCACCTAAAATATCTTCTTCGACAATAAGTCAAATTCTTCTTTTCTATCATCTGTCTTATTAAAAAAATTCTTATTTCATCCCAAACCATATCTATTGTGATTTATATTCTCTGATCAATCACCGTTAGCATCTTCATATTTTTTGATGAACATATTGTAACACCACTACTTTCTAGAAACATATTTATTTTTAATGAAAAATAAATATGATTGGAAACACCTTTCACTCCCCCATTACTTCATAATTCATGAATCACATGTTCTCTAGAAAATATATGATATTTTTGAAATAAAAATAAATAAATAATCATCATATTGTCCAGTAACTTACAAATATAATTAATTTAGCCTTTTTGACAACAAAAGACAATACTCTTCAAAAGAAAAATCTTCTTTCTTCCTAGTCCATCCAACATGGTCCCATCATTATCAATTGATTTGTTGGATAATCCTAATAACAGGATTACCCAAATCACTCTTTGATTAATAAACACAAACATTGTACCCCATTTTGTATGAAGATCACTGTTCATAGGCTTAGTCAAATATATCTCAACAGTAAAATTAAATATTAATAAAAATAATCCAAAACCAATTGTATCTTGGTATTCCACTATATAAATTTTTGTGTTACATAGTGATGTTGTCCATTATAAACATTCATATATCATTAAACTGAGCCCCAAATAGTAATAAAATTAAAGCAATGCTTTAATTCCCATTTCTTACACCACAGACTATATCACATGAACAGTACCTATTTTTGGATGTTTTAAATGACCTCAGGTATGAATCCACATATTATAGAGGGTACTGAAATGTAATAAAATTATATAAAAAATTGGGTGTTTATACACTCAGTATGAAAAAATATAATATAAATTAAATACTTGAAATATCAGATAACATTAGAGTATGCACAATGATTTGAAACTAAGAGCTATCCATCAATAATATATAAATATCAATATGTTTTAATTAAATTGACCCATTATAAACACTCATACATATATCAAGATCATCACCCACTATTATAATCATGTAAAAAATAAATAATGGAATTATTTTACAATATCAAACATAACAAAATAATCTTATGTAATCCACAGTATTTTCTAAAAACCCCATTCAGTTATACTAGCAATAATACCTATAAACTGTTTCATAATCCTATAATCCAAATATATAAGTAGAAAAACACCAAGGTGTATTTATATTGTTTTATTAAAATAGTAAATAGGGAACTAATAATGATATCCATTATATACACTGGAATATCAGGTGTATGTATATATTACAATGTAAATAATGTAGTAACACGAAACACTCAAGAAATCAAGTTAGATCATTATGGTCAAACTATGACACAATTGTAATTGAACATGTTTTCCCCAACCATTACTACCGTATCCTATCTATGATAACCATATCTAATAGAAAATAAATGGGAGAAAGGAATAACATAACTAAACCTATGTTAGGGAAATACATTATGGAATTGTATAACATATCCATAAACACATATAGAAAACAAAACTATGAAAAGTTTAATATAGATAGGCCAAAAAATAAAATCCTTTGGGGATTATCACACTCAACCATGACCTTATAGGACTTTATGTCATATTAGAAATGTATCTATGTAAGGCATATCATAGTCAGAACCATGTATAAGAATTTTTTTTTGTAAGAAATTTCATAGCTAGAATCGCATATGTGAAACTTATTTCATTAATACACATCATATGTAGACTAACATATAGGAATTGAATATGGTAATTTAAAAATATAGTTGAACCTATATATATAAGATTCTGATGATAGAATCAATACACTATTATCTTACAAAAACTCTTAATCAAAACAGGTTTTATAATTTCTCCGTGAACACACTATATCAACAGAGTATGGAAGACAAATAAAACTTGTATAAAAAACATAGACCAAATTCCAAATTTTGTATTCATATAAATATATACCAAACAATCCCCTAGAGGTTAACATAATAACAAAAAAATATAAACACTTACTGACTCATCACATAATAGTTAGAAAATCATAATAATACCCAACAACTAAAATCATAAACCTAGCGGGTAGTACATCTTATACATCCTGAGAAGTATAATTGATTAAATCACCCATCTCTTAAGTTATGAAAGGTTATACCTATATTATGTATTTTTCCTCTAACAATAACCATCACATAGATCCAAAGGTATCTACTAGGACCTCCTCTAATATTATTAGTCCCAAAGTAATCATCATATGGGTATTCTAACAAATTCCAAACCTCCTTCGACCCATCCATGATATGTGAGTATGATAAAAACCATATTCCATCCTTGTTATCATAGTTAAACTAAGAAAAACCATGATGTTTTCATACACCCTAAAGCAATCTAAAAAAGGAAACTCACTAAGATTAAAATGATAATCATATTTCACTACTCACATTCCCATTATTCTACCCCACCCAATGAATTACAAGGTCACACGAACATACCTATAGCCATTTTCACATATAAGTATAGTTTATACACTAACTGGATCCCCTGTATAAAGGATTAAATACTTTCAATTACATTAACCATGAACTGGGACCCTTTGAGGGTCTATTGAGTGTAACTAGTTACAATTCCACTTATAGACATGATCATATAGAAACATTAATGTTTCTAAATAATTTATATAATATATTATCCACAACTAGAAAGATCTACCCTATACAATTATATATTTTAGTAATCTTTCATTTTATATACAAATATATGGACCTTTAACCTCCTTATATACATTCACATGATCAAATAAATTCAAATGAAAAATTGTTCAATATTAAATGGGCCATATAGAACATTATTAGTGGAGTTATCTTATCTAATATCACAAATTTATTTTGGTTTCATTTTCTAAAGTCAAAGAATCATATAAATAGTACCAAAAATAGGATTCATACATTCAAAATGATGAGACATATGTAATAGTGAGTGTAAGGGGAATTAGAGGAAGAAGAATATGAGTTCATGTGTCGATCCTCTCAAGGGGTACAATTACAGTTGATCTAATTAAATTACTAATTTCATTAAAAGTTTAGAAAAATAACCCAACTAACGACCAAGTACTTGATTATCCTAAAATAGATACCTAAAACCACCATCAACCAGGTATAAGCCTACTCTCTAGCCAATAGGAATTTAAGATCTAGTTTCCATGTATTTTTCATTGTGTACCCTATAACCTTACAATGAGTGCCTAGTAGCTCCAGCTACAACGTTTCCAAAATTTGGTATCCTAAAACCTTTATTAATCTTATTCCATGACCAAAAAATCTCCCCAAACCATGCAATAAATAAAATCAACCACAAGTATCGAAGCACTCTGGAATAATTTATAGAAACTAAAATTTCAAAATCATCTTACCCTATATTCATTTACAGTCATAATTTCCCCCCAACTCTACTGACACATAATAATGAAATTTTTTACATTAATGAATGTAAATCAATCAATATTACATGTTTAGAACATTATTATCGAATAATATTGATATTAAATCAATGTTATTAATGTGAAAAATTATTTTTAATATGATTTATAATGGGAATATAAAATAAATAAATAATGATGAAGGTGATACCTACTTCACAGTAGTAGGATCAATAATAAAAAAACTTATTTGTAATGAAGTCTTGGGGACTATTTCTTATGACCATAGGCTTCAAAACCTAAAGAATCTTATAGGGGGTGTTTTAGAGCTTGGAGAATTTATTTTTAATTCAGGTGGGAATTGGAAATAGTGGAAGAAGGCATCTTTTATAGATTACATTTGAGTGGATTTTTTTTACAAAAATCGTACCTTTACAGATTATAGAATATGATTTTGTGTCAAAAGTGACACATAAAAGGATAAAATAATTATGTTTCATGAATTTATCCTAACAAATGTAACATGATATGGTTTTGTGATGTTTTATTATCATATAAATCATTTTTACAATATATATAATATTTACAATATTTATTAATATATGTTCATAATTCAATATGGTAATTTGATTTTAACTAAAAATTCATATATAATATCTAAATTGATTTCAACATTATTATTCAATATAATGTTTCTATTTTCTTAAATTCATACTCTAAATGTGGAAAAAATAAATTTTATTACATAAAATATATAAAATCCATTATTTTAATAATTTTATCCTTTATAATTATTGATTATATTTGTATATAAATTTTTTATTAAATAATTTAGTTATTGTTAAAAATTTATTTATACATTAAAATTATATTATTTATAACTCATTAAACGCTTATATCTATGTATACCATATAAATTATAAAAAAATTAAAATACCCATTTTATCTTTATATACCGAAAAACTATATATAACAGATGCATATATAATGATCAATTTATTATTTCCCATTACTATTTTTTATCATGGATAATTTTATAAAAACCATTCAAAATATTCCCCTATTGCATCATTATAATTTTTAGCAATTTTTTATTTTTCATTCTTTCTTTCATTATAAATTGTGACATAATATTCATGGAAGATAATGAGGAAGAATAGTTCAGGTTTATAATATTTGTATTTAATTACATTTATTCCCTTTTGTTGTTTTAATAAATAATATCCAAATATATTTCATATATTAATAGTTTTTAGTTTATGTTATAATATTCTACCTTATTTAAATAAATCATTATTCATTTTTTATTTTTATTATTTGGGGTATTGATAATTTGATTATGACATATATGAAAGTAAATAATGAAAAATACATAAAAAATATGAGTAGTTTCATGTTCCCATCTCAAAAAAATCAATTGAAACTACATTACATAAATGAGAACTAATAAGGGTATTTTTGTCCCTTTATTTCTTTAGAATACCAAGTCACTTCCTTATACTGATGATTTCCCACATAACATTATCCATGTGAGGGATTCCATGATCCAATTTCATCAGGGGTTATTCCCCATATGAGATATCATGTTGCATTCCTATAACATTAAAGTATAGAATAATTTATTAATAGAAAATTTACTTCCTTGAATGTGATACACCTTTCACATTATGCACTTAAGAGAGGTTTTGTGAAACATCAAATTGATAAGAAAAATTTATTACATGATCAAAAATTTTAAAGGGGTTGATGTATCTATGGTTTAATATTCCCTAATTGCTAAATCTCAGGACCCTCTACTATGGTGACACTTGTAGGAATAATTTTTCATCAACATCAAAAAATAGATATAATTTATGATTATCAACAATAATGTTTGAATTTTTTACTTCCTTTATATTTTTTAAATAGTTTTAATCTTATCAATATATTCATGATCATGTCGGGATCAAAAAATATTTTCTTCTCTATTTTCATTATAGTATAATTTATTTCTACACCTATTTCAATAAAAATATTCATATAGTTGCGTTTTTATGATCGAGTAGAAATTTTTTCTCTATGAGTGATCAAATTTTTAAATATGGTAATTCAATCCTACTTATAAATCCATCAAATAATATCATTTCATATATTCATATGCATAAATGGTGCGTTGTTATTGAACGCTAATTTAATGAATAAAATTTGTTCTAAAAAATAGTTTTTATTCACTCCATGTAGAATAATTCTAAAAAATATTTCAGTAAACCACATATATATGTCAAACAATATGGAAGCTGGTACACTATAAAAGTACACACAAACTTTGTTTTTTATTTTATATTTTCATGTTCATTTTAATAATTTCACATTCAAAAATTAATATGTTAATTAAACATAGTAAATGACCCTATAAATATTTTATAATGGTCCATTTGTGTTCGTAAAGTGGTTTTATCATAGGTGTGATGTTTTACATGAAATAGATGAGTTTTGAGTTGTAACATAATCAATAATTTAAATAATTGGGTATTTAAATGATTATGAATTTATTTATTGGTTATTTAGATAAAGTGAATTAATTATAATGTACGATGTTAAATAAAGTCTTTTAAACCCCCTCGTACATGTTGGAATTTTATGGTTACCATTTGGAAAAGTTTTGTGACTTTTAAAGGATAATTAATTTTCAGGAATTTAAAATTTTGTTTAGTTAATTAAACATTAAATTACAAAATGTACAGCATAAGTGTAAACCCTATCCATACAATCTAAACCTATTTACTTATTTTAATGAGGTTTATAATAGTATCTAAAATTAATTTATGCAATATTAATAATATAATTTACATATTAAATAACAAATAACATAATTACAGTATTTAGCGAATTAGTGCATAATTAATTAATTTCATTAATAATAATTTCTATAATTAAAAATTAATATTATAATATAATTAATTAATAATTTAAATAAGATAATTATTAAATATTAATATTAATTTAATAATGAATAATTCTAATCCTTAAACATTTAATTATTATTATTAAAAAGTAATAATAAGTCTAATATAGCTTCCAATTTTTATTTTTGTTACTAATATATAATAAAATAATTAATATAAATATTAAATAATTATATAAATAATTCGAATAATGAAAATATTATCATATAGTTAATTAATTAATTAATAGTATATAAATATAATTAGTAATTAATAATATAGTTTATAACTAATTATATAATTAATAAGTAATATAATTATTATTTAAAAGATAATTAATATAGTTCATAATTACTAATCCAGAATAGTCTAGGAAATAGTTTAGAAAGAACCATCAAGAATAAAATATATATAATAAGAAATAGGAAGTATAGGTAAAAATAAAATCTAAGATATTCGATTATACACCGACTTACTAAAAATATGTAAAAACATAATATTAGAGAATAAGAGGAATGATCCAAACGATCCTGAATCATAAGACACTTATTTTTAGAGATAATCGATGACCATATTAGATTACCTATATATAGGTGTGATTAGAATATTCATCCCTTTAATATGAGTTGGGAACTCATTCCATGTTGAAAAGTTCTAGCATGAGACATTAGGAGATCTAGGACTAACCAAGTTCCCCATAGTGGTGGAATCACTCTCGATCCAAATTCTATTCCATTTTAAATGGAAAGTACACCAAAACAAATAGATAAAAACAATGATCTCTACCTCTATGGTTATGAAATGAATTTCATAAATTAACCATTGATGTTGTCATAATAATTCCAGAATACACCCCTAGAGTGAGCCAATGTAGGTGAACCATGGGAGACCCATCCAAATTCACCTAAATCAAGGAAGAAATAGTTGTCATTTTTCTAATGAATTTTTAATTAATTTTTCTACTATGAATGTAGTGAACACCAAGAATTCATGATATATTTATATCACTCTTGAAATTATTCATTGAACATGGCTGTATCTTGGAATAAATTTTATTTTTCCTCCAAAAAAATTTAAAATCTCCCAAAGGATGTTCATATTTGCATCAAAATAGATGTAATATATAATTTTTCTTGATATATTAAAATCCAACTTCCATTGAAACTAGTAAAAATTTGTGAAAAAATTTGACTCTTGGGAAGCTCAATGATAGATTCCATGAACAAATCTTGATCTTCCCCTAAGTAAAAATCATATAAAAACTGACTGTAAATAAATAAGAATACACTATTGAAAAAGTCAATCATAGTTGTGAATTAATTAAAATTATCAATTATTTTCATTCAAATCATATTGATGAAGGTAATTTAAAGACCAAACAATGTTATATAATCATCATTAAATAATCAATTTTGTAATATTTTCTATAAAATAAGGGTTCTACCTTCTTCAAAGTTAACTTCCCAAATGAATTTAAACCATCGATGGAGAATATGTGTGTTTATACAATGGAAGATGTTATTAATATTGAAATTAGGATCTATCAACTTATTTATAATTGAGTGAAACACATCATAGTCACTGAAGTAGTAGATCTTTTTTTATTTAACATATGAATTGATTAAATCAATAATTTGATCAATCTAATTCATTATTTAACATATAGAAATAATATTGATATTAGGATGAAGAAATTAATAATAATAATAATAATAATAATAGGTTATTCTTGTTCAGAGTGAGTAACCTATGAGGGGGAGGGGTTTATTGACTTCCTGATAAAAATTTCCAAAAAAAATAATTTAAAACCAAATCCCATAAATTAATAAAAAATAACCTTTAAATCAAAATATTATAAATATATATGTTTTAAATTTTAAATAATTTATTTAAATTGGTAGTAGGGCTCATTTAAAATAATATTTTAAAACAATTTATCTTTTTAAAGTATATTTCTTAATAAAAATATTTATTTAAACACAAATGAAGAATAACTATCAATGTAGAGTTTAGTATGAAGATTTTAAAAAATATAGTTTCCGATTTGAAGTGAAAAAAAAATCAATTTATTACACATTTGATTAAAAGAAGTTTAGTCTCAAGTTAAAAATTAATCCCCTCTACTTTGAAATCACCACTTCTAAAAAAATTATAATAATAATAATGAGATCCAAAACCTAGATCCAGTTTTACAATCAACATCACACATGTTTTCCAAGATCAAATCTCCTTAACTGATTAAAAATGAGAAAAAAAACAATAAACAGTTCACAGACAACCACTTCCACAGTTTCAGTTGGTATAAAAATATATAATGTTGAGCGAGTTGTCATGAACATTTCAGTTTGGTATAAGAGACAATGTGTATAGATAAACTGAGTAATGAAACACATATGTCAAAAGTAATGAAAAACCACATGGAGAAAAATATTAGAGAATGAATGAAGTGGTTATGATATTTATGAATTGTACTGAATGGTAAAAGGTATTCATATTTTTATGACTAAAGAAATCAAAATGGTTATTTATAAAGTGAACTAAAACAGAGTACTGTACAGCCTTCAAAAATCATTTTGTTTTCTATCTGTAGACGTCAACAGAGAACTCCCAAAAGGCCAGTCAATAATTTTCATTGATTATGTGTATTAAGATTCTTGTTTTTATTTATTTTCTACAACTTCACACCCACATGCATGTATATCCCACAGACAAGGAAGGTAATCATAATTTATACCTATAAAGGTCCAAATTATCTATTCAATAGTATTATTAATGATATCCTTGATCCTCATATGAGTAACTAAATCGATAAACTCTGACTTTGTCTTCAATTAACCTTTTTAGTTGTTTAGGAATAATAGTTAATAAATAATTTTGCTTCTTGAATGCATTAACTCCCATAAACTAGCCTTTAGGAAAATTAAATTCAAATGGGATTCAGAATAGAAATGGTAGCATAATGGGAGTAGATCATCTCTGATGGTAGTATAAAGAAACATTAGATAAGAATAATGGTAGCACATACGAGTGGTAGACCTATTAATGTTATATCATTTGATCTTGTAGTAGATATAATCAGTAGTATATATTGTCTTATGATATATATGGTATGGTGGTAGATTTAGTAAAGAGACAGATCTAATCTAGTGGTATATCTGGTCTGATATTAGATTTCGTCTTGTAGTGGATCTAGTTTGGTGGTTGATTTGGTCTAAATGTAGATCAGTCTATGATAAATGTGTTGTCTATATATGTTATCAACTAGTATATTAGGTTGAACTAGCAGTTTATCATCATTTCCAAAGGTAGATCACTTTAATCTGATGGTAGATATTTATAAATAATGTTATATCATCACAAATAACCATATATCTATACCAATCCATTTTTATTCGTAGTATTATTTACTATCATATAACATTATTCTTGTTAAAAATATAAAAAAACATGATTTATGATCACTAAAATAAAGTGATTCCAAAAATACCCCCTTATCGATGATAAAAAATCATGAAATTTTATTAAAATTTATTTGAAAAATAGTAAATATGAACATAATACATGATATTATTAATTTATTAATAGAGAAAAATATACAATTAAATATATAATAAAAATTTTTAATTTCATCAACATATACTCCCCCTTTTGAAATTCTAAAAAATATAAGCCTATAAGAGAAAAGATAAATAAATTATTTTGGAAGAATAATCAACAAGCTACATTAAATAAAAAAGTCATTAGATTGAATCTCAAAAATAAATACAAGTAAAAATACAAAACTTATAAATGTCTAATGTAAATTAATATCACTCTTAGATCATTGGGATTTTGGGATGATTGGATGTTTTCCTTTTCTATGAGTAGGAGGCACAATAGTAGAAGTTGAGGGTGGAGTGGTATAATTAGGATGATCTATGGTCACAACTGGACTAAGATGTCAGAAATATTTAGCCAGTGGCATGCTAAAATGATGAAACTAAGTATTCAACAGTGTAGGAGATGGTACAGAACTGAGAGAAGACATCTGAATGGATTTTGGTGCTACCACCGTAGTCCTAGAGACATAGAAAAAATTCTCCATTAGGTCCACTAAATCCATAATGATTTTTCCTCCTCTATCCATCGACGTAAATACGTCTTTCTTCTCTTCCACAAACATTTTGAGAAGATCAGCCAATACATTATGCTGGTTCACTTGGTATTTAAAGTATATACTCATAGAAGGAATCCCTAAATTCTCAGTAAGAAATTTAAAATATTTATTGAGAAAATTCATGGAATAAATTATGGAATCTAGTATTTTATGGATTTATTAATTGTCACTATATCACTTATAGATTCATTTAATCTCTCCCTAAAAAATTTACATATATGCTCACCATGTTATATGATCTTCCGAGGCACCTTCAGATGAGAAGTAGTGAGATCACCCAAGTTGGCATGAAATTCATCTCTTACAGTAGCTCTGATCATCTTAGTATCAACAAAATATATTGTAGGTGGATTAGTAAAATTATAGGAAATATCAATAGGTATGTTTTGCAACCTCTAAGTAATGTATGTTTTACCTATAAAAAAATTGGATCTCATATCCTCCTTGAATACCTCAATACATCTATCTCATTGTCCAACCATCTATTATCAATATCCAATTCATGAATATTTAAAATCATCTTAGGATGAATGTGGAAGATAACTAACTTGAATAAATGTCTTATATATTCCTCACTATGATGTTTTTCTCTAATAGATTGGGATATAATAAAACCACTGAAATCAAAATAATCATCACTCTCAATGATTCTAAATCTTCCTTATTAACATATTTTAATGGTATAAATGTTTTACGAACTACAGAAGGAATCCTCTCTGATTATGTTTTAGAAGATTCACCATGATCAAGATCAATTGATGGTAGATTTGCAATGAAGGCTTCCAAAAATCCTATAACATCAATCCTCTAAATCAATGACCCATTATGATACTTCCCAACTGCTGAGATAGAATGAACACCATTCTCAGGGGGACTTCCATAATAGTCATAAATTCCTATTTCTTCATCTAATTAGGAGTAGTCACATACATGTATTACATATCATATGTACTTATCCACCATATTAGGTTTTTTTACATCACCTTTACTAGATATCTCATCAATAGAAGACTCAAGATCAACTCTATGACTTATAAAAGATTGGCCTTGTGAAATTGGTTGATCATAACCATGAACAGATTCTTGTATTTAAAAACCTTTCTTAATAGGATACGTTTTATTAACTTCTCTATTAGAAGCACAATTCTTATCCAATCACTCATCATTTTGAACCACATAACCATGATCATTATTTCTATCATCTCCATTATTATCATTAGATAAATTAACTTCCATATTTTATCTTGGAGAATAAAATTTGTCATCCTATTCATCATTCAAGAATTTAGTCTCCTAAGACTCAAATAATTGTTTAACATATTTTTTATTATTGGAAGGGAAATAGTTGAACTTGGAGATCTGTAAGATACATTTAGAATTTTGAAAATATATGGATCACTTCCTTATTCAGATGAATCATAAAATTATTCATCAACCCCATATTATTTTTCTTCTACTACACCATAAGAATAATAAAACATAACCTCATTTGGCTCTAGGACAGGATTAACTACCTTTTTATGTCTTATTGACTATTCTGCATGATTTAAATCTTCATATAAATTTTCATTATCCACCACCCATTTCTTCTTCAATATTTTTTAATTTACCTTCATATTATTACAAGTAAACTGGATCAAAAATTAACAACATAGTTTATATCTACTTTTTCATTATCATCTACAAAGGTTTTTCATTTAACATGGCTAAAATTATATTAGGATGTATCAAAATTTATGAAATGAATGAGATCTTGGTTATCTTTAACATATATACCATTAAATATCTACATCAGTTTATTGAAACCCCTATTTCCATAAGGTATAGAACCAAAACATCTTAGTACCACATTGTTAAAAATTCCCATTTCATAGTACAACACATGTGTTGGATAAGCTTGATCTGATGCTGACTCTTTCCATCAAGATATGTTGTAGGAGTTATTCTCACTATACGATTTCTACTCAATTCTAAAATAGAATCCTCATTAATAGGAATGTCATTAATGCATGGAATAAAATTTATAGTCATATTATACACATCTATAAGGTATATTTTGGCATATAGACCATTTAATTGAAGAAAAATGATCTTGTACTATCAACCATATTCCTAATAACGTATTTTTCTTACCAATGATATACTTTTCATACTAATAAAACTATGGAATTTACCCAGGAAAGAATGATATATCATTCCCTGAAAGTAATTCCATCCATCGATGGTCCTAAATCACTTTTAGAACTACCTACATTCTCAAAATATTCTATTCAGTATCTATCTCATTTTAAACAATGAAAATTTGAGTCACTGGCTAGGGATTATTTTGTTAAACAACTATAGTGTGACTCTAATATTATAGTAATATATTCATGTGATGTGATCCGTTAAGAGATAAAACTGATGGGTACTTTATTCTCACCATTATAATAAATTAAGGGTGAAGGAAAATTGTGCGGAAGGTTGAAGGTCATGAGATAAGGAACGTCGAAAGGTTCTAAAGGTATGTGTGAGAGAGAGTTGTTCCATAATAATATTTACTATTCGATTTTATCATTTAGGTATTTTAAATTTTAACATATAATATATGTAAATATATTTAAATAATTCAAATGAGAATTTAAACATAGAAAATAGCGGTAGTAGAAAATAAAACTAATAGTTTCTTGGAAGATCACAAATGATGGATCAACCCAATGGTGGATTATCAAATGGAGGGTCTAATGGTTCTGGGTGTAGTAGAAGAATGCATAGGTGGGTGATATATTAAAATTTATTTTAGTAATCGTTTCTGGAAACCAAGAGTGAGGATGTTTAACATCAAATTTATAATTAATTAATTTAATATTTTAATAAATAAATACATGGGATTAGGAAAATACTTCATTTATGAATGATTTCATCCAAAAACACCCCTTTGGATTACCTTTGCTTGATAGTGAGGATCCGAGGATATAATTTCTCTAGGGGTGATTGACATGTTCTCGTATGATCTCCATGAAACCCCACCCAATATTTGGGTGATAGTGTTGTGATTCAAATGTATTATGTTGTTCGTTCATGATCCCTAATTCTTTAGTAGCGAATAAATATCTCTTTAACTTATTGATCTTCTAAGGGAGAGAGAAGGAGGAGTTGATAGAGAATTTGTTGCATGCAACAATTCTATATTCTATATTCTTGCATGCTCTACAAAATAGTCATATCCATCTATTTATATAGTTATTATTAATGATACAATATTATTTAATTTCATACCATCCATTAAATAACATTTATTACTCTTAACAAACCCCATGATACATAATTATAGTTATATAATTATTATGTTGTGGTGTGGGCCAAATTTTGCAATAAAAAATATTATGTAATGGTATTATTAATTAATATTTCTCATCGGACTTGGTCATAGTCTATGTGAACACCTGTATATTTTATTGAATAAAAAAATAATTATTTTATTATTGGATAAATATTTTATTCACAATGCATCAAATAATTATTTATTAAAATATCAAATAAATAAAGTAAATATTTTCTTCACAAGTTGATGAATAAATATATTTTTAGTTTGTCTGATCAATATAACATGAATTAAATTATTCCCTAGACTTGAGAATAATATTTCTTCCATTTTTTAATATAAAATAAAATTTAATTACGATTAATGGAAATACATAGCGTGTGACCCTCTATGATTCTTTTTATTGTCATTAGGAAGGCTTTCCTAATGTACAAGATTACTAAATGGAAATGGGTTAATTCACTCAAGAGAAAAAAAATAATGTTGAAACTTCTAAAACCACATATTAATGAACATTTTTTAATATAATACCTTTGTCATAATATATCATCTTGTGGGGTGAACAACCATGTTAACATCCTATATGAATGATATGTCTTCATTTAACTATCTGAAATAAACACATCGTTACACCATAGACAAGGAATTTCATGTGATAGTTCTCTTATATTCGAAGGACTGATATATCATCATCCATAAGATGGTAGAGAAGCATCCTTCCTCAAATTATTTATTAATGAAAATTTTCTTATGACGCACCAAACATATCCAACCTTTCAATGAATTGTTATCATCATAGTTTATGAAGTAAATTTATGTACTTGAGTTGTAACATGTATTAATAAAAATCATCATGTCTGAGGACAATAACACTTGCTTGTGGATAGAAGCATTCAATGAGCTCACCACAAGTATTGTTCCTACTAGCACATCTGTTCTCATAGCTTATCGTCTTGGGGATTACCAAGTGAAAACATCATGATGAGAAGCTTTATCTTCTTATATGTACTCATACTTAATAGTTTATGTACTATGAGTCCTATCATAGTTCTTTATCATACTGTAAAACATTATTTGAGAATATTTTCATAGAACATCATGGTTCTCATCATATCGGGTAACTACTATGACATTATCGACACAATTTATGATCTGGGACCTTATTATATTAGAGTCATATAGAACAACCCAAAATATTTAATAAAAAGTTTTATTAATATTCAAGTAATATAATACAAATTCATTCAAAATAAAAAGAATTATTCCTATTACACTAACAACAACAAAACTCTTAATAAGACAAGAGAAAACTACCTACGACCTTCATTCTGATAGATCTCACATGATAGTCATGTTCCATCTGACTCAACTCTTTAGTCAAGGTGTGTACCATGTTTTCATCCATAGAATTATTTATCACTAAAACATCACCACTCAAAGAAAAATATCCTAAGATGTGATACTTTATAAGTATGTTCTTCATCAACTGATATGACATTGTAATCATTACAAGAGCCACCACTATAGTATTATCACAATAGAGCTTGATATGATCTTTACTCCTAGATACCATAACAAGATCTTGGATGAAGTTAAAAAGCCATAATTCTACATTATCTTCCCTATAAGTCATAATATACACAAAATATGCTATATAATTTTCACTAATATCATTCTTTGAGAACATATATCTCATAGAAACTCTATTCCAACTGAATATGTATCCCATTTCTAAGTTCATGTCATCTTGATCAGTTTAGAAACTAAAATCTATATATCCTATGATGACTATTTTCTCAGGTACTCCATAAACGATGAAAATATAATTAATTCACATCATAAACATATGGATAGTCATGATTTCCATCCAATTATATTATCCTTGACCATACTGATATCATCCTACCACACATAATGTGTAGTTGAAATCTGTCCTTGTACATAGCATAACTTGCATGAATGAACCAAAATCTAATTCATCTGGAATCCTTGTCATTTACTTTATTTATTTATGTGTAAGAGGACTCATTTTCCAAGAAATATGAATGTCATTAGAGGCTATTGAAAATCCCCTCTTATACTATTCCATAATGAATATCTTTTGAAACTTTTTAATGTACGTACTTGGAATTTGGTTTATAAACCACTTGGATTGATCATGATGGATATTAATCCCAAGAATATATGCTTCCTCACCCATGTCCTTTATAGAAAAGAAATTTTTGAACCATTCCTTAATAGACTTTAAGACTAGTATATCACTTCTAATGTGTAATATATCATCAACATATATTATTATTAAATGGACTGCACTCCCTTTAAACTGTTTATATGAACACGACTCACATTCATTTTTTATGAAACCAAATTCCATGATAGCCTCATTAAGATAAATTTTCCATGAACTGAATGCTTTTATTAATACATAAATTGATATTTCAAACATTCATACCTTGTCGGCATCCTTTGGAGTCACAAACGTTTCTAGATGTGTCATATAGACATCATCCGAAAGGATCCTATTAAGGTGGGCTATTTTGACTTACATTTTCAATTCTCACAATCATGGAAAGAAGAAATGGAAAATATTTTTTTATGGATTTTATTATTCTAACTGGTGAAAAGGGTTCATTTTAGTCAATTACTTGACACAATTTTAACACTTTTGATAATAATGATTCCTTATAGGTAACAACATGTCCTTCTATTTCAAGTTTCTTATTGAATACCATTTTTCAACCAAAATTATTAACATCTACGAGAGTGTCTACAAAAATATATACTTGGTTTTGGTTTATTGAATCCAATTCTAAATTAATGGCTTCTTCCCACATGGGAACAATATTTCCACTTACTTATTCCTTATAGGTTAGAGGATCATTATTATAAATAAATAATGTCTCAAAATAATCAGTGAAAATAAAAACATAGCTTTCTGGTTTTCTATCATATCTTGTACCCAATATAGGAATTTGTTCTTTGGAATAATTTATTCTCTGATAGGGATTTATAGAATTTTTTCATGTTCTAAATCTTGCATATATTGAGACTATACTTCATCAATGTCAATCTCACTCCAACTATATATTCTAGAGATAAGATCCACATAAGAAATGTGGGATGTCTATCAACCATAAAATTTTTTCTGAAGGATTGTATAAGTAGTATTCCTTTGTTTCTTTAAGATATCCTATAAAGATACACATAGTCTCTTGGGGTGATAACTTATTACCGAAAGAGGCCTTAATGAACATTTCACAACCCCATACATGTAAGTAAGAAAAAAAGGTTTTTTTCCATTCCATAATTGGTATGGTATGACACCAATTAATCTATTTGTCACTCAGTTTAGTACAAATTTTGATGTTTGTAACGAATATCACCAAAAGGATAATATAAGATTCACATGAATCATAATTGATCTCTCCGTGTCTAACATGGTACAATTCATCATTTCATTTACACCATTCCACTGAGGTGTATAAGGATGAGTGATTTGAGATAAAATCTTGAACTCTCATAAATAATAAATGATGTCCCGATAAATTTATTATCCACCATGTTCGAAGTGATGTTTATTAATCTTCATACAATAGTAGTTCCCAACTTTATTCTTGTATTCCATGATTTTTTCCAAAGAATCTAACTTATACCTCATTAAGTATAATTATTCATATATACTAAAATAACTTGAAAAAGTTATGAAATATTAGTACCCACCACTTGATTTAATATGAAATGGTCCACTAACATCAGTATTAAATAATTTGTGAATCTCTTTATACCACTCACATTCCCATTAAATGGGATTTGGTCTTTTTTCCTTGTAAACATGCATGACATACACCAAGTGGTTTTCTTTCAAAAGAATTTAAATATCCACATTCATATAATTTAGTGAAGATATTTTCATTTACATGACAAAGCTTATGATTCCAAAGTTCGGTGTCGTGTGGGTCATGTAAAGTAACATCAATATTGATTTCCACTATTTGGTTCATGTATTCCAACACATAAAGACTATGATTTAAATGTTCCCTACTATAAAAAAAATTCAATCTTTATAAAAGAAGAATCATTTATTCCCAATTATGAAAACAAATCCATCTTTATAAATTCTCCATATAGAAATAATTTTTTTGGTAACTGAAGGCACATAACAACTACTCTATAAAACCAAGGTCATTCGAGTCGGAATTGTGAGGTATTCTTCCATGATAGTAACACCAGAACGATTAGATCTATTGGCTACTTGAAGATATAAATATACATGGTAAATATTTCTGATTCTACTTGGTTCCTTTATTTGACTACATTTGTGAGCACCAAAAGCCATATATAATTCCCAATTTGAAGAAAAAAATAAATTTCACCTGATATCAAAAGAACCTGGATATTACCCTTACATCTTTGAATGGGTGCAATTTTTCTTCTATTGGCCCTTCTTATCAAATGGAAAACAAAAAGAATCTTGTTCCAATGATTTCCCCTTGATCATCCCTTTTATTGAAGGGAATGATGAATATTTACGCTTAAATATATTCACATTACCATTCCATTTGTTCACCATAGGGACATATGGGTTTTCACGCTTTGTATCATTATCTACTTGGTGATGAGGAGTATTAATATAAGACATAGAATCCCATTGTTGATCATCTTAAAATTCACAAACAAATCTAGGGAAGATCTAAGAGAGTGATTCGAGAATGAGGTTACTCCACCATTATTTGGTATTTTTAATCCCTAAAACCCATATTCACTCAATGTAGCTAATGAGCATGATATGTGAGGCCCAACTACGGAACCATCTCTAATATTTCTATAAAATAACACCTTGGAAATCTCAAACTACTCATATAGGGATATCTCATAGTAAAGACTACATAGGTTCTCAAGCATGAAATACAAATCAATGGTTTTTTGATGCTTCACTGGTTCAGTAGACATTGTTTAATGAATCAAAAATGGTATGTTGACCATTTTGATAAAAAAAATTCATAGACAAGTAAATACTCATCAATAGCCTCTTTTTTAGGAGGGTCAAGTAATGATGATTCTATCACAACTATTTCCATTAAGAGCTCAACACAACATGAAGGTGTGTAAACCACTCCTGGATGTTACTTCTAGCTATGAGGTTATAATTATACAATATTGATCATAGACATAGTGTGGATGATGAAATTTTCATTTTATTTTTCCATTAAATAGAGAACATTATTAGTACAATTCATCTTTATAAAAAAGTGAGATGTAATAAATTAAATGTATCAATTTATTTATTTATTAAATATCCCACAATTTTATCATGTCCAAATATCCCTCACCATAGAACTCATAATTTCTTCTGGCTTTAACATTCAAGTGACAATGACCCCCCATTACATTTATTAATGTTCTATGATTTGGCCATGAAAACCATAAAAAATTAATTAGATATGCAAGACTTGCATCTCATTGTCCCATTGAGGGGATTCCCTTACCCTAAAATCCTAACTTGGATTTCCTCAACACTTGCCTCATATTTTATATTGAACAGTCATTGGCAGATAAACATAATACATTTTCAGTTATTTCAAGACATAAAACTCATGATAACTACACAATAAAATAATCATTCCAAGATTTTTCTATTTACTACACTTATTTCTATGGTTTCATTCCCAATTAAGTACTATAACACTTAGTCTGAATTAAAATTTAATTTAGGGATTTTAATTTCTTGTAGGAAAAATTAATCTTTCTTTTCCCTATACATAGCTTATAAATATTATGTGGGTGTTACTTAATTAATTAACCATGTTGGATGAAACATTTACAGCAAATTAATTTAATTAATTTTTATATTTTCACATCAATTAATTTATTTATGTGATCACACCCCTACATCTATATAATAAGTTATTACATATACACAATTAATTAATTAAATAAATAACCCATTCATGAGATTTATATAATAGTTGATTTAATGAGAGGATATTAGAATAACCTTTGGCCATGGTGAAATATCACATATTACCAGTCTTGGAATGAGTAACAAAATTACACCTATCCACCTATATGTCACTTGGGTTTGCATCATTATGGTTTCATCTTGAATGGACTCAATGTGGCTTGGGTTTCTCCATTATTTTGAAATATTTATTTCTCAAAAATACTGTGAGGGTAACTAAAGGATTGGTCAAAGTGGACTACATGAATATCCAGGTACACATAGGTCCTACATAATAATGTATGGATGGATGAATCACATTCCATCATATAATTTAGTACTAAATAATTCCAAACATGTGAAATAAACTAAATTAAAAAATCCAACACATACAGAGGTCTTTGTCAAGCTCATGAATGGTCATACATGAAACAAATACTGAAATGTAAATAGATATAATTCATTTTATTATTCATTATTTTATTATATAAGACAAAAACACATGAATTATATAATTAAAATATTAATTAATTTATTCCCATTCATCTTAATCATCCATCTATCATATTTAGAAACACCCATAGTTAATGGAATTCAAAGAAAATAAAAGATAACATCAATAATGACATATTATTTTCAAATAATTAATTGAGTCATTAAAATTATGTAAAACCATTATTAAATTTTTATACATAAAATGTTTTCCCAATCAATAAAATAATATTTTATTGATGAAATTTTCAAATTTATTGTAAATTTATAGTTTTCCAATAATGGGAGACTACAAGAAGTGTACAAACAGCTACACTCCATCTACTTTGGATGTCATATATCTATATCACTATCATGGGGATTAATCATGCTAACTCAATCAGACTACACGATGTGTACATGCTAGATACATACCCAGTATCTACTTTCCAGGATCTAAGTTGGCCCAATCCACATGTGGGGTGAAATTAAAGAACCAGGATAAATTAATTGTGTAGTGAAAATAGATATAGTACATATGGGTAAACGAAGTGTTCCCTAAGTACATAATGTGTAACCCAGTTTTACTAACCAAATATTTGGAACTTCCTGATAGAATATTTTGTTATTCTAAATTTTTTCTTAAACCTTTAATAAAATGGAACACTGAATGAACATGATTAATATGTTGATAACATCTTAATTCCAACCATAATAAATAATGAATCACATTAAATAAGGATATAACCACAATTGTTCACATATCATCAATTAAATAAAAAATTATAAATTTAAACATAACATATTTGATACAACATGATTGTTCTAAGAATAATAGAATCATGAAATGGTGGAGATATATTGAAATTTATTTTAATAATAGTTTCCCAAAACCAATATCATAGATATTTCATGTCAAATTAATAATTTATTTATTCAATATTTTTATAAATAAATATTTGGTCATATTTTTTTTAATTTTGTTTGTCCAAAAAGGCCCTTTTGGATTAAATTTATTTGATTGTGAGGATATGAAGACAGAATCCCTTTATTGATGATCCACATGTTCTCTTTTGATCTTCGAGAAACACCACTTGATATATGGGTACATGAGTGGTGAGTCAAATGAGTGGTGAGTCAAATGTATTATGTTGTTCATTCTTGATTTCATGTTCTTTGGTAATCAAGAAATATATCTTTAAACTATTATACTTGAGAGTGAGAGAAAGGGGGGAGTTGTGATAAAATTCATTCTGTGGAAAAATTTACTATTCTCAATTTTTGAATTCTCTACATAATAGATATAGCCTTCTATTTATAGACTTATGATTTTAGATAAAATATTATTTAATTCCATACCCGCTATTAAATAACATTTTCACCATTAATAAACCCCATTCAACATAATAATAATTATATTATTATAATTTTGTGTCTCACAGAAACATGGGTAATAAAAAAAAATATGTAACGGTCCTATTAATTAATAATTTTCATCTGAATCAATATTTGTAAATTTTATCTCCTCTATCAAATATTAAACAACTGAATAAATATTCTATTAATTTTTTTTTCATAATCTAATGAATAAATATTTTAAAAAATATTGAATAAATTAAAAAATATTTTATTCACAAGCTAATGAATAAATATTTATTAAATTTGTGTGATCAATACAACTTTAACTAAATTATTCCTTGGAATTTAGAATAAGATTTGTGTTGAGGATCTAGTTTCAAAGGCTAAAAATTTCATAGTTGGATAATCCTATTTTTACTTTTTACTTTGAGTTCCACTTTATACATATTGATCTTTCCAATCAACTCCTTAATAAGAACCCTGCTAATGTCACATGAGTCTTATATTGAATCTATTGTTTCTCTCCATCTACCTAGTAAACATATCAATATGTGAGTCACTTGGTCTTTGTCAATAATTTGGTTCCCCAATGAATGTATCATTTTCATGATCACATTAATTCCAAAACACATATAATAAATAGTTTTATCCAGTTCTATCCTAAATGTATCATACTAAATAGTAGAAATATTCAAATTTATTTCATTGAAATTGGAAGTTCCTTCAAGAGAAATACATTAGGTATCTCATATTTAAAATTCATTCGTACATGAAGGAATTATATTAAATTATTTATCTATGAACTCAAAATATAAACAATTCATGGATTTATAGTTTTTATAATAAGATGATTTATTAGGATCAATCTAGTCAACTCTTTCAGTTTGGGATAGTACAAATTTGTCTTTAATAAGAGTCCAAATTTCAAAACCCATGCATTCAATATGGATATTAATGTTGATATTTTATTGATAATAGCTTTTTACATTAAAATAATGAGGCTAATTTGTAGTATATTCCTCTTGATAATTATTAACCTTAAAGAATTAAATTTATAATAACAGAATTAATAGATCCTTATATTGAAACTAAATGATAGTTGAAAATATATTTGAAAAATACTCTAATACCAAATGTTGGTTAGAGTGATTAACTCAATGAGGGGATAAATTTAGTTCATGATAAAAAATTAATATTAAATTCAATTTAAAATTAAATCCATGAAAATAATAAAACATTACAAATAAATTGGAATAATTGAATTATATAAGTTTAATCATTCAAATAACTTTTCGACACAGGATTATGGCGTAGTTAAAATAATATTTGAAATCATGTTAACTTGTGAAAATAAATTACTTGATAAAAAAATTTATATAAAAAAACATTAAAATAACTATTGATGTAGAGTTTTGTTAAAATATTTAAATAAAAAATTCAGTTTAAGATTTGAAATAAATAAACTAAGTGATCACACTGGGGAATATAACAACGGGTTCAGTCTTATGATAACACTTAATCCTTTCAAATTTGAAATCACATGCCTCTAAGAATATTTTAATAAAAATAATCAGATCCAAAACCGAGAACTAGTTTTATAATCAACAATGCATAGGATATCCATGATCAATGACTATTACACAATTATATGGGGGTTGAAAAACAATAAATAGGACACACATGATATCTTCCATAATTTCTGTGGGTATTAAAGTAAATAATATTAAGTGAGTGCGTCAAGAAAACTATAGTTTTGTAGACCAGATAGTATTTGTAGATAAAAAGAGTAATGAAACACATAGATCCAAGGTAAAGAATAAATAAATATGTAAAAACAATAGAGAATGAATGATGTATTAATGCTTAGTCTGTTGAGATTCAGATGTTCAAAGGTGCTCATATTTTTTATTCTGAGGATCTCAAAAATGTTATTAAAAAATTAATAAAATTGAGCATCATAGAGTCTATAAAAATCCTTTTGTTTTCTATTTGTAGATATCTATATATAACATTAAAAATGTGAGTCATGATTTTTCTTTTATTTAATGTATTTTGGTTCTTGTTATTCTGTAGTTTCCACACATTCACACCTACATGTATGTATATTACATGCATGAAGAATATCTTTTGAATATATATGCATATAGGTCCAAATTATCCATTTAAGAGTAAAAATATGGAAATATTGGATCATTAACTTAGCACTAAATCATGATACTCTTAATTTGTATTCGATGAGTCCCTAGAGTGTTTTATGAATAATGATTAATAAATCCATGCAAAACTCAAAAGCACTGACTCCCATAAACTAGTTGTTAGAGAAATTCAATTCGAAGAAGTCTCAAAAAATCAATGGTATAATATTCGAGGAGATCATATATGATGGAAACATAGAGAAATGTTATATTAGATGAATGGTATCATTGTCTAATGGTTGATTTTTCAACTGTAGATCATTTGAACTAGTGGTAGATTTAATCAATATTAGATCTTGTCTGACGGTAGATCTGGTATTTTAGTAGATCTGATCTTATGGTAGATTTGACCCAGAGGTAGATTTGGCATGATGGTAGGTCTTGTCTAGTAGTGGATCTAGGTTTGTGGTAGATTTGTCTTGATGGATGATCAGTGAGTGGTAGATGTGCTGATAGTAGATGTAATCCACTAGTAGATCAAATTAATCTTTTTGTACATCATTACTTCCAACTGCAGTTCTCTTTGAACTGATGTTATATCTTCATAAATAATGGCAGATTTTCATAAATAAATAAATATATATATATATACACCTAGAAATTTTTCATCATATAATTATGTACTATTTTAAACATTATTCTTATTATAAATATAAAAAATCATTTTTTATCATTAAAATCAGGAGCTTGCAACTAATATGATGACAATTTTTCTAGAAATTAATGTTGTTATTCATGGTAGAGCTCATTTAAAATGAGTTTTTAGATAATTAAAAACATCTATCTATTCTAAAAATATTATATATCATTTGTAGAAAGAGTAATCCTTTTTTAATATATAAATAATAATTTCCACTAGTAAGTAAGAATCTAAATTTCACAATTATAGAAAGTTCCAAATGAAATTTTAAATTTGTTCATCATTAAAGGGACCCAAAATCAAGATTCTCAGACCAAAAATATTAGTAAGCCTAACACATTTATTCCAAGAAACCATGAAATATTTTTTTGAAAAATAATTCATATCCAAATAAAAGTTTATATTTAATTCACAATAATTTTTCATAAAACCATCACCATTTATAAACCTAAAATTCATAAAAAACATATAATCTATCAAAATCTCCACAAAAAAAACTGATTAATACCAGGAATGATATTTCCCTCTCTATCATGTAAGTTGTAATTTGGATGTAATTCATTCAAGGTAAGGTGATTTATATCTTCAGTAAAATATTGAAAGAGCTATGTTATTAAAGGAAATTTCCTATATTTGACAACATATAAATTAGAAATTTGGTTCCACATAAAGTGCCTCATTCCCACGAAAAATCATTACTATGTTCATTCCATGTAATGGATTGCATGAATACTAGTTCATAATGAATAAAAAAATTTAAGGACCTCTAAATATTGGTTATGACCATGAAAATATATGTGAATTTCATCAGTATAGAGAAACTGGGTGTTTTCTTTAATATTTCAAGAGGCTTGAATAGGTGAAAGGATGAAAAAATACATAGCCCTAAAAAGAAATTTACAAAGGTAGTCATATAAAATTCCAATTTCAATAGAATATTGGAGGTCACCTACCCTAGTTAAGCTATACAACAAAAATATTCTCTAGTTGTACCATTTACATTGTTATATAGTATTGAACTATTCATAACAACTTGGGTAATCACTACTAGAAATATAACCTTTCCCAACACTTCTATACCAAAGGTTTGTAAAAACCGTTGGTATAGGTTCCCTTTCCCAATTGTTTGGCCAAACCGTTGGGAAATCCCACTTTGAGGCTACCATTCCCAACGGTTTGGCCAAACCGTTGGAAAAGGGTATGGTTTTCCCAACAGTTTGGCAAAACCATTGGGAAAGCCCACATTGTGGCCACCTTTCCCAACGGTTTTGGAAAACTGTTGGGATAGGTATACCCTTTCCCAACTGTTTGGACAAACCATTGGGAAAATTCCACTTTGTAGACATCTTTCCCAACAGTTTGGCCAAAATCGTTGGGAAAGGTCCCCCACAAATCAACCTTACACGAGAATCAAAATCCTGAATCAAAATCTATACCAATGGTTGTCAAAACCGTTGGTATAGATCCTTTGATTTTTATCATTTCTCTTTACCCAGAAAATTATATAAATCAAAATTTAAAATCATTATGAGAATAAATATATATTTTTTAATTATATTCAAAAATGTCATGTTAGGTTAGTGGTTAAGTCGTTGAATAATAAACTAGGTGTCCTGGGATCAAATCCCAGCGAATGTTTTTTTTGAAATACATATACCAATGGTTCCATAACCATTGGTATAGGTTTTCATATTAATTATACCAACGGTTTCCAAAACCATTGGGTTAGTTCTATACCAACGGTTTTGGGAAAACCGTTGGTATAGACCTATTCCAACGGCTTACTTGGTAACTGTTCTCCAAACTATTGGTATAGGCTATACCAACGGTTTGGAGGCCTATACCAACAGTTACAAACCATTGGTATAGGTTTGTTTTCTAGTAGTGAATCATTATAAATAAATTGGAGAACCCATACTATTTTAAGGAATTGACAATAAATCCCAATTTTATTGTATGAATGGAATTAGAAATAATAAACCTAATGTGAATATTAACATTTCTCGATTTACCTTGAGGAACATTGAAACACATAGAAATAATGTAAAAGAATCTTTGAATTTCCCTCCATAGAATGAAACCATACTGATCTGAAGAAACAATGAGGTTAGACTATCCTTTGAGTGAATGATAAATAATCAACCCCATAATCTTGGTAAGGCTACTCCCTACCACGAAAGATCTGATATCATTAATATCAAAAGCATGATCAACCTTCTATATGAAATTATTAAAAAATTCCCAAAGAATATATTTTTAATAGTTACAATTAATATTTTAATTAATTTTAAACTATATTAGTACTTCCATTATTAATTATATTATTAATTATAATGGTTATTTATATCTTTTAATGCATATAAAATTTGAAAAAAAATTATAAATATTAATTACAAAATATAATGTGAATAGTTATTGGGGTCAATTGTTAATTATTATTCATAATTTTTAGTTTTATTTATTAACTACAATTATTTTAATTCTTTTAGTTTTTTAATAAAGTTAGTATACTAATATTTATTTATGATCATATATTGATATATAATCAATTATTAATTATATTATATTTTAGTTATTATATTTATTAATTTTCATTTTAATTTGTAATTAAATTAATGTATTATAAAATGTGGTCTTTTAGTTGAAGTAAAATTACAAATGTGGAAATGATATCATATATATCATTGATCAAAATTTAAAAATAATGGAAATAATGTCACTATTGTATATATTTTTGTTTGAGATGCTTCTATGGGCCACATCCAAGTAAATAAATAATGCACTCACATCATGTAATCTAATTCCCATACACTAGCATGTTCCCATACTATGTTGCTTCTGATACATCTACCTATACATCATCTTGTGTGATAGGAAGTGGATCTACTGTCTCATATTTTATATATTTTAATACCTTTAAGGAATATTGATTTTGGATAGAGAAAAAACTCATGATGGAAGAAGATAGTTTTTTTGCTAGGAATCTCACAATTGGGGAAATATGAAGAATCAAATATTCCCTAGTATCTAGCTATCATTACAGTGTTATCTAGTAAAAGTATCACATGAGAGAATAACTATAAGATGATTTTTTAGACTATATTAGTATATAATGTTTCCAGTAAGATGAAAGTGGAATATATGTATGATGAAAAGAAGATGTATCACATATACTACTTCATGAATGTTGGTCACCATTTGTAGGAAGTTGAAGATCATTTGTTTTATCATGTCGTACAACCTCCCTATGTGACACATTATTTTATGAAATGTCTACATCCAGATCATCGCCATATGGAGCAATTAGATATGGATATGTAATATGGGGAACAAAAAAATAAAAATTCTTGATATATCTCATTCATGGGATAATTCATCCCTTAAAATTATATGTGAAGATATCCATGGTAAAATATAAAAACCATATCAAAGAAGATATATGTAATAGGAATGTGATATTTACATCCTCAAAAAATGTATTCTATTATAATTTACAACAAAATATTTACTAGATAGATGAGTCATTACCAAGACATAATAGAAATTTATATCCTGTGTATGATCCAATAATTACCTAATGTGATACATGGGATCAAAATCTATCTAGTTAACAAATTAATGTTCATTTTCGCTACCCCCTATAATTATTAATTTTTATGTGCTATGGAAAAATGTGCATTATATACATTGAGAGGGTTATGGGAGAGGGGTGAATCATTCTATCGATAATATTTTCATATATTATTAAATTCCCCATTGAATCTTTATCTCTTTATTATAATAGTATCGTTATTTTATCTTATTTTTTTGTTGATACTATTCTCTCCTTTTTTATTTAAGGATGATGCATTGAATTTAAACCAGGAGAGGAAGCACAAGGACACACATATTTTTACATGGTCCACCCTCGCTGGGATATATATAGGGAGCATAAAATGGTAATGTACTGATGTACCAAATCCACTAAGACTCACTTCCAAAATGATTTTTTGGTTAGATCACTTTTATTCCAAGACTCAACACCCATACAATGTTTAGTGAAATATCATTGCTTCCAAGGGTCACACTATTAATATTTCCTTCTATGGATCACTTCTAGTGGAATATATCACCTTCTTCCACATCATTCTATCACTAGTCTAGAAAGGAATCTCACATTATTTAGGGACTTGTACATACCTCCAATAGAAATAATGAAGTTATCCTTAGTTATAGTTATATTCTCTATTGATGTCCCACTTTTATACACTTCATAAATATAAATTCATCACAAATTTATTTGAAAATCCTTTTATAATACATTTGGGTTTCTCCATGCCTTTTCAAATCTCCCACAATCTCCACAAAACTACCTAATTCATCACATGTTTATGATGTCTTTGGGAAACAAACTACTTTTATGAACCTCGCCTCTTTCTTGAAGCTCAACGAACCATCAGTAAGCAACCTCCTTTCGCAATGCTCAAACACATTGACAAAGTTCACCTATCCTTTGTAAATATCAAAACTTTTTGTTGGATTTTTATATCCATTTCAAACATCAATACTTTCACGATTCTTACAATATATTTTATAGATTTCATAGCCTTCATGAACTTCAATTATTAATGAACTATTTTATATGATATAACTTTACGAAACACCTTCATGAATTATAGGCCTATGAATATTCATTAATTCATTCTTTTCCTTTAGGGGGGGGGGGGGGGGGTTGAGGCCCATTTATAGGTGTTTCCTCATATTCTGGAAGCCTTTATCCTTGTCGTCACCTTTTCTAAAAACACCTCAATCTAATTCCTGAATCACCATGTTTTTTCAAAGCACTAGGGATGTTTATATATTCTAAAAGCTTCTTGTAGTCTCAAAGATTCACCGTCATCCCTTCATGCATTCACGATACTCTAATTCTTTTACACGACTAGATTTTTCCCAAAAAAACATTCTCGCCACATTTCAAAGTAGTGTGCATAAAATTATACCCACTCTATGTCTTTCAAACCTAGGTCCTTAATAGAGTATAGTGATGTCAAATTTATGATTGGAATGGGAACAAGCTAGAGGAACTCGAACTAAATCATAACACATAATAGAATGTTCCAGTCAACCATGTGAAAATGAATGATTTTTCAAATTTCAGGGCAAGAATCCAGTATCTCTATAAAGTAAAGTTAGAGACTCTAGATAATATAATTAAAAAAATATAATCCATGAATCATAAATAATAAAAGTAATGTACATTTTTTAACAGAAGTAATTTACATTCATGAAATAATAATATAAGTACATTATTAAAAAACATACATTTTCTGATCGAATACTTTTCATCATAACCATGTACGAGTGGATATAATATTAGGAAGTGTTAGAATATTTATTCAACAAACATCACATATAGATACAATTATTTTAATTTTATTTTAAAATTATAATATATATATATTAGAATTCCATGTAATAAGGATAGATAAAATATACATCATACCAACTTGATCTCCAATATAATATTCACAGGCAAGGACATGTGATCATGGGGGAAAAATTAAAGAATACACTCCCACCCCCACATCATAATCATAATAATGCATCCAATTTGTATGTTCTTGCTAAAACATTCACTGAATAGTGCACTATATGAATATGCAAGAAAATTTAACACCATGTTGTATCTTAATATCTAGTTGAGGTGCTCAGGTAATAGAAGGATCATCATAAAGATGAATTTCATAGAATGATTGTCAATGATCATGACTCTAATAAGTCAAAGAATGTATTCAATTGGAAATTTTAAAATTATAATCTCATCAATATCATTATCCCAATGGTTGAAGTGCTTGTTTTAGCATAACAAGTATAACTAACTATAAATGTTGAAACATCCATTTTCATGGAACAGTATACCAAGTATATTTTATGGAAAACTATAAGAATAACCCAAAATGTATCATATTATAGACACTCCTTTAATAGAGAGGCTTAAAATCAACTGCATGTCCTCTAATGTGACAGTCAAATCTCCCTCTATAGATGGAAGGTATGTGTGTTCTACCTCCATTCCTCTATAAGGTCTGTAATGAGTTTTTAATTGAAAAAAAATGAAATCTCAAATTGTTACACCATAGAACCCTACACACTAAATATTTGGGGGATCATAATTGTAGGTGTGATGTTATCGAATTCGTGTTACCTTTGTACACTCATTGGAGGAATGAGATAACCCTCAAATAAATCACAAGAAATAGGGTTTCCCTAGGTCATGAGAAATGGGGCAACGTTCATATCTATATATGATATAAATGTTTCTATTTCTACATAATTTAATATAATTTCATAAAAAATCTATTTATAAAATATATATGTAGTCATAAATAATTTAGAATGAAAAAAATAATATTTCTTATAACAGAATGATTACAAAATAGTGAAAAATACATAATAAACTATCAACCCTAATGAAATATGAAACTCATAATGTAAATTTTGGGATGTATTTTTATTATGACCGTTTCATGATATATGGTTCATTATAGTTCCACATATAGTTATAATGTTCTTTCAATAAAATTTATTATAGGAGTATACATTGGAATTCCATAGGAAAAAACCTTGTAATATCAAGGACCACAGTCATTTGATCAAAAGGCAAGGTAAAATGATATAAAACACCAATATGCATCCAAGGTAAATTTCGATCATCAATTAGAGTTCTCAACTGATATAATTGATAAATATAGGGTTCATATGATATGTTTATTAATGAACAACCTATAATGACATTTGCATTTAGATATCATAGTTCATGGAGATGACCACAAAAATTATACATTTGTTAATGGAAAACCACTAGCACTCGACCATTGTTTGGTATAATTTTTTCTTGACACTATGTAACATCAAAGTAGCTACTATTATAGTTAATGATTCTATTGTGAAATTATAATGCATATTATAAAATCATATCAATGTCTCTATGAATTTTTTCACCTATGTACATTCATTTTCATATCATACTGATGAGTATAATAAGAGCATTCAATAAGTTATATCACAAATTGATAAAATCTCCCAGGCACTAAAAATGAGAGTATTTGTTAATAAAAAACACATGAATATGGTGTTTATACACATAGTAATTTCTATTTTCATATGACCATAGCTCCTTCAAACATCATATTTTAATTATCATTTATCATTTAATGACAACATTATATTTCACCATTTCCTCAGACCTTCTCAACAGAATTAAGATTTATGGTCACTATATGGGCTTAGGAATGGCTTCCAATTTGAAAAATATTACAGAACAACATAAATGGTCTATCTGGTGATAGTGTAGAGTCTATACCTTCTAATGATAAACAATAATAATAGAAATTTCAATATTTGAAGAAGTAATTTAAATAAACAGTAATAAAAAACAAAATGTAATCCAATGAAATGCTCCATTATTATCATCCATGTCAAAATAGTCATAACAAATAATAGGATATCCTATGGGTTGTCAAAACATATACATGTACCATAAAACTGAAATAATATACTAGGGGAGTATCAAGGAACCACCTGGACTATCTACAGAATCCAATATCAGGCATACGAATGATTTTAACACCCTTGTCCACTGGGACCTCACATTGAATAGTTTCCCTTATCTACACCAAGATCTATTAATTCCACATGAATCACATTAGACCCATGCATGGTGTAATGAATAAATCAGTAGGCCTCTAAAAATAGTATACCTATCTAATATCCAAACATATACAAGTGTGTGAAAAATATAATAAATGAAGCTAAATAATTAATTACCAAAACTAATCAACCCCTTTTCATCAATCAACCACGAGTGTTTGTTGATTTGTTTTTATATTCCATTGTAGAGAAATACATCCACATTTTTATATACTAGAAGAAGCCTTGGAATTCCCATAAAATATATTTCATCCAAGATATAAATCCACTCTAACCAATCTATCAATCACATTTCCACCACAACAACACATTGATATGTACACAATTATTATCATATTTTAGTCCCAATATATAACTTAATATAGTGGATAAAATTCTTTTATATGGTGGTATCTCTCACCACCAATTGTGGCCTCTACATTGTACACCTCCTCAATCCAAATGGCCAATACCATTCAACTACATCTCATAATCTATAGAGGTGACCACAAATAATGAGTGGAATAAACCACCCCATGGGATATTGTATGTGGGAAAATAACCCTAATAACCCCATCAACCATAAAGAATGAGTGAAAATCACTAACATCTTAGACCACACCAACATCAAACCTCTTTTGGCACCAACGAAAATGGTTGGCATCATCCATGACATATCAAAAACCCTCAAAAAAATTAAATATAAAAATACCTAATCCTTAACATCTAAAATAAATCCCATAAAACTCTAAATACATATAAAAATTCCATTTAGAACCCATATTTATTCAGGTATGTCCCTCTTTGTGTTTCAATTAAGCCTTGGTACGAAATTCTTTTTTAGAGATAGAGAGACTTGTTTGAGAAAATGACCTACTATTCTGAGATATATTCTTATTTGAATTAATGGTGTTCAAGTATAGATGGGTTAATTGTTAACATGAGCACTTTGTATGATTATAATCCCTAAAGGGTGTTTCAGTTATTTTATAAGGATAAATGTTAAAGAACTATATGTAGAATTTTTTCAAGTCATATAACCATAATACACAATATGTAATTGTTTTTAGACACATGTCATGAATGGTTACAGGCTGTAAGGTGATTTGTGACATGAGAATAGTTCACATTATATAATTAAATTAAAAATATTGAACTATTCAATGAGATTAAATAAATAATCTATGACCATTTTTTATCCTATAAATCTAAAAATAATTACATGACATGTAACTATATTAAACGCTATTTAATTCTCCAACATGTACTTTTAATGTATTTCATGTTGTTAATTTATTTTTCATCTCACTTTCAGTTTCCTAAAGACCCTAAGGAACCTTACATGTGATTTTTTAGTGCCAACCTCTCACCTGGACCCCATGTTTTTGAAATTTATTATCGGTTAATTGTTTATTATTTTGATCCCTCTTCTCTCCGTGTTTCAAAAAATGTTTTGGTGTAATATATTGACCCTATGATTTTTTTTCGTCTTGATCAGTTTTGATCTATGATACTTATTATGATCATCCATACTAATATCCTCATGAGAGTTTTCTGATGGATGCATTGTTTGATTGATAGTTAATGTTTGGGTTTCTAAACCATAACCCTTGGGTTTGATGATTATCAAGTATGTGAAATTTGTCAATTGTGAAAATATATAATGTGTTGAATAAATTGAAATAATTTGTTTAATTGGACCATTGAGTCCCATTGGATCTAATGATTTACTGACCTAGCTTGTGGCTACCATCATGTGAGTGAACCCTTAAAAATATTTGAATTGTTTAATGGATTAAAGTGTGTTTATAATGGCATCGATTGTGGGTTTTGGTTGATATAGTTTCACTTCATCATGGATTCTTTACCAAGATAAGTGGAATTTTATTAGTTTTGACCCAATTGATATATGAAATGTGTAAATTAATGTTAAATTGTATTTTTAATAATTAACCATTGATCTATATGATGTGATATTGTGATATCCTTATTGTTTTGACTTGCAGTGGGATTAAATGATGTAATTCTTATATAAAGTGTTATCCTAGTGAATTTTATTAATGATTATATAGAAGGATTCACTCAATGACACAAGATGAAATGATGTTATAGTGAGCATGTCCCATTTGATTTTCTAAAATTCGTATATTGCATGCTAGTCCAAGTGAAACATTCTAGAATGCTTATATATCTAGATTATCCTAGGTTAAATGCTGAGAATCTTATACATATGGTTTGAACCACATTGTTATTTTATATATTTTTTATAAGGTTATCATTTGAATGATTGTAGTATATGCTCAGAGACATTCCATCATGGTGCAGAGGAAGTAAATGTTTCCATGGTAAAATAGATATGGTTAGAATGGTTGTAAAACATGATGAGAGATATTACAACATAGTTACGATGTAGGTTGATCTGGTATTAATTGAATTCATTAATTTATTAATACACATATTTATTTTATTATTTCATTCACTTTCTATAGGAATAAGTTTCCTAGACAAGGTGTTGTCGACCTAATGAGTTTTAGGCACACCCTATCTAGGTCGTTGTATGGTACCTGAGAAGATTAATTGGATCCATATTTGGACAAGTGAAAAGGTATTTTATATTGATACTATTTTATGGATGAGATGCATTTTGGAGATGGGATAGACATGGGGTTCAGGACCAGGGGTTGTTGAGTATTTATTTGTGTCTTCTAATATTTTAATTGTAAAACATATATCACGAAATTTAGTTACATTCCATCACATAATTTAATTATTACTTTAGTTGTTATTGGACTATTCAGTTGTATTTTGGTGATTGGACTTCAGCTATATTATATAGTTTCAATTATTTATTAACTCATCTAATTTATCTATTTTTAATTGATTATCCCCCTATTTTGTAACTGTATAACTAGTGGGTATAGTCTCCCCACAATACTTATCACACTCCCACTACTAGTTGGAATCCTTTTTTTGTTTCTGGAGGCATGCTTGAGGTCTCGTAACCAACCCATTTTGGTCACGTGAGAGAGTTCCAGATTGGGGAATGTTACAAAGTGGTATTAGAGGAGGTTTTCTTTTCTGTTTATTTACTACTTGGGAGTGGAAGAAAAAGATACGACGATGTATCGGGACATGGTAATGAACTTCTGCATAGATGTTGCAAAACCATGTATGGGGAAAATCCAAGTGTCCGGGGGTGGATTCTTATTTATCATGTGTGTTTTGTTATATTTGATGTTATTTCACCTTGGGTTATTCACATGTTATGTGAGGTTATTAATCTATGATGTGATCCTTTATTGAGATTTATAATCATGGCCTGGTATAGTATGAGATGAGTATACACGCATTATAACAGGCCCGTAGGGACATATATTTGCATGGATTATTCATGATAGGGTCATATCTATTTCAATTCATACCATGATACGAGATATCTATAGAATGTAATAAAATAAATGAAATATTTTTTCATTTTAAATCCCTTGGAATCCTTGTTTAGAGAGACCAAGAGTCAATAATTCACTGTTGTTATCACATGTTGATATTGACCATGATTTATCCTGTGTTATATGGAATGTTATTTTCTTATAGAGAAAATTTATCCTTATCATATTTGAGTTGAGGATAAAGAGAGTGGAAATCAACAAGCTCCTAATATAGTTGAAATAGAGGTTCCAATAGAACCTGAGGATAATATTGATGTTCATATTTGTTGTATCTTCTTGTGGTTTATGATATATATGGATAGTGATATTTTTTTTACACTGTGACTTCGATGTCTTAGCCGAAAAGAGAATTTTACCTATACCATCCACCTATACTTACTATGGTGGGAGGCCCCCAGGAAAAGGAGTCCTTTGTTGACTTAGTCCAGATTATCTCTATGAATATTGTGACACCCATAGATAGGAGGGTTATTATTGCTACGTATATGATTCATGTACCACCCAAGAATTGGTGATACATTATGGACCTAACATGGTAGCAAGAGGAGTTATATTGTAAGGAATATGAGATGATGTTATTAAGAAATTTCAATACCCATATTTTATGGGATGATAATGCATGTGGGGTCATGAACCTATCCCAAGAGGTCATGATAGTTCTGGACCATTCTGAATGTTTCACTTACATGAAACTCTTTGAGCCATATTTGGATGGTAATGAAATATCAAAGGAAATTAGTTTTTAGGTTGGTCCGCTCCTTGAGATTTGTACACAAGTGTAATGGCCTGGACCTCTCTGTTCTGTTCCTTTTCTAAAATATGGTTTTTGAGGTGTTATGGGAGGTGAATGTGACTTAGCCCCAACAATTTCCCAAATTTAATTTTTTTTTCATGAAACAATGTCACTTCCTTTCTAAAACATCCGAACTGTTTCAGGAAATGGTTTCAAGAAATAGTGTAACATACATTTCCAAATTTTCAAATAGTTACATGAAATCGTGTCATGAAATGGTGTCACTTATTTTTCGAAATTTCCAAACTGTTTCATGAAACAGTTTTATGAAATAGTGTCTCTTCCTTTTCCATATTTCCATACTTTTTCAGGAAATGGTGGTACAGAAAATGTAACACAAAAAAAGTGGCACATAAACAATAGCACGAGAACGATATCACAGAAATAGTGGATCATAAATGGTGACACAGAGATAGTGGAATAGAAATGGTGGTAGAGAAATGGTGGCAGAGAAACTATAGCACAAAAATAATACCTCAGAAATGGTAGCATAGAAATGGTGGCATAGAAACAGGAACACAAAAATAGTGGCACAAAAATGGTAGCACCAAAATGGTATCATAGAAACGGTAGCACCAAAATTGTGGCATAGAAACTGTTTCATGAATAGTGTTTCCATAACTATTTCATTTCCTTTGTCAAATTTCTAGGTTTTTTCAGATTTCCAATTTTTCCCTTTTGGCGTATTTTTTTGACATAAAATGATTTAAATGCCATATTTAAGTGGGTTTGAAGCCGTTTCAAGGTTGGTAAATCATATATTTTAATTTTATAAAAATATGGAGGATTTTAATAGGCCGAAACACATGGTTTAATGTGATCAACATTTAATGGAAAATCAAGCATATCTTAAACCACTACTCAATTAAATATTCTAATGGGACGAGATATCTTCCTTCCATGTTCTTCGTTCTTGTTCTCTTGTGTGAGATTCTTGAACCTTTCCTTTATTCCCATAGGGGTTTTGAGATCAATATTTCCTCATTGGATTGGTTCCCCTTTATTTTCTTCCTACTAAATGTACTCCCCCTATTTTTGTGCAACCATGTAGTATCGACCAGTCATCGATATGAGGTATGATATACCTTCATTCTTCTGGGTTACTCTCCTCCTATTTATCCTTCCCCTATAATGGAATGTGATCTCAATGTTCCTAATGGGGGTTTCGTATGTTTTTGCTAGTGTGGTGGTGTCTTTGCATCCTCGGGTGGATGTAGTCCTTGAGGAGAGGTGATCATGATCTGTTTTTTTGGATTGGTCACATGAAAAGTGCATTGAAAACCTTTAGATGTAGGGGATTATTCATGTCACAATTCTTTTACGTGCAATAGTAGAGTTATAATATTTTATCCAACTTGATCACAATGGAATTTAAATAATAAATATTTGAATTGGATAAATAAATTGGTATTAGTCCAACATTATTTCCTTTTTTCCAAATAGTGTGATGTCAATTCTTGCCTTTTTTTAGCTTTTCGTTCATGATGGAAATTGGTAGTTAATGAAAATTTGGATAAATGGAAATTATTTTTCAAAGATAAAGAGGAATATAAATTAATATGGTTGTTTTTTCAATAAGTGTGTTTAATTGAATTAATTGATGAGTTATAGGTCTATTACTGCATGTTGATAATGAATTAATGTCATGTAAATTAACTATTTAGTAAATTTGTGATAGCTTAATTTTTAAGTTTTACATAGTTGTAACCTAAAAATAATAAATCATTCATTTCCATATGGATTAAATAATTGGTTGTATGATAAAAGATAATTCCTAGTAGGGTTCTGAATTACCCTCTTGATTATAAGGTTGGGTTCCTTATGATTTGGTTCCATTAGTGCTCATTATTTATGAAGGCGAGATGCCTTGTTTATGGTCCATAATACCCATTGTTATGATGTTTTTTTCCTGCTTCTTGTGTTGTGATGTGGTCCTGGATGGCTGTTGTGATATTTGGGGGCCGGGAGGCCCATTTTTTGTGGTAGCACTTAATGAATAGAGTGGAGAGATACATCATTATATGTGTGTGGTTATCAGGTAGGACACCAACTATGATGAAATAGGTTGTTTATTGAATTATTAGATTCTTAATGAATCATGTTGGTTGTTTATCTGATTTACATTCTCCACTTCTCAAGGCATCTGTTCTTTCTTACCCTCCTTCCAATAGGGGAGAAGAAGCATGGGGTATGCCATGTGCTTTACATGTTTATCATATCAAGGAAGGATGGGTCTACACTCTTACTATAGGTGGAAATGCCTTGATGGGTAGTTCATCTACTCACTGTATTGAGCCCCCTTGTGTTTAGTAGCTTAGAATGTTTTTCTCAATCTCATGGGAATATCGGAAAGTAATAATGATGTTAATAAATTGTGGAATAAAAGATGTTAACCCATGGGGTTGGATCTTGTTGGGATTCATTACAGAGGTAATATTTGTATGAGGCTTTTGACTTGGTTTGGTTATTCCCGGAGGGCATGAAACATTGGTGTGATGATAATGAAATGTAATGTGGAATTAATAATGGTTAAAGAATAAATTAATGTAAAGTAAAACTGATAAAAATGGATAAAGTAATATAATTTATCTCTTTAAATGGTTGTGTGCTTATAGGATACCTACTATTTTCTGTGGTAGCCGGGAGTCTAAGAAACAATAGCTGCAATTGAGTCTCAGACGAGGTTAGTGGTTTTGAGCTATAGTATATTTTGTACTTTTTGTGTTTCTTTATGCTACTCCACCCCGTCAGTTAAGTAAAATGAAACCCTGGGGATTCTGAGCCCTGAGAGGGTGTTTTCCCCAAAATTATGGTGGTAGGATGGCTGGTTGACTACCCCCTTTAGCCCTACTATCTACTATTGGTAGTTACTTGTGATGGTATGCACAATGGATAGTTTTCCCCATATATGTGTGTATAGGGATGTAATGGATTGTGGATATTCACACACATATATTCTAGATATAATTTCTTATATACTACTATAGGTGTGACATGCATAGGCTATGATGGCTTGTGGATCCTTACTCGGTGTATGGGTTGTAATGGCTTGAGGTGTAATGTCTTCTGTATGATACATGTTATGCAATCTATGGTGGCCTTGGAAACTACCTAGTGACTTGGGTTACGTGGACATAGTGGTTGTGTTTCATGAGGTGCATGTTGTGGTGCTTCACCCAGGTGTCTACGGGAATGCCATTGTGAAGAGAGATACTTAGGGCATCCGATGTTGGGGTAAAGCAGAAAACAAGTGGGGAAGTCCTATAAGGGTACCCTTTATATTTATTATTATATTATATACTCTTATATATGATTCTTGGTGATAGTATATATGGTGATGCTGGGAACATAGTATACCTATTTAGGTGATGAGTTAGTTTCACTTGTTGTTCATTGTGCTTTAGCATGCTTCCTTTACTTTTGAACAAGAGGCTCCGGGGAGGGTCCTACCGAGTATACTATTATACTCACCCTATGTATATATAAAATATCTTTATGTTACTTGGTGTATGTCATAGATCATGTTTATTAGTATTATAATGGGGTTTTAGGAGTAGTTCGGGCTTCGTGGTCACTGCTATTCAACTTTCTTTTGGTACATATAGTTTTCCACTTTCAGTTTTAGTATTCTTTTCATGACATTACATAGGCATACTTGGGTTTCTTTTTATATTGAAGTATGAGATAGATCTCATTGGTGTCTATCCTATATCTTTCATTCACATGTGTTCTCTTAGAGGTAAATGACTCCCATCTATGTGATTATTATACCCTCAATGCTAGTTTCCAACCCAGGCAATATAGGAGGGGGGGGGGGTCGAGTGTCACCATCACCCTTCTCACATTGCAGACCTAGGAGGGGTACACCTTGTGGGGGAGGGGGTTGTGACAGAGTGGTATCATAGGTAGGTTGAGGGATATGATGGAGTTTGGAGATAAGATCATGTGAGGTTCCATAGGTTGGTAGGGAAATGGTGCCAATCAAGAATAGCAAGTGATGTAAACACTAGAGACTGGCTGAGAGATATGAATTTAGGGACCCCTCAGATCTGATTCACATACCATTATGTTTATTATGACTACTAAATGAGGTGGTACTGGTTTCATGGTAGAGGCCTAGGAAAGGATCATGCATATTTCATCCTTGTGCTGGTGTCTGAATGGGTAGACTTTGGGATTGGTTAACCTAAAATGAAAAAAATAAAAAAATAAAATAATTAATGTTGAGTCTGAAATATTTCAGGTTTAGAAGCACTAATGGTTTGTTATTTTTTCGGTATTTCTCTCAGTCGACATCCTCATTAGGTTCGTGTAGAAGATTTCCACTAGGATGCACTAGCAGATCGTCGAAGGGAAGAGTTTTACGACGGGGACACATGGAAAAGGAAACTCCGATAGTTTTAGGGATAGAGTCTAAAGAAGAATGAGGGCTCTATTATAGATGCAGTGATGGAAAACCACGTAGAGGAGGTTGAGATAGCTTTCATATTGAACTGTGCTCAGAAGGAGCATTGCGTGTCTTTTTTTGTGACGATGTTTCCTGGGCCAATGAGTAAGTGGTGATTTTTATTCCTCGAGCATCCTGAGGAGTCAGTGATTTAGTGGAAGAAGTTCTAAGACAATTTAGAGTCGAGTTTCATTTTTTGACCATGAAGGTGTCTAGTCACCAAGATATTCTAACCCTTTGACATGGGAGCTCCAATTTGCCTGAGTTTGGAGTCCATTTCAAGAACCTTCTACGATATTCTTTGGACTAGTTTCTAGATTATGAGGATAGGACATGACATTTAGAGGATGCTTTGCATCTAGAGATCCAGTACCAGGTCACACAATTTATGTGAAGACATATCTTGTGGTGCTAGTGAAGCCAGTGTTCATTGAGATGACATTATCCATAATTGGATCGTCATGTGAGGGGATTCCTTAGGATTTCTCACGAAGTAGAGTTTTTGTCTGGGGATCCTGATTTTTAGGGAAGAAGAGTTTCTGTTTGGTCAGGGCTAGGTACCAGCCCTCAGTATCTCGTTTCTATGGGGGTGGAATCTCTTAGGACCATGCCACGAGATCAGATGCTTTTTTTCTTATGGAGGTCGAGGTCATCAGTAATGAGAGTGCCTGGCCTTTTAGAGTAGTCAGCATGCGTCATGTGTTCCGCATTGGGTCCCACTGTTGAGACAGTTCCAAGTGAGGAAGAAACAGTAGGTTGTACAATCATTGGATTAGTATAAAGTAGATTGGGTAGGCATAGGATAGCCTAGGGACACTACCCATCTTCAAAGATAAGTGCATGACCATGGTGGTGGTCATCATCAGGGTCAGAGAGGCTGTGGAGTAGGTCTTGGTCAGCTTTATGCTTTAGCATTTCCAGCACCAGGTGAGCCTTATATAATTCGAGGTACCCTTTAATTGTTTCTTACTGGGGTGTATCCATTTTTTGATTCTGGAAAGACGCACTCCTTCAATTCTCATTCTATTTTTCATTCTTTGGGACTTGAGGTAGAGAGGCTTCCAGTGCCCTTGGCATTGATGATACTAATTGGAGGTCTAGCTGACTTATCGGACGTATGTAGAGACTGTGAGATAATTCTAAGGTAGCACCAATCTTGGGGAGATTTTCTATGTTTAAGGATACAACCATATGATGTCATCCTCAGCATGGATTGGTTGTATTCAGTGCAGGCTAACATAGATTACTTCAGGAGGTAGGTGGTGTTCTTCGATTTTGATGGAGAGACAACAATGTTTGTTAGACGGAAAGACACTCGGATGGGTTAGAGGTGTGCTCTATCCTCACCATCCTTGATGGTTGAGCTGATGTTATGTTCTTTGTAGGTTTAGTAGTTGGTGTTTCCAAGGGTCATAAAAGAGTACACTATTGTCCTTCTGGAAGAGGTTATAGCATTACCCCCTCAATGAGAGATCGAGTTTGGGATCGAGCTACATCCAGGAGTGTCTCCTATCACTATGTCTCAATATAGGATGTCCCATTCTGAGTTATGGGAGCTACGTATATAGCTCGATAGTCTATTATATTATAGTTTTGTGTGGCTGAGTGTGTCATAATGGGGTACACCAGTTTTGTTCATGAAGAAGGATGATGGATGTTTGAAGTTGTGTATCGACTATCATTGCATAAAAAAAGGGACAATGAAGAATAGATGTCCGATTCCATGGAATGATTATTTATTATATCATATGAAGGGTAAAAGTGGGTTCTTGAAGATCGACTTGCAGTTGAGATATCATCAGATGCATGTAAAGGATGAGGATATCTAGATTACTGCTTTTCGTCATCGTCATGGTCATTACGAGTTCATTTTAATGTCATTCAGTGCGATGAATGAACCAACTATATTCATGATATTGATGGAAACCATGTTATTAGAGTTCCTAGATATGTTCGTGGTAGATTTAATCGATGAAATCACTCTGTAATATGCATCTGATGAGGAGCATGTAGAGCATCTGCATACCGTTTTGGGAGTTCTTCATCAACAACAGTTATTTGGGAAGTTTTCAAAGTGTGAATTTTGGGATGGAGATGTCTGTTTCTTGGGGAATTTTGCATCCAAGCTAGGAATAGATATGGATCCATCAAATATAGAAGCAATTGTGTCTTGGGAATCCCCCAAGACAGTGGTAGAGATGCGAAGATTCCTTGGTCTCGCAGGATATTATGGGAGGTTTGTATTTGATTTCTATCGGGTTTTGAGTCCTCTGATAGTGTTCACCAAGAAGGATTAGGTGTTCATGTGGACTAATCAGTGTCAATAAGAATTTGAGTATCTTAAATAGAAGTTGGTTAGTGCTCTAGTTCTTTGTCTTCTAGCATAGAGTGTTAAGTATGATGTTTTCTGTGATGCATATTGTTGGGGGTTATGCTGTGTTTTAATTTAGCAGTGATAAATTGATTATTATGGGTCTCAGAAGTTTCTTCCCCATGGACTTATCTATGGAACCCATGATCTTTAGTTTCTAGTAGTGGTGTTTTATTTGATTTTTTGGAGACATTTTATCATTGGCAAGTGCTTTCTGGTTTTCAAGGATCATAAGAACCTGAGGTATATTTTCTCCCAGTGTAACTGGAAATTGGGGCATCGTCAGTGGATGGAGTACTTATAGGAATACCACTTCAAAATCTCATAGAAACTTGGAAAGGGAAAGGTTGTAGTTGATGTGCTAACCAGGAAGTTGGGTAGTGATGCACTGCATGAATCTAGTGATTGCTGGAGAGTAATGTAAGAACATTCAACATTTTCATTGAGATATGGGAGAAGTCAGGAGAAGATGATTTTTTCTAGATGACAGTGCAATCAACTCTTGTGAAGCAGGTAGAAGAGTACCATTTGGGGTATCTTGAGGTGGAGTTCTAGAGAGACCGTGTTGTTTGTGGAGAGGCCCATGATGGTTTCTCTAAGGATGAACAACACCATGTGTTGTATCAGGGAAGGATTCTAATTCCTTTTGCGATGAGTGAGATGATTCTTAGAGAGTTCCATAGATCGCCTTTAGTGCTAAATCCATGCATGGAAATGATGTACTGAGCATTGAGGACTCAGTTTTGGTTTCTTGGGATAAAGTGTGCTATTGTAGAGTCTGTGTCTCAATGCTTTGTCTTTCAGAAGGTGAAGGCCAAGCACCATTTTCCTAGTGGTTTTCTCTAGCCATTAGATGTTTTTCAATGGACGCGGGTGTACACCTCAATGGACTTTGTTATCGGTTTAGATCGAGCTCAGGGAGGCTATGACATTATATGGGTGGTAGTGGTTTATTTAATGAAATCAGTCCACTTCATAGCTATCAAGGAATCAAGATCAGGGGATGTTTTTCCAGGGAAGTATCTGGAGGAGATGGTGAGACATCATGGAGTCCCATGGATGACCATATCTGATTGAGATTCTCATTTTACCTCCATGGTGTGGAGAGGTATCAATTATGCTTTCAGTTCCAAGCTATGCCTTATCACAATTTTTCATCTGTTGACGAATGGTCAAATAGAGTGGACCATCTAGATTCTTGAAAACATGTTGCACTCTTGTGTCCTAGAGTATTGAAGGTTCATGGATGAGGCACTTACCCTTGGTAGAGTTAACCTACAATAATAGTTTCCACTTCACCATCGGTATGGTTACATTTGAAGCCTCTTATGGATGACCTTTCCATTCTCCATTTTTCTGGACTGGGGATGGCGATTCAACAATTCACACACCTGAACTGGTACATGATTCATAAAAGACGGTTCTGGCGATTCAAGAGAGGATGAAGGTAGTAAAATATTTTGATAAACCAAATGTCGATCAAAGGAGGATACCTTTGGAGTTTGATGTTGGGGATCACAGGTTTTTGAAGCTGACTCACAACCATAGGCAGTGAAGGTTTGGTCGTGGGAGTAAGATTTCTCCCCGTTTTGTCAGGCCATTTGAGGTGTTAGCTCCTATTAGAGTCATGGTGTATTAGGTATCACTTTCTCTACAGACGAGTCGGATACATGATGTTTTTCATGTGTCACATCACCATCATTATCTTCATGATGAATCTCACGTCAATGATTGGGGAGATATTGACATTGAAAATGATGCAACCTACAAGAAGCAGCCTATAGAGATCTTGGACTGAAAGGATAAGGTGTTTCATGGGTGTTATATACCCTTGTTTCATTTCTTGTGGATTAATGGTGAAGTGGAAGAGAGTACTTGGGAACGTGAGTCGTAGATATGTGCTGAGTACCCCAATCTATTCGACATTTAACTATTTTATTGTAATGATGTTTGCTTTGTGGTTGTATATCATTATTAGTTATGAGATGGATTTCTTTTGTTTAATTTTTGGATTGATCTCTTTTAGAGGTGTCTCCCTTGGGAGAGTGTTTAGGATCCAGTTGTGGTTTCTATGTGTTTTTGCTTTTATCCTTGGAGAAAGTGGTTGGGCTCTTCTTAGTAGCGAGATCCTTGAGGTTTATCTTGAAGGGTGGTTGTTCGGACCCCTTTTTTGGTTCCTATATGGTTTGGTTTTGGATTATTGAGGATGAGATTGTTTTAAGTGGTATATATTTTAATAGAAAGGACCCCTCTAGTCCATTCCTTTTCAAAAATATGGTTTTTGAGGTGTTATGGGAGGTCAATGTGACTTATCCACAACACTTTTCCAAATTTTCATACTGTTTCATGAAACTGTGTCATGAAATAGTGTGACTTCCTTTCCCAAATTTCCAAACTGTTTCATGAAACTGTGTCACCAAATGGTTTCTCTTACATTTCCAAATTTCCAAACTGTTTCATGAATCAATGTCAAGAAACAATGTCACTTACTTTGCCAAATTTCCAATCTTTTTCATGAAATGGAGTCATGAAACGGTTCCACTTCCTATGCCAAATTTCCAAAAAAGTTTCATAAAATAGTGGCATAGAAATGGTATCACAAATAAATTGTCACAGAAATGGTACAATATTTATGTTAGCACAAAAAACTTAGCATAGATATCGTGGAATAATAATGGTGGCACAGAAACAGTTTAACAGAAACAGTAGCACATAAATGGTAGAACAGAAATAATAGCCCAAATACGATAGCACATAAATGGTAGGACCCAAAGAGTGGCACCAAAATTGTGTCATGAATAGTGTTTCCAAAACTGTTTCATTTCCTTGGTCAAATTTCTCAATTTTTCTAGATTTCTTAGTTTTTCTCTTTTGACATCATTCTTTGACATACGATGATTTAAATCGAATATTTAAGTGGGTTTGATGTTGTTTTTTTGTCGGCAAATAATATCTTCAATTTTTCTAAAAATATGGAGGCTTTTAATTGGTAAAACCACATGGTTTAATGTGATATTTATTTAATTGATAATACAAAGTATCTTAAACCAATTCTCTCTTAAATCTTCTTAAATGAATGAGATATCTTCCTCCCTTATTCTTCATTCTTTTTCCCGAGTGTGAGACACTCGAATCTTTCCTTTCTTCCCATAGGATTCATACGATAAAACTTTCCTCCTTGGATTGATTCCCCTTGAAGTTATTCCTACTTCATGTCCACCCCTATTTTGGTGAAACCAAGTAGTATAGACTTGTCATTGATAAAAGGTATTATCTACCACTGTTCATATAGGTTCCTATCCTTCTTTTTCTCCATGATCTATTATTGAATGCAATCTCCATGTTCCAAATATAGTTTTCCTGGGAGTTGGTGGGTGTGGTGGTGTCTCTGCATCCTCCGGTGGATTTATTCTTCTAGAGGAGGTGATTATGATCTATTTTGCTGGACTGTTCTCGTAGAAAGGGCTTCAGAAACCTTTTGAGTTAGAGGATTCATCAATTAACTATTCATTTTGATGAAAATGTATAGGTATTATGTTTTATCCCACTAGATAATAGTTGAATTGACATAATAAATATTTTAACCATATAAATATACTGGTATCGATCATATGTTATTTCCTGTTATTTTTCAATATTGTGTGATTTCTATTCCTTACTTGTTTAGCATGTCGTTCCTGACATAAATTGGTAAAAAACATAAAATAGGATTAATTGTAATTATTTTTCAAGGATAAAGAGGCTTGTAAATGAATATGGTTATTGTTTTAATAAGCATGTTAAATAGAATTAATTGATTAACCATAATCATGTTGATACTTGTTGATAATGAATTAAAGGTATGTCAATTAAATGTTTAGTTAGTTTTTGATAGCTTACTATTTTGGTTTCCCATAGTTCGAACCTACAAATAATAAATTGGAAAATTCCATATGGATTAAAGAACCGGTTGTTGATAAAATATAAATCCCGGAATGGTTCTGAGTTACCCTCTTTCTTGTATGGTCGTGCGTCTTGTGCTTTGGAGCCATTAGTTCTCATTATGTATGAAATCTGGATGCCTTGTTTATGGTCCAAGAGCCTAGTCGATTTGATGTTTTTTTCCTACGGCTTGTGTTGTGATGTGATCCTGGATGGCTGTTTTGATGTGTGGGGGAAGGGAGGACCATTGGTTGTGTCATCACATGACACCAAGAGTGGCGAGATGCATTAGTTTCTGCCTATGGGTGTCGGGTAGGACACCAGAGATGATGAAATGTGTTATTTATTGTATGATTGGATTCTTGATGAATCATGTTGGTTGTTTGACTACATTAATTTCCCCACTGCTCAAGGTAGTTGGTCATAATTAATCCCCATACAAAAGGGGAAAATATGAATGGGGTATAAAATTTGCTTTCTATTCTTAGCTTCTCAATGGAGGATGGGTCTACACTCCTTCTATAGGTGGAAAATACTTGATGGTTAGTTAATCTACTCACCATGTTGCACCCCCTTGTGTCTAGTAGATTAGAATGTTTTTCTAGAATTCCTATGAATATGGGGAAGTAATAATTCTATTAATAAATAATTGAATAAATGATGTTAATGCATGGGGTTGGAGATTTCTAGGATGCAATAATGAGGTAATATTTCTGAGAATTTTTGTACTTGGTTTTGTTATGCCTGGAGGGAATGAAACATTGGTGTGATGCTAATGAAATGTAATGTGGAATTAATATAAGTTAATTAATGGTTAAATAATTATTTAATGTACTGTGAAAATGATAAAAATAGATAATGTAACCTAATTTAACTCTATAAAAGGTTGTGTTCTTATAGGATACCTAGTCTTATTAGTGGCAGTCAAGAGTCTGAGAGACATTTTCAGTATTTAAGTCTAATTATAGGTTATTCCCATAGTGTGGCTGTGAGCTATAATATATTATTTACCATTTGTGTTTCTATAAGACAATCCATCCCGTCAGTAAGGGAAACTGACACCCTGGGGATTTTGAGCCCTAGGAGGGTGTTTTCCTAGACATTCCGGTGAGAGGATAGATGGCTAACTACCCCCTTTTTTACCACTCTCTTATCTTGGTATTTACATGTGCTGGTAGGTACAGAGGATAGTTTTCCTAATATATGTGTGTAGAGGGCTGTGATGGATTTTTGGATATTAACACACATATATTCATGATAGAGTTTCCTATGGACTACTATAGGTGTAATGTGTATAGGCTGTGATGGGTCGAGGATCCTTACTTGGTGTATCGGTAGTAATGGATTAATGTATAATGATTAAAATATGGTATAGGTTGCGAGAGATATGGTGGCTCCCATAAACTACCTGGTTTCTCGGTTTACATGGACATAGTGGTTGTGTTGCTTGAGGTGCATCTTATGGTGCCTCTCCCATCTGTTTACGGGCAATCCTTTTTGGAGAGAGATGCTTAGGACCATCGATGTTGGGGAAAAGATGAAAAATAGTGGGGAAGAAGTAGCGGTGTACCATTGATATTATTTATTATAATATATACTATTGTACTCAATATTTGGTGAGAGTAGCCATGGTGAGGCTGGGAACATAGTTTACCTATTCAGTTGAAGAGTTAGTTTCACTTATTGTTCACTGTGCTTTATCATGATTTCATTACTTTTGAATGAGAGGCTCCAGGGAGGATCCTTCTGGGTATACTATTACAATCACCATAGGTATATATTGTAATGACCCAAAATTTTGAATAATGTTTGTTTCCTAATTTTGTGTGTTATTTTATTTTATACTCAACAAACTATTTCATTTAAAAAATTATTATAATTAAAATGAGATCGTTGGGTTTTGTCTATTTTTTGACCATTGGTCAGTATGACCGTTGGAATGTAAATGTTGAGATCATTGTCTCAAAATGCAAGTGATCTTGGTTAATTAATATAGAAAAGAAGATTTGATGGCTTCATCCAGTAGTCTCGGGCCGATCAAAGCCCACATAACGGAACTTGGGAAGGAGGTAGAACCACTGGGCTTTGCTCTGGACGAAACCCAAGCCGAACATCACCGTGTCAAGCTCGAATGGAATCTCCATTGCAAGAAGTTCAAGCTGATATAAATTACTACTCGTGCAATGTTGGCTGAGCCGCCCTCAGATTCTCTCACCTTAGCACACCTTACACTTAGGTCCTATGATCGGGTTATAAGGGGCTATATAAGGAGACCATAACTGCTTTGTGAAATCCCTTGAGATAAATAAAATTATGTTTCTTCTTATAGTGAAGTTTGTAAATTTTCAAATGTCCAGGTAAATGTACGATGTACATTATTGATGAATTTTAAAAAAAGGGTATTTTAAAATATTTTTGTAAACACTTAATAATTAATGATGTGTAATGATTTTCAAAAAATGGTCTTCTACAAACGTGTTCAGTAAGGAATTGGGAGTCTAATAATATCAAATTAATTTTTTGTGAATAGTAAATTATGAATAGTGATTTTATGCTTAAGATTAGTAATGTGACCAAATGGATTAGTAATATCACTTAAAGAAATTATTAATATAATCTAGGCACCTTGATTAAGTAATGTGATTCAATGAAATGGTTAAATAACAGTTTCATAAATTATTAGTCAAGTATTAGTTTTTTCGGGTGAATAGTGTTTTTTAATTAAAATTTAATTTAAAAATATTTTGAAAAATATTTTTATAAAATGGAGTTCATTTTTGAATTCAGAGATTCGATATTATGTGAAGGTAATTTTTGGGGATTTTTCTTAAAAAAATGAATTTTCGGTGAATAGTGTTTTTATTTAAAAATTAAATTAAAAAAATTTAGAATTTTTTTTTTATAAAATGAGTTCATTTTTGAATTCAGAGCATCGATATTATGTTAATGTGAATTTTTGGGATTTTTCTGAAATGGTTGAATAATTAGTGAATAGTAAAAATGCAGTTTTAGGGTTTCGGTATGTTTAATGACATCATGACTGCATCATGATGATGCCATGATATATTTTAATGGATGGTCGAATTTTGAATAATAAGATAAGGTATGAGGTGTCCCATGTGTCCAAAACCATGAGGAAATACCACTTGTTTTTCCATTACCACCAATGAGGTGTCCCTTGGCCATTAATGCCTTGTCCCCTCACTTTCCCTATAAATACCAAACCATTCTCTCATCCTTTCCATTCCAAAATCATCCTCAACAAATGTTTGGTCTCCTTACGTCCCATGGTGTCCTCCCAAGGGGCCCTCAAGCCCTAACAGTCCCAACCTTTGAGTTTTAAGAGTTACATTTAAGATACGGGATCCTGCCTCTCTCTTTCTTTTCAAGTAATCTCTTTTATGTCATTTCTTTTATGCTCCATGCTCTTATGTTGGAGTATGTTATTTTATATTCCTCTTACTGACCTGTTCATGTTAATATTATGAGAGACCCCCTCTTTCTCTAATCAATTAATTTTAAGAAATTTTAAATGACGTCATTATGCTGCCGAATTTTTATGGGATTCGTTCACCTTTCTCATTTTTCAAAGTTCTACTTTCATGTCAAGACTTTCAAGTTACTTTTTATTATTTTGGGGTATGATATCTATATCTATCATACTTATATTCTATGTTCGTATTATGAGAGACCCTATTTGATCTCTTCAATTCATTTTTGTTGAAGTTTAAGTGGCGCTATTAGGATGCCGAATTTTTAAGGGATTCTTTCACCTTTCTCATTTTTCAAAGCTCTACTTTAATGTCAAGTCTTTCAAAGTTCCTTTTTATTATGTTGGGTTATGATATATATATATATATATAATAATTATATTCTATTTAAATATGATTAGAGACCCTATTTTATCTCTTCAATTCATTTTGTTGAAGTTTAAGTGACGCTGTTAGGCTGCCGAATTTTTAAGGGATTCATTCACCTTTCTCATTTTTCAAAGTTCTAATTTCATGTCAAGTATTTAAAAGTTCCTTTTTATTATGTTGAGGTATTATCTATATATCTATCATACTGATCTTCTATGTTCAAATGATGAGAGACCATATTTAATATCTTCAATTCATTTTATTGAAGTTTAAGTGACGGCGTTAGGCTACCGAATTTTCATAAGAGAAATATTATTTTTGTCTCCCCTCCATGTTTTTCATTTCATATGGTATGTCTTTAAAATTTCATTAACATGTTATTATATCCATTATATTCTTTACCTCTACTATTTTATGGATCATTTATGAGTGGGTGATCCATTTCCCCTCTCTTTTCAATGTTTTCTAAATCCTCGTAACATAGCTGTTATGCTGCAGAATTTCCATCTCAAAATGTCTCTATCTTATTCTCAAATTAATTTATGTTATTATTTTAATACTCAAAGAACTTTCTTATAAAGGGGTATTCACATATATATCAAAATGTTCTATTTTAAAATGTGGGATTTACATACATGAGACCCGCTTTCCCTTTGTGTGGGTTTAAAGTGACATAAAGATCATGTCTTTAAAGAATTTTTTAAAACGTTATGATTATGAAATGAAAACCATTAATTTTATGCTATATGGGTTGTTTATGAAATGATTGATGATTATATATGTGGCTCAGACTGTAATAAAGACAAATTAAGGGTTCTTCCTGATAGCGCTCCAATGCATTGGGTAAAGACTTAATCTCTAGAGATGGCCATTTTTAACGACGCCTTGGTAAATAACCTTGGTAATTTTTAATGGCACCTTGGTGATAGACCTTGGTGAAACTGAAATTATTGTCAATATTAAATTTAGTATCCACATCTTTAAGTTATGAAATATGTTATTTTTATTATTACATGCCTCATGATTTCATTCTCATGCCTTAAAGTTCTTTTTCATGACATTGTTGATGTATCTCAAGTTCACATGTTAAATATTTCCCTTGTTTCCCTTACTGGGCCTTCTTCTTACCCTTTCTTTTAATGTTTGAACCTAGGTTATGAGATGCAGTAATGAAACTAGGATGAACATAAGTAGAATCATTTTATGTGTTTAAGAATAATGTTTTATGTTTTGATGTTTTAAATTCCTGGTTTCCAAGACACTAATCCATAAAGATCCTCGGTTTTGTAAAATGTAATGAAAGTTTATGTGATAAAAAGGCGGGATTCCATAGTTGGTATCAAAGTATGGTTTAGTTATTTGTGGAAATTAGGATATGAAAACTCTAGGAAAAACCCTATAGAAAATTTTAAATATAGGAAATCTTCCTGGTATTTTGGGGAATATTGTGTAAGCGATTTATCAAGAAAATACATCCCTGTCTGGATACGAGCAGGTAGAGGTGGCTCTGGAATTGATGTACATAGGTGTAAAACCCGAAAACACCGCTTTGTGCTAGAATCAAACAGGAACTGGTACAAGAAAATGGTCCTTGCTGCACTCTTGGTTACGACACTCTCGAGGGATTTGCATTGGTAAATTCATAAGCTTAGTATGAACCATTATTAAAGGAATAAAGATAAAATAAAATAAAGATTCACATAAGAATATGTGATCATGGATAACCTAGATTGGAACCTAGGGGATCACATGTTAGGATATACTTTTCTCCTATAAGTTTATCCTTCTATGCTTAAATTTTCCTTTTCATGGTTATTGTCTAAGTATTTAAGCCCCTAATTATACTTTCTTTTCCTAGTTAATGTCGGGAAATGGAAGAAAATGTCCCAACAACCAATGTGATAGAAAATGTGACGATTGCCCTATTAATGTGACAGATATGATGAAAGATCAAGTTAAACATATTATGATTATGCCAAAATAGCTATCAAAAATCACAATTAATAATTGGTACCTAGTTGAATGACCAAATTCATCAAGGAAGAAGAAGAAAAAGTCTCAAGGATGTTCATCTGATAAAGTTGATAAGGGAAATAAGACCGAATTTCTTTTTTGCAAAATGTGTGGGAAGAGGCACCAAGGAGAATGTCACAAAGGAACCAGGAGATGTTTTGTGTGTGGGAAGATAGGGCATAAAGTAGCCAATTGCTTTAAAAAAATGGATAATGTGATGAATGGAGATAAGGTTCGATCTAATGTACCTTATACATTTCGATGTCGTAAATGTGGAAAAGTTAGACATTATCGAAGGCAATGCTCTCTTGGAATGGGTGAGAAGCATGATGAGCATCAACAATCTTCAAGGAAAAGGTAACAATTCAAGTCTTATGCTGAGATGGGTCATGATGACTGAAGTACATGTAACTTTTTGCAATAATTTTCTATGTCATGTTGTATTTTAGTTCGTACTCTATGAGCATATCTTTTATGTTTTCTAAGATCATCGAGTCACTACCTAAGATGATTTTATATCATTAAGGAAAAAATATATTTTTATGTACCACATTTTTATGTAGTGAAGCTGTTCTTCTTAAAAACAGGTGATTAGGGGATTAAAAGATTATTATTATTTTGGAAGGTGTTCACTAATTTGGCAACCCTATATGATCAAGGTAAATAGATTACTATGGTATTTTCTTTGGGATGTAAAATTTGACTTATATTTTGATGAATCGATGAATTTAGGGTAAACTTAAGGTAATTTAGGTTACTTATGGAAATGATTAACCTATCTTTTGGAAAATGGGATTAGGTTAGTTACTTTTTTTATAAGACGTCAAGAGTGGTTGATGCTGTTTGGAGATGAACTATAAAGTTTATCTTGGAAGACTATGTTATCAAATCCTTATTATATTTGGGTTTCAATCTTAGTTTGGTTTATTTTGAGGATTTTTAAGGATAGTTATTTATAGAATGGTCTATGATGAACTTTGGGTACTACCATGGAACTATGAAGATTTAAAAGTAGTTTCCCTTATTATGGGATTCATTCTTTTGAAGAGTTGTTTTGTCTTACCCTTTCTATTTTTGGGATAATGTATAAAGATAAAAGAAATTGATAGTTAATATTTCCCGGATTACGTGACTCTCAAGAAGATGATTCTTCTGTTTTGATGAAACTAAGTGTTTTTGAATGCTCATCGTTTGGAGAAAATATTAGTCTTGGTAGAAACTTATTAAAGGAGGAAACACTACTTAAAGGTAAGTATTTTTTCTTATGTTTTTGTTCTAAGTGGTAAATGAATTACTCAAAATTATGAAAAGGAACATAAAACAAAAACTTTTTCTGTTAACGTTTCCTACTAGGAAATCATAAACCATTTATCCCATCATATGTTTGTGATTTTTTGGCGTTTAATTTTCTCCTAATCATGTTTTCTATCACTCTCCATCAGAACTTGACCCTTTGTTTTCTCTTCCATATCCATATTTTCCTACATGGAATCATAGTATGGGTTAACTCAGGTGACCTTTGTACTTCCCTTTCATTATTTTAAAGTAGTAGTTCTACTATCTCATTTTCCAATGTGGGACTTTCAATGAAATCTCGAATCCCATTTAAAAAAATTTGTGAGGACGCAATTTCTTATGGGGGGAAGAATGCAATGACCTGAAATTTTGAATAATGTTTGTTTCCTAATTTTGTGTGTTAATTTATTTTATACTGAACAAAAATACTTCATTTAAAAAACGATTATAATTAAAATGAGACCGTTGGGTTTTTTCTATTATATGACCATTGGTCAGTATGACCGTTGGAAACTAAATGTTGCGATCATGGTCTCTAAATATGTAACGCCCCGACCCTAGTTGCCTAGAGTCGGTGCATTATTACATAACATTGGCATGATCACAAGAAAGATCAAATCTCGAAAGACCGATTGGTTTAGTAGCCTTGGAAACACTAGATATATTCATAAGTTTTACATTACATCATAAAATGAAAAACTACTACAACAACATAATGTCTCCATAATCCACACTACTATCCCCTCATAATATCCCTGCAGGTCATTCATAATTTACTTCTTCACATCCTGGGGAAAAATAAAACATAGAAAAGGGGTGAGCTCAAATGCCCAGTAAGGATAACAATATAGCGGAAACTTTCATAAATAAGAATAAACATTTAAGGCAATGCATTACTAAAACAAAAGCCTTTTAAAATTGAACTTCAACATGGTATGACAAAAGTAAAATGAAATAATGCCATTTACTTATTCACATGGATATTCTACTAATCGAATAATCACATGCAAAAATCAATAACCACTTTCATAATGTTGGAATGCATAATGCCAGACTATCATAACCACATAGCCAAGGCCTCGTGCCAAGGCTACAAATAAGATTTTGTCAAGGCCTTGTGCCAAGACACTAGTTTGTCTCATGAGACCTACCGATGCATCGAGGAGCTATAGCGGGCTCCACCCGTCACTTATTAAGTCCAATGCATTCCCATATGAAAAGGATTAAACATAACATAAACATTCGTATTAAAACTAGCATACGAAATGTCAATACTTTCACAATAAACTATGAATGGTATAAAAATAGCACATCCACAGTCAAACATATCACAAAACCTTCAATACAATATAGAAGTTTTGTATCATAATAAATCAACTTCAAATAATCTTAAAATCCATCAAAGGATGTTGACATAGATGAAATCAAAATTCTTTTAAAAGAAATATCTCCTTTTATTTTGAAATCATTTAAGATCCATATAAAATAAAACATTTTCTTTGAAAATATTCTTATAAGCTTGTATGGGAAGCTTCGACGATTTTATAACGGCGGAAAATAACCGCACCCGCCGTATAAGTTAAAAAAACATTCTTACCTCAATTCTGTCGAAAAGGTTAAAAAGGACCTTGTTTTGAAAACGACGGAAAGATTCCTTTATAAACCTCTTATAAAAAGTCAAACAAGGGTATAAATGACTTTAACCCATATTCTTGTAAAAAGTAAAAATGTTTTGAAATACATTTCGAAGAAACATGGATGTGGATGATAAAGAGATCCCAGTAGATTATTACGTATAATACAACCTCGGATAATGAAGAGATTGTGAAATAACCCTTACCTTGTACTTTTCCTTGGTTGTGGTAGGTTAACCTCCTGTATAATGGTGAAATAATTGTTATTAAATTATACAAGAATCATATACATTAATATGATATCATATATGATCTTTTAATATTGATTTGATAATAATATCTTAGTATTATCGTTGTTTCGGGTGTTAACTTACTTGTTTTCTTTCATATGTTTTGTTACGTAAGACATGTTTGTAAAGGATAAGTTGTATATTATTCATATCCATAATGATATCAAGTCCTTAAACATCATTTTTAAATCATAAAATGATAATTACGCTTTAATGGTTACGATGGAGAATGAATCTCATCGCGTTCGTGGAGACGGTAGTCCGTACGTACGCACGAGCGACAATATCATTCTTTTGATATTAAAATAATATATAAATGGATGGTATATCATATATACAGAATCATTAACATGTTATATTTATTATTTACATGAGTTACACATCATTATTATACCCATCCAAATAATATTATATTGAATAACAATTACACCACGACGTGGAGACGGTAAGCCGTACGTACGCACGTATGGTGACATGTTATTCAAAGGGTGGATAGAATACTGAATATGATTGTACCATATTTATAATAACATCACAGTATATGTGAGATACTGGAGTTATTATTTCAGAATGGTAAGAACAAAGGAAGAAGAAGTGGAAGAAGAAATGAACTTAGAAAAGGGTGGTGAGATCATTACCTCTTCTTCGGGTTCTTCCTTTTGATTTGATCAAAAGGGCTCCTTAGGTTGGCTTTCTGATCAAAATAAGGCCTCTAGGTTGTATTGAGGGATGTTGGGAGAGTATTTGGGCAGAGTTTGGCCGAACCAAAAGGCTTTAGAGGTGTGAAGAAATGAGAAGGAGGAGTGCCCTTTTATAAGAGGGGTGAGGGGCACCTTTGGAAAAGCTAGAAATATTAATTTATAATAAATTCATATTCGGTTTCTAAAGGCTCCAAAGTTGACTATTCAGAGGATGAGGTGGGGATAGGTCGAAAACAACTCATCCAGTAGAATTTAGACAGGTTTGGGTACTTATATTAACCTTATCTTTAAGTATTAACTCTAAGTTAATTAGTTTCACTTTTACAATGTCTCTTTGTATTTTTATATAATATGGTTAATAAACTTACTATATACATCCAAGCGACCCCCAAGTGGTCCATTAATGATTAACCTATCATAATATAAGTCTCTTGGCCGAACCGTAGATTTTTAGGAATTTAATATCAATTAATAATATAATATTTGTTTTAAGAACTCTTTTATGTCAATTTTGACACTATTCAATAGTTGATTTTTTTGAAACTCCTAACAGATTGATTACTTCGAAAAAAGTCAATTAAATCAATCCTAATATATCATATTATCATAGAAAATTAGTTTAATTCATTAAAAGTTTCATATTATAATTATTTTGGTATTTATAAGATCAATTATTTTTATTTTTCACTATTTTAGTAATTACTGCATCATCATTGTGTCATAAATAAAATAAATTATATAATGTCTAAAAATTATACATAAAATATCATTATGTAGGAAATTTTTTTATCTTTCTAATGAATATTTATAATCGAAAATCCAACATGTATAACCCTATGTAAAAATTGTTCTTCTAAAAGATGTAAGCTTATGCCATTTTTATTTTTATTTTAACTTTATTAATATAAAGTGTCCCTACCACATACAAGTGGCTCCAAGGGGTCCCCAAATTGACCAAAGGATGCCCATGGTCGGGTATGTGTCCACCAATAAGGTTAGGACACGTTTTAGGGTAATTTTTTATTATTATAATATTATTTTTTTAACCCTTATTTACCGGATTTACCCTTTAACCATGGTAAATAAAATATTTACCACAGTAACTATTCAAAATGTCTAAAAATAAAAGTTACCTATTTACATAATTTGGACATCCTGATTCCAAATATGGAATCCATTTTCCTAAATTCAAAACACAGAAGTGGCAGAAATTAATTTAAAATTAATTCCCGCTGTTAAAACAAAAAGCGTGTTTTTAAGAGATAATAACTATCAAAAGATTGACACTTGTTTATGTTCGGTTTAATTGTAAAATTATGTCCAATGATAAACATTAAATTGAATGGTAAAAATATATTCTAAATATACTTTAAAACCACTCAAATTCATAATTTATCACTAGTAATTAATTTGATTAAAAAAGTTGTTTTTAATTAAAATTTAGTAATTTTCACTATTCATCAAAATATGAAAGTTATCCGAAATGTACCAAAATTTCACCCTAGGCTAATTTTGATATTCCGAATCCAAAAATGAAGTCCATTTTGAAATATAGAATATATATGATTTCAAAAATTAGGTATTACTATTCACAACGGCTAGTTTAATTAGTTGTGGTGTGTGTTAGAACTCGAGGTTGCGTACAACACACGCTATCGCATTATTCAAAGGGAAACGTACCGTAGAAGCTTGGGGTGTTACATTCTCCCCTCCTTCAAATAATTGCGTCCTCGCAATTTCTAGGGTATTACTGCATAAAAAGACTCGGGTGGTTCTTCATCATAAGTTCCTCGGGTTCCCACGTTGCCTCTTCCATCTTATGATTTCTCCACAAAACTTTTACCAGACGCGTCGTCCGGTTTCTCAGTACTTGTTCTCTTGTATCAAGAATCCTGACGGGCTCTTCACAATAGGAAAGATCGGGTTCCAGTTCTAATTCCTCATAGGTGAGTACATGCGTTGGGTCAGGCATGTATTTCCTCAACAGAGATACGTGGAACACATCGTGAACTTTGGAGAGACTTGGCGGCATTGCCAATCGGTAAGCTACAGCCCCAATTCGTTCTAGAATTTCGAAAGGTCCGATGTACCTGGGACTCAATTTACCTTTCTTACCAAAACGTATGACTCCCTTCCATGGAGATACCTTCAGGAAAACATGATCACCGACTTGAAATTCCAAATCCTTCCTTCGATTATCGGCATAGCTCTTCTGCCTACTTTGAGCTGCTTTAATGTGATTTTGGATTACTTTCACCTTTTCCACCGTTTCCTCCACCAGTTCTGGGCCTACAAGTTTTCTTTCACCAACGTCATCCCAACAGGTTGGTGTACGACATCTCTTTCCGTATAACGCTTCATATGGTGCCATTTGTATACTCGAATGGAAGCTATTGTTATAGGAAAATTCTACTAGTGGTAAATATTGATCCCACATACCCTGAAAATCAAGTGAGCAAGATCTCAACATGTCTTCTAAGGTCTGAATAGTCCGTTCTGATTGTCCGTCTGTCTGAGGGTGGTAAGCAGTGCTCAAATGAAGTTCAGTATCCAGGGATTTCTGAAGACTTTTCCAAAATCTTGAAGTAAAACGGGGATCACGATCAGAAACAATCGATAGGGGTACTCCATGAAGTCTCACAACTTCATTAATATATAGTCTTGCTAGACGTTCCAGTGGTAGATCTTCTCTTATAGCAAGAAAATGTGCTGACTTGGTAAGACGATCAACAATAACCCATATTGCATCGTTCCTTCTAGGAGTCTTTGGTAGCCCCATGACAAAGTCCATCGTAATATTGTCCCATTTCCACTCCGGTATGGGAAGAGGTTGCATGACTCCTCCAGGCTGTTGCCTTCCAGCTTTCACTTGTTGACAAACCATACATCTTGACACAAAATCAGCAATCTCCCTCTTCATGTTGTCCCACCAAAAATGTTCCTTCAAATCTCTATACATTTTGGTGCTCCCAGGGTGTATAGAGAAATTGGAACTATGAGCATCATCCAGCAATTCCCTTTTTAGATCAGGTATATTGGGAACACAAAGTCTCTTCCCGAATTTCAAAATTCCACCTTCATACGCAAAGTCTCTCAATCTCCCATCATTCACAGCTTTAATCTTCTTCTGAAATTCTTCATCATCGGTCTGAGAACTCTTAATCCTTTCTAGTAAAGATGGTTTGGCAACCATTTGAAAAAGCATTGATGTTTCACCTTCCCTGGTTATTCCCATGTCCATCTTCACTAGATCCATGAAAATTGGATCCCTTTCAATTCTCATCATGTTCAGAACTCCATGGTCTTTTCTGCTCAAAGCATCTGCCACCTTGTTTGCCTTCCCCGGGTGGTAGTGTATCGTACAATCATAATCCTTGAGTAATTCAAGCCATCTCCTTTGCCTCATGTTGAGTTCTTTTTGTGAGAAAATATACTTCAAACTCTTGTGATCAGTATAAATCTCACATTTTTCACCATAGAGGTAGTGCCTCCATATCTTCAAAGCAAAGATCACAGCTGCTAACTCAAGATCATGAGTAGGATAGTTTTGTTCATGAATTTTCAACTGTCGTGATGCATAGGCAATAACTCTATCATTCTGCATAAGGACACAGCCAAGTCCTTTCTTCGATGCATCACTATAAATAACGAACCCATCATTCCCCGATGGTAGAGTCAATATATAAGCATTGACTAATCTTCTCTTCAGTTCTTCGAAACATTCTTCACACTCTTTTTCCCAAACAAATTTAACCCCTTTACGTGTGAGCTTCGTTAATGGGTTAGCCAATCGGGCAAAATTCTGGACGAAACGTCGATAATAACCTGCCAAACCAATAAAACTACGTACCTCAGTTATATTCGTAGGTGCTGGCCATTCTTGGATTGCCTTGGTCTTAGAAGGATCAACAGAGATTCCATCTTTAGAGACAATATGGCCAAGAAAAGAAATCTCCTGAAGCCAGAATTCACACTTGCTAAACTTTCCATATAATTCATGCCTCCTCAGAGTCTTCAAGATAATGCGCAAGTGATTTTCATGATCTTTGTAGGTTTTGGAGTATACCAAGATATCATCAATAAATACCACCACAAATTCATCGAGATACTCCTTGAAAACTCTATTCATCAGATCCATGAATACAGAGGGTGCATTAGTCAATCCAAACGGCATTACAGTAAACTCGTAATGCCCGTACCTGGTTCGAAATGCTGTCTTCGGAATGTCTTCCTTCTTCACACACAACTGATGGTATCCAGATCGAAGGTCAATCTTTGAAAAGTATTGAGCTCCATGCAGTTGGTCAAATAAATCATCAATACGAGGTAGGGGATACTTGTTCTTTATCGTTATAGCATTGATCTCCCTGTAGTCGATACATAACCTCATAGATCCATCTTTCTTTTTAACAAAAAGAACAGGGGCTCCCCATGGAGAAACACTAGGGCGAATAAATCCCTTATTACTCAATTCCTCTAGTTGTTTCTTTAGTTCGACTAGCTCTACAGTGGCCATTCTATAAGGGGTCTTCGATATAGGCCTTGATCCAGGAATTAAATCAATGGAAAACTCTACTTCTCGTTCTGGAGGATGTCCAGGTAAATCTTCCGGAAATACATCTACAAATTCTTTCACAACAGGTACATCCTCTATTTGAACATTCCTTTCCTCACCGATAGTTACTTCATTCTCTTCCTCCCCAATAATTGAATTAAGTTGAGCTACTGGGGGTGGGTCTAAATAAGAATTAGGTGGTGACGATTCTGCTCTAAAAATAAGGTGCTCCTTATCATTATCATCATGAATCGTAACCTCTTTCTTCTTACAATAAATCTTCGCATCATAGTCCGAAAGCCAGTCCATACCGAGGATTATATCAAACTCAATCATAGGTATGACGATGAAATCAGCAGATAAAGAAAATTTATGTGCTCTAATGGGGACTGATTCACAAAACTTTGTTGCAACGATACTTCCCTTAGGAGTTTTAACTGACAACTCCCTTATTAAATCAAATTGGAAATATCTAATTTTCTTAGCAAACTGGGAAGATATGAAACAATGCGATGATCCAGAATCAAATAATGCATTTGCTAAACTTGAGGAAACCATTAAATTACCTGCCACCACGTCTTTCGGAGTTTCTACCTCAGCAGTAGTGATAGCATAAGCCTGGCCTTGATCCCTTGGCCTTTTCTGAGGTAAGTTCTCGTGACGCTTAGGACATGCATTTGCATAATGCCCCATCTCCCTGCAATTGTAGCACTGAACGTTGGTAGCTTCCTTCTTCCCCTTGCAATCATGAGCTTGGTGACCTTTTTCACCACACTTGTAACAGACTCCCATTCCCTTCAGGCAAGCACCAGGGTGTTTCTTCCCGCACTTACCACAAGATGGATATTCAACCTTTCCCTTCTTCCCCTTATTTCCATTCCCAGATTGATCAGCAGGTCTCTTCTTCTCTTGCTTTGCTTTAAAGTCATAAGACTTAGAGAATTCCTTTTCGGTCTTGATAGCACATGAGACAATGTCTTCGTACGATGAAAAGGATTGTGAGACTAATGCTCGACGGAGAAATGGTTTTAACCCATCAAAGAAATGATCAATCTTACTTCTTGGGTTGCGAATATAATCACCAGCGTACCTCGCTAACCTTGTAAAGTTAGCCTCATACTTTGTGACATTCTCATCCTCCTTTTGTCTCAGACTCAGAAATTGCCTTTCCATATCTGCTCGATGGTCGCGAGGAAAGTATTTTTCTAAAAACAGATCTTTGAACTCCCTCCATTCCATGTTTGATACTTCATCATCTTCCTTCATGTTTTGAATCAATGACCACCATTGATCAGCATCTCCAGTGAGGCGGTAAACTGCCATGGTAACTTTTTCCCTTTCACTACTCCCCAAAGCCTGAAATATTTTCTCTAGGGAAAATATCCATTGCACAGCTACTAAGGGATTTGTACTCCCATTGAACGTTGGTGGTTGTTGTCTCATGAATCGATCTAACATTGATCCTCCACGCTGCGGATCAGGGTGCTCCATACGGGTAAGGTTATTATTCATAACCTGAGTAAGTTGTCCCAGTACGGTGATTAGCTGATCAGCACCAGTTGCATCACCAGCCCCACTATAATTATCTTGAGCAGGAGGGCAATCCCTACATGGAGTGCGTGCATTGATACGGTTTCCATTTCTTCCACTAGGCGCCATTTCTAAACAATGGCATAAACTAGATCAGTTTATGAATCAAAATACATAATCCCATACTTATAAAACACTTAACATAAATTGAACTATTTATGGATATAATCCATAATCATAAAAATGTTTTCTTTGAGGAAGTATATACTCATAAACCCTTCATAATGATTTGTAAAGAAAATGAGAGTTATCCTAAGCATATCCCCCGGGAGTGTCGTAACCAAGAGTGCAGCAAGGCCCGTTGTCGTGCACCAGTTCCCGTTCGAGTCTAGCTCAAAGCGGTGTTTTCGGGTTTTACCCCTAGGTACATCTATGCCAGAGCCGCCTCTACCTGCTCGTATCCAGACAGGGATGTATTGCTCGAAAAACTCACAAAATCTCTACAATACCAAAATTCTAGGAAGTTCTTCTATACTAATCCTCAAAGTTCATCTTAGGTCTACGTGCTCTAATCAGAGTTTATCTAAATCTAGCTTCCAAGGTTTGTACTAAACTTCCTCTGATACCAACTGTAACGCCCCGACCCTAGTTGCCTAGAGTCGGTGCCTTATTACATAACATTGGCATGATCACAAGAAAGATCAAATCTCGAAAGACCGATTGGTTTAGTAGCCTTGGAAACACTAGATATATTCATAAGTTTTACATTACATCATAAAATGAAAAACTACTACAACAACATAATGTCTCCATAATCCACACTACTATCCCCTCATAATATCCCTGCAGGTCATTCATAATTTACTTCTTCACATCCTGGGGAAAAATAAAACATAGAAAAGGGGTGAGCTCAAATGCCCAGTAAGGATAACAATATAGCGGAAACTTTCATAAATAAGAATAAACATTTAAGGCAATGCATTACTAAAACAAAAGCCTTTTAAAATTGAACTTCAACATGGTATGGCAAAAGTAAAATGAAATAATGCCATTTACTTATTCACATGGATATTCTACTAATCGAATAATCACATGCAAAAATCAATAACCACTTTCATAATGTTGGAATGCATAATGCCAGACTATCATAACCACATAGCCAAGGCCTCGTGCCAAGGCTACAAATAAGATTTTGTCAAGGCCTTGTGCCAAGACACTAGTTTGTCTCATGAGACCTACCGATGCATCGAGGAGCTATAGCGGGCTCCACCCGTCACTTATTAAGTCCAATGCATTCCCATATGAAAAGGTTTAAACATAACATAAACATTCGTATTAAAACTAGCATACGAATTGTCAATACTTTCACAATAAACTATGAATGGAATAAAAATAGCACATCCACAGTCAAACATATCACAAAACCTTCAATACAATATAGAAGTTTTGTATCATAATAAATCAACTTCAAATAATCTTAAAATCCATCAAAGGATGTTGACATAGATGAAATCAAAATTCTTTTAAAAGAAATATCTCCTTTTATTTTGAAATCATTTAAGATCCATATAAAATAAAACATTTTCTTTGAAAATATTCTTATAAGCTTGTATGGGAAGCTTCGACGATTTTATAACGGCGGAAAATAACCGCACCCGCCGTATAAGTTAAAAAAAACATTCTTACCTCAATTCTGTCGAAAAGGTTAAAAAGGACCTTGTTTTGAAAACGACGGAAAGATTCCTTTATAAACCTCTTATAAAAAGTCAAACAAGGGTATAAATGACTTTAACCCATATTCTTGTAAATAGTAAAAATGTTTTGAAATACATTTCGAAGAAACATGGATGTGGATGATAAAGAGATCCCAGTAGATTATTACGTATAATACAACCTCGGATAATGAAGAGATTGTGAAATAACCCTTACCTTGTACTTTTCCTTGGTTGTGGTAGGTTAACCTCTTGTATAATGGTGAAATAATTGTTATTAAATTATACAAGAATCATATACATTAATATGATATCATATATGATCTTTTAATATTGATTTGATAATAATATCTTAGTATTATCGTTGTTTCGGGTGTTAACTTACTTGTTTTCTTTCATATATTTTGTTACGTAAGACATGTTTGTAAAGGATAGGTTGTATATTATTCATATCCAGAATGATATCAAGTCCTTAAACATCATTTTTAAATCATAAAATGATAATTACGCTTTAATGGTTACGATGGAGAATGAATCTCATCGCGTTCGTGGAGACGGTAGTCCGTACGTACGCACGAGCGACAATATCATTCTGTTGATATTAAAATAATATATAAATGGATGGTATATCATATATACAGAATCATTAACATGTTATATTTATTATTTACATGAGTTACACATCATTATTATACCCATCCAAATAATATTATATTGAATAACAATTACACCACGACGTGGAGACGGTAAGCCGTACGTACGCACGTATGGTGACATGTTATTAAAAGGGTGGATAGAATACTGAATATGATTGTACCATATTTATAATAACATCACAGTATATGTGAGATACTGGAGTTATTATTTCAGAATGGTAAGAACAAAGGAAGAAGAAGTGGAAGAAGAAATGAACTTAGAAAAGGGTGGTGAGATCATTACCTCTTCTTCGGGTTCTTCCTTTTGATTTGATCAAAAGGGCTCCTTAGGTTGGCTTTCTGATCAAACTAAGTCCTCTAGGTTGTATTGAGGGATGTTGGGAGAGTATTTGGGCAGAGTTTGGCCGAACCAAAAGGCTTTAGAGGTGTGAAGAAATGAGAAGGAGGAGTGCCCTTTTATAAGAGGGGTGAGGGGCACCTTTGGAAAAGCTAGAAATATTAATTTATAATAAATTCATATTCGGTTTATAAAGGCTCCAAAGTTGACTATTCAAAGGTTGAGGTGGGGATAGGTCGAAAACAACTCATCCAATAGAATTTAGACAGGTTTGGGTACTTATATTAACCTTATCTTTAAGTATTAACTCTAAGTTAATTAGTTTCACTTTTACAATGTCTCTTTGTATTTTTATATAATATGGTTAATAAACTTACTATATACATCCAAGCGACCCCCAAGTGGTCCATTAATGATTAACCTATCATAATATAAGTCTCTTGGCCGAACCTTAGATTTTTAGGAATTTAATATCAATTAATAATATAATATTTGTTTTAAGAACTCTTTTATGTCAATTTTGACACTATTCAATAGTTGATTTTTTTGAAACTCCTAACAGATTGATTACTTCGAACAAAGTCAATTAAATCAATCCTAATATATCATATTATCATAGAAAATTAGTTTAATTCATTAAAAGTTTCATATTATAATTATTTTGGTATTTATAAGATCAATTATTTTTATTTTTCACTATTTTAGTAATTACTGCATCATCATTGTGTCATAAATAAAATAAATTATATAATGTCTAAAAATTATAAATAAAATATCATTATGTAGGAAATTTTTTTATCTTTATAATGAATATTTATAATCGAAAATCCAACATGTATAACCCTATGTAAAAATTGTTCTTCTAAAAGATGTAAGCTTATGCCATTTTTATTTTTATTTTAACTTTATTAATATAAAGTGTCCCTACCACATACAAGTGGCTCCAAGGGGTCCCCAAATTGACCAAAGGATGCCCATGGTCGGGTATGTGTCCACCAATAAGGTTAGGACACGTTTTAGGGTAATTTTTTATTATTATAATATTATTTTTTTAACCCTTATTTACCGGATTTACCCTTTAACCATGGTAAATAAAATATTTACCACAGTAACTATTCAAAATGTCTAAAAATAAAAGTTACCTATTTACATAATTTGGACATCCTGATTCCAAATATGGAATCCATTTTCCTAAATTCAAAACACAGAAGTGGCAGAAATTAATTTAAAATTAATTCCCGCTGTTAAAACAAAAAGCGTGTTTTTAAGAGATAATAACTATCAAAAGATTGACACTTGTTTATGTTCGGTTTAATTGTAAAATTATGTCCAATGATAAACATTAAATTGAATGGTAAAAATATATTCTAAATATACTTTAAAACCACTCAAATTCATAATTTATCACTAGTAATTAATTTGATTAAAAAAGTTGTTTTTAATTAAAATTTAGTAATTTTCACTATTCATCAAAATATGAAAGTTATCCGAAATGTACCAAAATTTCACCCTAGGCTAATTTTGATATTCCGAATCCAAAAATGAAGTCCATTTTGAAATATAGAATATATATGATTTCAAAAATTAGGTATTACTATTCACAACGGCTAGTTTAATTAGTTGTGGTGTGTGTTAGAACTCGAGGTTGCGTACAACACATGCTATCGCATTATTCAAAGGGAAACGTACCGTAGAAGCTTGGGGTGTTACAAAATACAAGTGATCATGGTTAATTAATATAGAAAGAAGATTCGATGGCCTCATCCAGTAGTCTCAGGATGATCGAATCCCATCTAATGGAACATGGGAAGGAGGTAGCACCACTGGGATTTGCTATGGACCAAACCCAAGCAGAAGTACATCGTGTGACGCTAGAACGGAATCGCCTTTGCGAGAATTTCAAACTGATAGAAATTACTACTCGTGCAATGTGGGATGAGCCGCCCTCAGATTCTCTCACCTTAGCACACCTTACAATTAGGTCCTATGCTGGGGTTATAAGGGGCTATGTAAGGAGACCATAACTACTTTGTGTAATCCTTTGAGATAAATAAAATTGTGTTTCTTCTTATAGTGATGTTTGTAAATTTTCCAATGTCTAGGTAAATGTATGAAGTATATTATTGATGAATTTTAAAAAAAGGACATTTTAAAATATTTATATAAACCCTAAATAATTAATGATGTGTAATGATTTTCAAAAAATGGTCTTCTTCAAATGTGTTCAGTAAGGAATTTGCAGTCTAATAGGATCAACTTAATTTTTTGTGAATAGTAAATTATGAATAGTGATTTTATGCTTAGGATTAGTAATGTGATCAAATGGATTAGTAATCTCATTTAAAGAAATTATTAATATAATCTAGGCACCTTGATTAAGTAACGTGATTCAATAAAATGGTTAAATAACAGTTTCATAAATTATTAGTCAAGTATTAGTTTTCTCTGGTGAAAAGTGTTTTTAATTAGAAATTAAATTAAAAATATTTAGAAAATTTTTTTTATAAAATGGAGTTCATTTTTGAATTCAGAGCATCGATATTATGTTAGGGTAATTTTTGGAATTTTTTTTGGAAAAAATGAATTTTCGGTGAATAGAGTTTTTATTTAAAAATTAAATTAGAAATATTTATAAAATTATTTTTTGAAAATGGAGTTCATTTTTGAATTCAGAGCATCGATATTATGTTAAGGTGAATTTTTGGGATTTTTCTAAAATGGTTGAATTTTCAATGAATAGAAAAAATGCAATTTTAGAGTTTCGGTATGTTTAATGACATTTTGACTGCATCATGATGATTCCATTAAATATTTTAAGGTATGGTCGACTTTTGAATAGTATGATAAGGTGTGAGGTGTCCCAAGTTGACATAACCATGAGGAAATATCACTTGTTTTTCCAATACCACCAATGAGGTGTCCCTTGGCCATTAATGCCTTGTCCCCTCACTTTCCGTATAAATACCAACCCATTCTCTCATCCTTTAGATTCCAAAATCATCCTCAATGATGTTCTGGTCTCCTTACCTCCCACAGAGTCCTCCCAAGGTGGCCCCAACCCCTCAAGGTCCCAACCTTTTAGTTTTAAGGGTTACTTTTAAGGTAAGGGATCCTACCTCTCTCTTTCTTTTCAAGTAATCTCTTTTATGTCATTTCTTTTATGCTCCATGCTCTTATGTTGGAGGATGTTCTTTAATATTCCTCCTACATCCCTTTTCATGTTCATACGATGAGAGACCCCCTCTTCTCTCATCAAGTCATTTTATGTTAGTTTAAATGAGGCCGTTATGCTGCCGAATTTTTAAGGGATTCGTTCACCTTTCTCATTTTTCAAAGTTCTACTTTCATGTCAAGTCTTTCAAGTTCCTTTATATTACGTTGGGGTATGATCTCTATATCTATCATACTGATATTATATTTTCATATTATGAGAGACCCTATTTGATCTCGTCAAATCATTTTTTTATGTTTAAGTGGCGCCGTTAGGCTGCCGAATTTTTAAGGGATTCTTTCACCTTTCTCATTTTTCAAAGTTCTACTTTCAAGTCAAGTCTTTCAAAGTTCATTTTTATTATTTTGGGGTATTATATCTATATCTATCATACTTATATTATATGTTCATATGATTAGAGACCATATTTGATCTCTTCAATTCATTTTGTTGAAGTTTAAGTGATGCCGTTAGGCTGCCGAATTTTTTAGGGATTCATTCACCTTTCTCATTTTTCAAAGTTCTACTTTAATGTCAAGTATTTCAAAGATCCTTTTTATTATGTTGGGGTATGATATCTATATCTATCATACTTATCTTATATGTTCGTATTATGAGAGACCCTATTTTATCTCTTCAATTCATTTTGTTGAAGTTTAAGTGACGTCGTTAGGCTGCTGAATTTTCATAAGAGAAATCTTATTTTTGTCTTCCCTCCATGTTTTTCATTTCATATGGTATGTCTTTAAAATTTCATCACCATGTTATTATATCAATTATATTATATCCCTATACAGTTTTATGGATCATTTATGAGTGGGTAACCCATGTCCCCTCTCTTTTCAATGTTTTCTAAAACCTCGTATCATATCCGTTATGCTGCAGAATTTCCGTCTCAAAATGCCTCTGTCTTATTCTCAAATTCATTTATTTTATTAAGTGAATACTCAATGAACTTTCTCATAAATGTGTATTAACATATATACCAAAATTTTATATTTTAAATTCTGGGATTTACATACATGAGACCCGCTTTCCCTTTCCGTGGGTTTAAAGTGAAATAAAGATCATGTCTTTAAAGCAGTTTTTAAAACGTTATGATTATGAAATGAAAACCTATTATTTTATGCTATATGGGTTGTTTATGAAATTATTTATGATGATATATGTGTATCACATGATAATAAAGAAAAATTGAGGGTGCGACTTGATATCACTCCAATGCATTGGGTAAATACATAATCTCTTGTGATGACTATTTTTAACGACGCCTTGGTGAATAACCTTGGTAATTTTTAATGACACCTTGGGGATGGACCTTGGTGAAACAGAAATGATTGTCAATATTAAATATATTAGACATATCTTCAAGTTATCAAATATGTTATTTTTATTATTACATGCCTCATGATTTCTTTCTCATGCCTTAAAGTTCTTTTTCATGACATTGTTGATATATCTCAAGTTCATATGTTAATTGTTTCCCTGGTTTCCCTTACGGGGCCTTCTGCTCACCCTTTCTTTTAATGTATTTCCCCAGGTTATGAGATGTATTAATGAATCTAGGATGAACATAAGGAGAATCCTTTCAAGTGTTTAAGAAAAATGTTTTATGTTTTCATGTTATAAGTTCCTGGTTTCCAAGACACTAAACCTTAAAGATCCTCGGTTTTGTAAAATGTAATGAATGTTTATGTGATAAAAAGGCAGAATTCCATATATATAAGCTAATTTTTAGTTCAATTGTAGGAGATTAGATATCAGGCCAGTTACTACTAGCTTGGGGTTGTAGGAGTTTTTCGGGCTTCGTGGTCGTTGATGTTTTACTTTCTTTTGGGACTTGAACTTTCCCCCTTTTAGTTGTAGTAGTGTTTGTATGACATCACATATGTATACATGGGTATGTTTTCATATTAATGTATGATATGGAGTGGGTTTATGTCTATATTATCTCTCTCTTTCGCATGTGTTCTCTTAGAGTGTAATGCCTCCTATCTATGTGATTATTATACACTCGGTGCTAGTCGTCCACTCAGGGCCTAATGGAGGCCGGACAGATGTCTCACTATCTCTTTTATGACATTACCAGACCATGAGTGGTACACCTTATGGGTAGGGGGTCATGAAAAAAAGTGAATGTTTATTTTAGAGAAGTTGTATAGTTGATATAAATTAAGAACTTGTCATGGAAGGAAATCTGATTAAGAGACCTCGACCCAAGTTGCCCGAAGTTCATACCTTACATTATTTAATTTTAATCAATAAAATACATGAATCAAAAATTGACAATCACATTATCTATTTTGGAATAAATATTACATAAATGAACATTAAATTAAAACATGAAATAAAAAACAAAATAGAATCTCCATATGTAACACCCAGAAACACATAGAGTAACCCTGAAAGCCATTATTAATATTCATCATCACATAATGTGGAAAAATAAAATTTAAGAAAGGAGTGAGCTTAAATTATTAGTAAGGGTATGTAATATAGTGGAAGATAATATAAAAACATATCATGGTTAATGACTAAAAATTAATGCCATTACAACATAATCTTAAGAATAATATGATAGAAATAAATGATAAATAATGAATTCCATATAAAAAATCAATTTAGAAAAATGTTTAACCATGGATACTATTTTATTAAAATATTAACATGTAAGGTCAATTACTATTCATAATTTGGGAATGAGAATACCAGACATCATAAACATACTATCGAGGCCTCAGCTAGGACACCTAAAAATAAATGGTTAAAGCGTCAACCAAATTCCATTTGGTTTTGTATTATGAGACCTATTGATGAATCAAGAGGCTACATTGGTCCCCTCCCATCACATTATAATTCCATTTAATTCCCCATGTGAATGGATTTAAACAAAAATTAAATATACATATAAAATTCCCCAATATTTAAACATAATGACAAACTATTTTGAGTTGTATAGTGAATGGTATCAAGATAAAACGTCCACAACCAAACAGATCATAATTTTTTTAATAAAATATGATATATGAAAATAATAAGTCATCAATCTTAATAAATCCTAATATTCAATATAGGTGTTGAAATATAAGAAAATACTATAGAAAAATCATTGAGGAAGTCTTGTGAGAAATACTTTTTTTTTACTTTCCAAAGAAGAGTTCTTTTGGGAAGATAATTTTTAATTGTCATAATTATTTTTATAAAACAAGAAATAAAAAAAAATTAATTATTTCCTAAAAAAATATATATTTTAGAAAAAAATTAGTGTATTAATATTAATTATGTATTCCTTTTAATAAGGATTGCATATCCGGATTTATTGAGAAGGGAACATTGTAAAAAATGTATTTCCACTTAAAAATTTAATAATATGGATAAATGAATTTAGGAAATACAAAAAAATATATAATAATTACACAAAAATAAATAATCATTAAATTGGGGTAAAGATAGTGAAAAAGTAACCCAAAAGAAAAAATTATGTTTTAGGTAGAATCCCTAACCTTATACTTGAAAGTGATATAATGTTGATCTTATTATCATAGATAATTAAAATAGATTAATTAATTAATAAATTCATATCCAATTCAATAGTTTTTTGATTTAGTATAATTTTATAATGTTATGTTATGTTCTTTTTGATGTGTTATAAGATTAAATTTATTCATTCGGGTGCATTTGTTTCCTTGGTTTTCAGGATCGGTTTACTTGTATTTGCATATGGATGTTCATGTAAAAATTTAAATAGGTATCCAGAATTGAAGTTATATTCTATTAATGAAAATACATATCATTAAATGGATTTATAAGTAATTTGTATTTTCATGGGTGATGATGAATAATTAGATAAGATGTTTGTGATAATTTTTTAGATTATTTGGTCAGTTTTTTCGATCATCACAAACTTGTTTTGTTTTATTAATTAATATCTTGTTCATATAATGGTTCTAGAATAATAAATTGGATGTAATAGAAATATTATAATATTTTACCATAAAAATGGTTTTATGACCATCCTAAAAGGTTTTAATGGAAAATGAAAAAGCATTGTCCATGATGTTGATAATTTGACACATCACAGGTGATGTTTTTCTTTATTGAAAAAAAGAGATAGAGAGAGAGTGGAATTAGATGATGGTTACTCCATTAAAATGATATAATTATAGTATATAAATGATACTAGAGTTATCATTTATACATGTAAAGGTGATGTGAATGATGGATAAGAAAATCAACGAAATTGAAAATTTAAATAAATGAAAAGAAAGGGGGTTTTTACCTATTTAATTATCCTTCTTGACAAGCTCTTTATAGGGATTGGGTTTGGTCTTTTTTTAGATTAATGGATCTTGGGAAAGGGGGAGTGTTCTGTGAAGAGTATTGGGAATAAATTTTACAAGGAACAAATCATGGTATGTCTAGGGAGAAGGGGTGGTGATGGGTGGTATTTATAGTGGAGGAGAGAGGTGTTTTTGAATATTGAATTAATTGCTTTATTATTTATCATCAAGGCTATGATTAAATAAGGCATGATTGGTGGGATACCCTTTGGGGGAGCTATGACCTACCTTTCCAACTTGTGTGTGTGTGTGGTGTGTGTGTGTTTAATGTAATTGTACCCCCAATCACCTAATATATATTAAATAAATTAAGGAAATTAAGAGATTATGGGATTAAATCAGTCATACATAATCTATGTCTTAATAATTTTTGTGTTTAACATTGATCATAAATTTTTGTAATTTACTAATCAACATAAATTCATTTATTTATGAAAAATCTCAAAGAAACACCCTAACAATTTTTTGGCCTATAGAACTCGAAAATTGAATCCATTTTATGAATATAATTTTCCAAATATGAGAAATTTATTTTTTTAATTAAAATCATCATTTACTAGAAAAATATATATTTTTAATTTATAACTTATTTTATAACATGCTGAAAAATTAAATAAGGTCTCATGAAATTAGCCTAGAATCATATTAAAATAAAATATTAATTTATAAATACATTTGACAAAAATAAATTTTCATTTGAATAATTTAATAATTAAATAATTGTAATTAAATATGTATGACTTATAAAAATACCAACAAATAATAAATAATTTTTAAAATATTCATTTACTTATTCTATGATATAATTATATAATACTTTAATTTATAAGATTACCAAATTTTATTTATACTTTCAAGGGTATTATTACTATTCATCTACTCAGTTTACTATTCTTGAGAGTCATATTACTATTTCTTTGGTTAATTTACTATTTCAGGATTATAGATTCCTTAACATCTTAAAATACCGATTATTTCATTCATTTTTCATTTATAAAGATTTTATTGTCTTTTATATGTGATTTATGTTATTTATACTATATGAAATAATTATATGAAGGAAAATTTCATTGATAGAATTCTGGGTTGGTACATTCTCCCCACCTTCAAAAAAGTTCATCCTTGAACTTTCTAGAATGTCACCTCATAAAACTATTTGGACAGTTCATCATCATAAATTCCCTTTCTTCCCATATCATCTTTTAAATGTTATGATTTTTTTATGTACCTTAATCAGATGAGTCATTCGATTCCCCAACACCTGTTCTTGATTGTCTAGAATTTGGATAGGTACTTTACAATAAGATAAATCATGTTCCAATTCTATTCCATCCGATGTGAGAACATGTGTTGGGTCAAGAATATAATTCCTTAACAATGATACATAGAAAAAAAAATTTACTTTATAAAGTCTAGGAGGAATGACCAAATGGTAAGCCATATCTTCAATTCCCTGTATGATTTCAAAATGATTAATGTACCAAAGCTCTGATTACCTTTCTTCCCAAATCATATAACACCCTTACATGGTGATACTTTGATGAAAACATAATCTCCCACATGAAATTACAAATCCTCCTTCGATTATCGACATAACAATTTTTCCTACAATGAGTTTATTTGATATTCTTCTAAGTAGAATTCACCATTGATGTTTCTTCCACCACAAGTTCTGGCCCTACAAGCTTCCTTTCACCAACCTCATCCAAACAAGTTGGTGTAATATAACTCTTTATATACAATGTTTCATATGGTTCAATTTGAATACGAGAATGGATAATATTATTGCATGGAAACTATACCAAAGGAAAATAATTAGCACACATGATATGAAGGTCATGTTAGCATGATCTCCACTTGTCTTCTAATGTTTGGATTATTATTTATGACTACCCCTTAGTTTAATGAGGATAATAAGTACTCAAATAAATCTTAGTATTAAATGATTTATAAATATTTTTTAGAATTTTTATGTAAATTTTGGACCACGAAAAGAAAAATTTGATATAGGTGGTCTATGAAGTCTTATAGATTCATTAATATATAGTCGTGAAATATGCTCCAATGGAAAATGAAATATTATAGTGAGTAAATGTGCATGTTTGTTAAATCGATAAAAGATTACCTATAGTTTATCATTATTTCATGTGGTTTTTTTGTTAATCCAATGACAAAATCCATAGTGATGTCATCCCATTACCATGTAATTATAGGATGATTATTTATGAATCCTATAGGATGTTATTTTTCATATTCAAAATATTTACATAGTAAACATATTGATACATAATTAGAAATTTCCCAATTCATATTATCCCACCCGAAATGTTCCTTCTAATCTATATACATCCTAATTTTATGAAGGTGTATATAGAATTTATGGATATGGGTATCATCCAATAAATCCATTTAATATCTTGGGTATTTAGAGAATATATATCATTCTCCCAAATTTAGAAAATCCAACTTCATACGTTTTGTCTGTCAACATCCCATTATTTACAAAAATAGTTTTCTTTTAAATATTTTCATCATCATACTAACAATATCCAATGCATTTTAATAAATATGGATGGGAAACCAATTGAAAAAGTATTGATGTTTCACCTTTGTTGAAAATTACCGTATACATATTTACTATATCCATGTACATAGGATTCTTTTCAATCCTTATTTTGTTCATAGATCCAATATACATGCTCAAATAATTTTCTATCTCATTTTCCTTATCTGGGTGGTTCTATAGTGAAGAATCATAAAATATGAGTAGATCGAGTCATCACCATTTCCTAATATTAATTTATTTTTGTGAGAATATATATTTCATGTTCATGCAATCTATATTTATATCACATATTTCCCCACAGAGTTAGTGCCTCCATATATTTAGATCAAATATTATGAAAGCTAACTCAAGATCATGATTTGGGAACTTCTATTCATCGTTTTCAAGTTACATTAATGCATAGACATTAATATTGTCATTTTACATATAGACAAATTCAAATAATTTATTTTATGCATCACTATAAATAATAAATCCACAATTTTTCAATGTTAGAGTGAAAATAAGAGAATTCAGTAATCTCCTCTTGAATTATACAGAAAATTTTTCACATTTTTTGGTCAATATGAAATTAACCCATTTATGAGTATTCTTGGTTTACAAGTTAGATAATCTAGAATAATTATGAACACAATGTCAAGTAATCTTGTAATAGAATTAATTTCTCTATAGTTAATGTACGGTCTCATAGATCCATTTTCATATTGTTAAAAAGAATAGTGTCTCCCCATCGAGAAAAACTAGGGACAGTAAATCTATATTAACTCAATGTCTATAATTGTTTATTTTATACACAAATTATATATTGTCCATTCTATATGGATTCTTTGATATCAGAGTTGTACTAGGAATTAAATCAATAGAGAAATCAACATCCTTCCCTATATTAAGTAGATGTAAATCCTCAGGAAATACATCAATATATTCTTTCACAATATGTACATTATCAATTTGACTATTTATTTTCTCATCCATAAAGGATTTTTTCTCTTACTACAGAATAATATCATTCAGTATAGCTACTGGGGGATCCATATAAGAATTATATGATGAGGTTTCGAATCTAAATTATAGGGATTCAACAAATTCTCACCAATCATAATTTCCTTCATCTTGAAATAGATTTTCATATCATATTTTGAAATCCTATGCATATCGAAGATTATATAAAGGTAAATCAAATGTATGTTGACATGGTTAGAAACTAAAGAACTTTTATGTATTGTATATGGGACTAACTAACATATCTTTGTTGTGGTGATACATTCCTTATGAATTTTTAGTGAAAACACCTTTATTAAATCAAAATGGAAATGTCTAATTTTCTTGGAAAACTAGGGAAATATTAATGAATGTGATGATATAGAACAAAATAATGAATTCTATATGGTTGAAGAAATGATTAAAGTACCATCCACTACATGATTTGGAACATCAACCTCCACAATTGTGATTTCATAAGATTTTCCTTTCTCCCTTGGCCTTTTCTAGGGAAAGTCTCCTTGATGAATAAGACAATAATTTTCATAGTGTCCCATCTCCCTATAATTTTAGCATTTGACATTGGTATCTTCTTTATTTCCCTTGAAATCATAGTTTTGTTTTCATTTTTATATGCACATCTAATATAATCAAATTTCTTTTATGTAGTCACCAGGGTTTTTCCTTCCATAAGTATCACATGTTATAAAATTCCACTTCTTATTATTCACATAATCAACCCATTCCTCCACCACCATCTTCTTCTCATTTTCACCTAAATTCCATATGATATCAAGAATAATTTCACTCTATTGATATCACAAGAGACAATATTTTTTTTACCAGGATAAATTTTGGGAGATTGGGGCCCATCAGAGTAATGATTTTAAACCATAAAAGAATCAATCAATCATTCTACATGGATTTTGTGTGAAGTGTGATAAATTAATTTCCATACTTCAATTGTTAGTTTCATACCATTTTAATTATTTCATAATTTTTCTGTTTTATAATAAATAATTTTTTCTCCATACACTTTCGATGTTTTTGAGAAAAATATATTTCTAGGAAAATATTCTTAAAATTATTCCATTATGTACTCCCAGTTTCTTCCTCATCCTCAGAGTTTTCATTGATCAACCACATTTGATCATAAAATCCTAAGAGATTATACACTTCCATGACAACCTTCTACCTTCCATTACTTCTTATTGAAAGAGATATCTTTTTTAAGGAACTTATCCACTACTCCCTTAAAAATTATTCCACAGTCCCATTGAATGATGGAGGATGTTGTATCATAAATCGGTATAACATTGAACCTCCATGTTTTTTATGAGGATAATCCATACGGGCAAGGTTATTGTTCATAACTTTATTTACCTCTCCATGTATAGTTATACATTTCTCATCAATAGTTACAAGTCTTGTACCAATATCATTATCTTTGATAGGATGTAAATACCTACATGTGATATGTGCATTGATAGAGTTTCCCTTCCTTTAACTAGGATACATTTCTAAATTATTGAATACACTAAATTATATTATAAATCATAATGCATAATCTTGAACTAGAAAAAAATTAACATAAATTGAAATGTTATGGATATCTAATCTCATAAAAATGAATATGGTTTCATGGGAGAAATATTTACTTTAAAATCCCTCATAACGGTTTTTAATGAAAATTTTAATTAAACCATGAATATACCCAAGGAGTTTCAAACCTGGTGTGTAGTAAGGTCCATTGTCGTGTACCAAGTTACCCCGAGTCATGCTTGAGGATGCTTGTTGGAGTTTTTACCCCTAGGTACATCTGTGATAGAACCACATCCACTTGTAATATCCAAAGAGGGATGTATTTCTAGGAAGACCCACATAATATCTACCTTAACAAAATTATATGATGTTATTCAATTACTATCCTCAATTATTTATTTGGGTAATTCTCTTTAACCTATGTTTTCAAAATCAATTTTTCAAATTTTTTAATAAACATCCTCTTGTACCCTCAATATATACCCCAACACCAATAGCTCTAAGCCAGGGCTTTACTTTATACATTGGAGTAGATAAAAGACCCAAATACCAAAGGACTGATCAGTTTAGAAGATTTGGAATCTAGATTTCCTAAATGAACATTACATTACAACATGAAAGAAAAAACAACATAGAAACTCAATTGGTAACACTAAAAACACGTAGATTAACCATTAAGGCAATTAATAATATTCATCTTTAAATACTAGGGATAAATAAAACTACTAAATGGGGTGAGATCATATTCTCAATAAGGGTATGTAATATAGTTTGAGAAAATATAAACATTATGGAATGCTGAATATCTAAAAACACATGCCAATAGACCATAATATTGAGTATAATATAACAAGAACGAAATCTTAATAAATAATTCCATATACAAATAAAATGAGAATGAAATATAACCTTAGACATTGTACCAGTTGAATATTCACATTTAATGTAAATTACTAATCATAATGAGGTAATTCATATGCCATACATCATAAACATACCATCGAGATCTTGTCCAAGATACTTGAAAATAAATGGTTATGGCCTCATCCAAAATTCATTTCTATTTTGTCTCATGAGACATACCAATGCATCGAGAGGCTATAGAGGGAAATTATGGTCACTTTATATGTCTAAATAATTCTTCATATAAATGTATTTAACAGAAAAAAAATATACATATAGCTTTCCCCAATTTATAAACATAATCCCTAACAATTATATTAAGCATGTTGAATTGTATAAATATAGAACATCCACAGTCAAACTGATAATAAAACTTTTAATAAAATAATGTAGATGATAATAATAAGTTATCAATCTTAATAAATCCTAAAATTCAATAGATGTCTCAAAATATATGAAAAGACTCTAGTAAAATCACTGATTAATTCTTGAAAGAAATACCATTTTTTACATTACAAAGAAGAGTTTTTTTTTGTAAAAATCAATTTTATTTTTCATTAAATTTTGTATAAAACTAGAAATGAAAATATATAATTTTTTATTAAAAAATGTAATGATTTTATAAGAATAATAGTTTCTCAAAATATGAGGGCTTTTACCAGAAAATGTGTAAGAAATCTAGACATCCCCTTTAATCAGGCTTGCATATCAGGAAATAATTTACGAGGGAACCTTGTTAAAAATTAATTTCCACATAAAAGAAATATGAAATGATATAGATATATGAATTTGGAACATATAAAAAGAATATATCTGAATTAACATTAAGAATCATTACATTAAAGTAGAGATTGTGAAATAGTAACCTGAAGGAAAAATGATTGTTTGGGTAGAATATCTTACCTTATTTCCAAAAGTGTTTCGAACATGGTATTATTATCCTCAGTAATGAAATTAGACACATTAATAAATTAATTAATAACCTATTCAGAATTTAATTTATTTAGTATAATTTTATTAAGTTCATTTATGAACTTTTTTATGAGTTATATGATTAAATTTCATCATTTGAGAGCATTATTTTCCTTTGTTTTCATGATCTGTTCACTTGTATATGCGTGTGGAATTTCAGGTAAAAATCAGAATAAATATCCATAATTCAATTTGTATCTTATTAATGAACATACCTAATATTAAATTTTTATATTGGTCATTTTTATTTTTGGGGTGAGTGTGAATCATTAGATAAGTTGTTACTGATAATCATTTAGATTATTTTGGTGTCTTTTTGATCATCACAAACTAGTATAGTTTTAATAATTAAATTCATGTGTATATAATGGTACTATAACATTACAAAGGATTTAATAAATATATAAATTTTTTATCCACAAAAATGTTTTCATGACCATCCTAGAATGTTTTATTGGAAAATGAAAATATATTGTCCACGATGTCGGTAAATTGATACATCATTGGTGATGTTTTCATTTATAGAAGAAAAAAGAGAGAGAAAGAGTTTGATAAGGATTATTCAATTAACAGGATATAATTATAGTATAAAAGTTATACCATATATATCATTTCTATTTGGATATAATAGGTTATGTTATGATAATAAAATCCAAGAACATGAAAATAAAATAAAAGAAAAGGAAGACTTTTTTTACCTCTTGAATTCTCCTCCTTAAGAACCTCCTTAAAGGGATTGGTTTTGGTCTTTTTTTGAGAGAAAATATTATTAGATAAATAAAAGAGTATATTGAAGAGAAATTGGAAGATATTTTACAAGTAACAAAGATTTTAAGGTCTGAGGAGAAAGGGTGGTGAGGGGTGGTATTTATAGTGGAGGAAAGGGGTGTTTTTTGAATATTTTATTAATTTGTTTATTATTTTGGATGAAGACTATGGATAGTATTATAATTACAGTAAACTATATTAAAATAATTTTGGAGAGTTTTATTTTAGGAGATTAAATGCATGAAACATCATTTATGAATTAATAATTCATGTATTTAGCATTTGTTATAAATTAATATATTTTACTATTTACAAAAAATCATGTATTTTAGAAAAATCCTAAAATTTCAACCTAACCATTTTTTGACATTTAGATTTAAAAAATGTACTCTATTTTATTAAAAATAACTTTATAAAGATAATAAATTTATTTTTTAACAAAAAACATCATTTACTCAAAAAATGCAAATTTTAAATTAATAACTTCTTTTATAACACTATAAAAAATTAACATAGGTCTCATAAATTTTTACCTAAAATCAAAAGATAGTAATATATTAATTTATTAATTCATTTTATAAAAATAGTTTTTATTAATAGAATTTCGTTATTTATAAATCTATAATTAAATTTTTATGAATTATAAAAAAACGAGCACATAATAAATAATTTTTAAAATATTCATTTACCTATACTATGATATAATTATATCATAATTTTATTAATATGATTCTCAAATTTTTTGTACATTCTTGGATATGGTTCCTATTTATTTATTCAGTTAACAATTCACAAGGGTTATATTACTATTTCTATGGTTATATTACTATTTCATTAGTATAGTTTCCATAACTTCTAGATAACCTCTTATTCAATTGATTCTTCATTTATAAAGTTTGGAGTATTCTATCTAGGTTATATTTTGTGATTTTTACTATATGAAATTATTACAAAATGGTAAATTTCATTTATATAATTTTGGTTTGACATATTTGAGATAGACCCCAAGTAGTGGCAAAGATGTTTCACCATGAAAAACTATGAACTCCTCTTCATGTGTAGATAAGGGTCATTATAATAGTTTTCTCTAGGGAAACAATGAACATAGGAGTGAGAGTATTGGGTATCTATCTCTGGACAATGTTCCATTACAGTTCTATTATTGTGGTAAGATGAGTCACACGTGACAGTAGTCTATCTATCCCTCTTTGGAGTGTCACACTTGAGGTAGTATGGGCTATTTAAAGAGGTTTTGTAGGGGAATACATTAGTAGAAAATTGGAAGGGTAACTAGATCGGTATCAGATTCAATGATAGATTCAGTTATGCCTTAGTATAATAGTATTTGGAGTTACATGGTTTGTACGAGTTGAGGTATGGGATGTGGTACCTCTATGAAAGAATTGATGTTCTAGGAAGATGGTATAGATTAGGGGATTCGGGCTACAACCTAAGGTAGAGGGGATAATTATCTGTATGTTATGTAGACTACTCCATGTAGTGTGGATGTATGAACGTCTAGCATTAGTGTTCTGTTTCTTATATCATCGACTCTTTATTTAGTTTTTTTGATATAGGAGCATTGAATTCCTTTTTTATTTATAATTTTATAATTGTTTTGGGTTTGATGTGGAAGTACTTGATTGTGATTTGACCATCAACAGATCATTGGGAGTGCAATCAGAGATTATAAAATGTTGAAAGGCTGGTTATATAGGCCTAAGTCAGTGAAGGTTAGATTTTATCACACCTTAAATAGTCGGTCATTCTTCAGATGATGGTCTAATGTATTAAAAATATTTTCCCTTAATGGTAGATTGTTTTCAATATGTGTTTCCTTATGAGGTTTCTAGCCTACCATATGAGTAAGAGATCAAGTTTCTTATCGTGTTTGTGCCCAGATAAGATCCAGATTCTATACAACCTTATAGAATGGTCCATTAGAGATTCATGAGTTGAATGTACTATTAGATGTTCTGGAAGCTAGAGGTTTCATACATCTGAATGGATAGTCTTAGAGTTCTCAAGTTCTCTTTTCTAAAAAGGATGACTTGTCTTTGTGCTTATGTTTGGATTATCAAATATTGAACCACATGATGGTAAAAATTGATATTATAGTATATGAATTAATGACCACATCAATAATATGATAGGCACTAAGATATTATCTAATATAGAAATGAGATTTGGATATCATCAATTTCGGGTGACACTATTAGACATACCTCAGACAGCTTTTAGGAGTAGGTGTGGATTATATGAGTTTGTAGAGATATCGTTTGGTTTGAATAATTCACAAGATATTTTTATGGCCTTGATTACTATGATCAATAATCCCTTTTGGATCAGTTTCTTGTGGTTTTTTTCTAATAAAACCCGGTGTATCCCAATTCAGAAAATGAGCAAGCCAAACATCTTGACATTATTTAGAGTACATTAACAGGGTATTAAATTTTTGCCAATATAACCAAATTTAGTTTTTGTATTAATAAAGACCATTTCCTAGGCCATGTTATCTCAGAGTAAATAGTGTTAGTGGATCTAGATAATGTTTCACCCATGGAATCTTGGAAGAAGGCCAATAATGTCTTATATATTCATATATTTATGATTTTTGCAGGTTATTATCCACACATTATCTAGGATTTATCTCATATAGAAGCACCGATGTTACCTATGACCAAGAAGGGAGTGAATTTTGTATGTTTATACACTTTCTATGAATAATTTCATGAGGTAAAAGGAAGGATGTCCTTAGAACCTAACATTACTTTACATGTTAGAAAAAAGAAATATATTGTGAACTGTGATGAATCTAGAGTGGGACTCAGAGTGGTTTTGATTTTGGAAGATCAACTGGTTTCTTTTGGATCTAGATAGTTAAGGAAGCATGAGAGGAATTATGCTACACATGACCTAGAGATTGAAGTGTTTTTACATGCCCTAAGATTTTGGGGTCATTATATCATGGGGGAGAGGTTTATGGGGAATATGGAACACAATAGCCTCAGGTTCATCTTTTACTAGTGGTACATGAACCTTTTATAGAGGTGTTAGTTGAGTAACTATAGTCTTTCAACATTGAGTATCTTTTACACCATGAAAAATGAAACATCATTATCGATGATTTAAGCTGAATGATGCTGGCAGTGGTAATGAAGGCTTCTTATATAGAGTGGAGGTCAATGGTTATCATTGTAAAAATGCATCATGATGTTCAGAAGTTTCAATAATGAGAATCTGTGGCCTCAAAATTTATTATACTTGTTATTTTGGACTTGATTATGATTGAGGAGTTATTGGATCTAGATGGATTAGTTCTGAGAGACAACATATATGGTGTGAAGACTCTATCTGGGTAGTGTATTTGCAGTGTCAATTATCCACATTATCATGGCCAAAGATGGGTTCATATGGGATTGTGAGAGGATATGATTAGGGATTTTAATGCTTCATGATGCAAGGAATATATTGGTTTTACAAAGATGTATCATGATCTAACTAGATAGTACTTGTGGTCAGGAATGAAGAAGGGAGTAGAAGTATTTTTTAAAGGATGTTTCACAAGTAAGTATGTGAAAGCCAAGAATCTGAAGCCAACAAGGATTTTGTATCCTTTTTTCAATAGTTAGTGGAAATGTGATGATTTCACAATGGATTTTATAATAAGATTACCTAGGAAAACCAATAATAATGACTTTGTTTATGTGATTGTGGGTTGACTAAAAAGGTATCCCACATAATTCCCATTTGGGATACCTTCATAGTTGAAGATATGGGAATTATTTATGTGTGAGAAGGTATTTCAGCTTCACAGTGTTCCTTGAAGTATCATTTTAGATAGAGATCCTCATTTTTCTTTTTCTTTTCTATCAAGGTCATCAGAATGATCTAGGATTGAAAGTTATATTGAGTAAAACTTATCATCTTCAAACTGATTGTCAATATAAGAGGAATGTTCTAGTTATGGAAGATATGTTGCGCGCCTATGTTATTTATTTTGGTGGTTTATTGGAGCATAATATGGAAATCAGGGAGTCTTATTATAATAATTACTTCCATGAATATTTTAAAATGGAACATTTCGATGATTTATATAGAAGGAAATTATATTCCCAAAATTTTAGGTTGGAGTCTAATGAGCCAGTGATTATTGGGCCTAGTCTCATGAAAGAAACATATGACTATGTTCAGTTGATCTGTAAATGGTTGGAAACCATGTATAGAAAGAATAAACCATACGCAAACCGTCAAAGAAGACCTATGGAGTTTGAAGTTGGTTATTTTTTTCCATTCTAGTGTCTCCCAGAATGGGGAAATTTCATATTAGAAAACAGGGAATTCTAGTTCCTAGGTTTGTTATGTTGTTTGAGATAGTGGACATGGTCTGTCCAGTGGATAACATTTATCCCATCCAAAATGCTATAGTGCCTCACATGACATGTCCCATGTGTCAAAACCTCAGAGATATTATCCAAACCCTTTATCATGTGACAAACATAGAATAAATCAATAATTGTGATGATAAATTCATTAAGGATAATCTAATTTTGATTTTGGACAATAATGAGAAGTATCTCTCGGTTAGGACAATAATGTTGGTGTGGGTGCAACATCATTATGGGAGAGTTCATGAGGATACATATTATATGGAGACTGATATACGAGTAATGTTTCCAAACTCATTCATTGAGAACCTATAGTGATTCTTGCGATAGGTTAGTGATGAGATATTATATGGTGGGGATGTTGTAAGATCCCATAGTATTCTAGGAATGTCCTTATTTTAGTTTTCATTGAGTCTTGGGTGCTAAGTCTTATTCAGAGAGGGAGGAAATTGTTTTGAAAAATTACCTAATGTTAGTGGATATAATATTATTTGAATTAATGGAGTTTGGTTATAGATAAATAAAGTGTTACTTGGGTTATTGGTAAGTTGAGAAGCATTAATGGGGGTTCAGGATATTATATAAGGTCAAAGGTTTTAATAATAATCTATAGAATAGTTAAACATCATGTAACTATAATAAAAATATTGTAATTTTTCTATACACATGACATGAATAGTTACAATCCATGATCTAATTAACTACATGAAAAGAGTAAACATCATGTAATTATATTACAATTCATGTAATATTTGATTATATTAAACAAATAATTTGAGGATATGGGGTTCTCGACATATCAAACCAAAAATAATTAAACATGGTGTAACTATATTAAATGTTGTGTTATTCCCCAAATTGTAATTTTAATGTATTTTGTGCAGTTGATTTCTATTTTAACTCTACAGTATCTTCCTCCTCTCAAACCTAGGGAACCTTTTTGGAAGCCTTGGAGTGCCAACCTCCTTTCCAAACATACCTTTTGTGCAATCAATTCCTAACTATATGGTTTTAAATTGGTTTCCTCTTATCTCATTTTTTATCCATACATTTCGGAGTAATCCTTTGACCATGTGCATTATTGGTTTTGATCAAGAACTTTTTCGATCTAGAAAAAATCTTGTGATCATCTTCACATTCTTCCCCATGAATGTTTGTCATTGGAAGCATTGTTTGATTAGTAGTTAAAGCCATGGTGTCTAAACCTTATCCCTATGGTTTGATAATTTTCAAGTATGTGAAAATTTTCAATTTTACCGACTTATAATGTGCTAAATAAATTGAATGTATAAATTGATATTTTCCATGGAGTCCCATCAGATCTAATAAGTTTTTGACCTAGCATGTAGCTATTGTTTGGGTGAGAGAACTCTTGAAAATAAATGAGTTTTTTAATGGATGAATGTGTGTTTAGCATGAGATGAATTGTGGGTGTTCACTTGATATAGTTTCACCCCAGATTGTCTTATTTATTGAGACAAATGGAATTTTAATTTTATGACCCAACTGATATATGAAATGTTAAAATGAATGTTAAATTGTATTTTTCATAATCCACCATTGATTCATATGATGTTATATTATAATATCCTTGTTTTTTTAACTTATATTAGGATTAAATGTCGCATTTCTTATATAAGGAATTTTCCAGTGTCAAACATGTAAATAATATATAGAAAGATTCACCTAGTGGCACATTATGAAATTCTTGTATAGTGGGCATGGCCTAGTTGACATGCTAAAATGATTATATAGAAGGCTAGGCTGAGTGAAACATGCAAAAATTATTTGATAGCAGGATCGACAAAGATTAAATACTAAAATCCTAATATAGAAATATTGAAATATATTTTTATGTTATAACATGGTTATAAGGAAATGGTTGTCATGGTTCTAAGACATGCTCAGTGATATTCTTAGATTTCATCGAGGCAGGTTATGTTTCCATGGTTATATGCGAATGGTTGGCATGGTTGCAAGACACGCTCAGAGATATTACGACATGGAGTGGAAGAAATTTGATGTGGTATTAATTTAAATACATGATTAATTAATAAACCTATTTATTTTATTATTTAATACACTTTTTATCACAACCCATTCCACTTGTGCTTGATCTGTGTCTCCACAAGTCCACCTCTATAGCCAGGGGCATGCGTCTAGTACTGAGTAGGCATATCATACACAAGGGAGGCCTTAAACTATTGTACATGTCCACATGAAGACACATAAATATGCACAAAATAGTTATGAGATAGTAAAAATCAATAGAAAATGCATTCAGGCATCCATCCACCAATTAGATTACAACAGACGTAAAAAAAGAAAAATATACGCCCATTAAAATAAAAGTTTAAATGCATTCGAGATACTCAGATGAAGAGGATCTCACTCAAAATCAACTGCCATTATGTCACTCATTCATGCTATGATAAGCAGCTCAGTCGGTCTAGATCACTAAGTTTCACCTTCCATGGGTCATCTTGTGACTCCGTCGAAAGGCTTGCGATTTTCACTAGACACAACATGTGTAGGAAAATATCGTGTATGGGTGAGTGTAACAATACATTTTAGGAATCTCAAATATCTAAAATAATAGGGAGAAACTGAAAGGTAACAGTCTACTCGACCCAACCAGAGAGAACCCAAAATAGAGAGAAACTCTATCTCAAACATCCTCATCTCTACATGAGTAGTCAAATCATACCACATGGTTGGTTACCCCAGAAATGAGACAAAACTAAAAAGACTGTTAATAAATCCAAATATAATCATATAAGACTCGTAGTATCATGATGTTCCATGCTCAATGCCAAACAAAAGAATATACTCTAATAATTAAGTGTTACACAAGACTATGATCACACACTAAACAATCTCAACTATCTCAGATGAATCTCACCAGAGAGATACACTCCATTAGGAAGAATGAATCTATCCTTGATGGCCCATATGAGAGATACCACTGCCTTAGATATAAAAAATATTATGTCCCAACACCTCCATCCCAAGTGGCATACATATGAGGGAACATTCCTAACACAAGTATCCATGAATAACATCATGCTAGAACATAGAGGATATCGATACTCGGATAGGGGACCTCACCCATCCATGATGGGGGATGCTACTAACCCTACTGGAACCATGAAAAGGTAAAATATCTCATAAAGGTGATCACTTATAGGATTCATTAGGGGGAAACATCATATTTCATATTGATGACTATATCTACTTATATAGGGATTCACTCCTAGTATCTTATGTGGAGACACTGAAAACATAATTTGGTAGCCAAAATATATCACTCATAAAGGTGATCACTCCTAGGATCAATAGGGGACACCACAAACCTAATCTAACACCCCATAGATCATATTGCTCAGATAAGGGATTGCTGCTCGTGTAGTGTGGGTCGTGATGATTCAAAAAACCCCACCAGGTATACCTTGAGAAGTAGGGCATCATACTCTAGTTGATTACACAAACTCTATTGAAACCATATTTTACGTAGGGTATTATATTCCTATGATTCCACAACCGTACTGATACTATCTTCTACATAGTGGGTCATACTCCTAACCATTCCACAAACCATACATTGATATCCTGCTATATAGGGGACCATTGATTGTGTAGTGTTGTTCACGATGATACCATTAACTCAATCTAGAGAAAATGATATGTTATAGGATCCCGCCCTAGCCTCTCTAGAGGGATTGAAAAACTATAATGATAATATATAAGTTTAACATCCTGACCCAAATTACCGCTAACCAGGTATCCAGACCAGTGGGTGAAATGACCTCAAGCATGCCACCCCATACGCTAGAGGCTTCCGATAAGAATAGATGGTATAAATCGGTGGTAGTGGGGAGACTATACCCTCATATCATAGTTTCATAGTGGTGTATTATAATATAATCAACAGATAGTAATGGAAGTAGAAAAATAATTGAATGCAAAGTAGTGGAAGAATAAAATTATCTTTTAACAAAATACGGCTAACACTAGTTATAATAATACATGTTTTTCCAGATGATGATTGATAGTTGAAAATTGTAATATATAGAATGATTTACATTTTAGAAAAAATAAATGACTGAAATAAAGAAAACAGTAAAGATCAAAGGAGATCTCCACGAGCATCCTGAGATCCAACTCAGACCTATGCTCGTAACTCCTTGAGTACAAGAAAACAAAAAATCATTTAACACAATTCCTATAAATATAAGGTCTATTCGGGTACCCCAATGAAATGGCATCCTGACTAGGGTGTAATAACTAAATATTAGCCGACCAGAACCACTGGAGTCTAGACTAATGCAATAATGATTATAAAATTAAATAGTGTTCCATATATAGAAAGCATAGAACAAATAGCAGATAAAAGGAAAACACCTTGGTTTGGGTTCCTAAACATACAACCCTCCCATACCACCCAATTCAGACTATGTCATGTGATTTAAATAGGTACATGTGCATGATATAACATGTATACATGGGACAAAGTAAATGTGGAAACCCAAAAAAGAATACCCTCAATCTCATGCTTGTTCTTGGGGTCTAATTCATGGATCATGAGCTAAGCACACTAGAATCACAATAGAGGAATTAAAATTCATAAAGAAACTATATACTAGAACAAAAATAGTATCTCAATCATTTATATCACATCCTTCACTTCAAAAGGTGGAGTCTGAGCGCATCCCTAAGGTTTCTCTACGGTACATCCATTTAATGTACAACGGAATCCAAACTGTCTAAGTCTATCCGTTGGAAATCCCATGTATATCTTATGCTATGGTAACCATGAGGCTGGCTCAGTATCTCATGTAAGGGATAGAATATCACCCATCATATGGAGTAGACATATTTCCAATGGGACCATCCTTAGTTTCCCCTTAGGGAACCCGTATCACATAGTGTCATAATAAATTAAACAAGGAATACCTTTCCTTGAAATCCAAAACACTATATCCCAAATATATAGGGTTATAACCCATAAATCATGTAGTGTTCATATTTGAGTCCTTAATACTGAACAAATGTTCTCTCCCATCCTGTTTAATATGATCCACATAAGTAAGGCACATATCAATTCAAATAAGATTTTGTAAAACATAATAAAAATGTGTGTCCTTACTACCGTTATAAACCATTGTAAATGAGTCATTACATTTAATATACAATTCAAAAGTTAGTTAATATTATTTAATTCAAAATACCTAATCAATTCCATTACAACCAAAGCATTCAATACATTTAAGGAAAACCATATTATCATTAATATGCCATTCAATTTGATAAAATTTATCTTACCCATCCCCATTCATGTATATGTAGAGGTGTTATTCGACCAACCTATTCAAAATATTTAATAAGAATGATTTAATAGTTCAAGGTCAACACCAAGAACCATTCCTAAACATATCACCTCAAAAGGTAACTCGAGTCATTGGCCACCTTAGATGGCTTGAATTTTATTTAAATCATGTGGGAAACAATGTAATTAAAAACATGGGAAATTAAAACTATATGAGAACTTATCACCTAAAATTTGTCACAATTCATTTAACACTTATATAAAAATGGGATACATCATTTTGGAATAACCAAAGAGGAAACAATGAAAAAAAATCCATAACTAACATTGGAATCAAGTGAAGAAGAATACCAATTCAATAATAAAAGATTGTATGAAATTCTATCATTAATTTTTATCTTGATGGTATATCACCTCCATTAGAGTAGTTTTATTATAAATCATGACTTAATATAACACCCCAATCTTCTATGGTACTCTTCTATTTGAATAATACAATAGCTTGCGCTTTACGCAACATCGAGTTCTAGCAAACCACGACCAATAAAACTAGCCGTTAGGAATAGTAATACCCAATTTATGAAATTTTTGAAACTTTTTCTAAAAAAACGGACTTCATTTTTGGATTCGAAATATCAAAATTAGCTTAGGGTGAATTTTTTGTATTTTTCTGAAAACATTCAATTTTTAATGAATAGTGAAAAACACTACGTTATTGTTTAAAACTGAACATTTTTTAAATAATTATTTATTTTATTAAAATTTATTTTAGGTCAAAATAGATACATAATACCAATATATGTTCAATTTAATTCATTTATGTCATATTATAATATGATTAGATATATAAAATTTTATAGAACTTTTTAATATCCTTTACCCACCTTCTAGGCACATTTGAAAATTTGCATAAAAATAACATTACCACTTCTGTGAATTGAATTTCAAAAACTTAGAGAGATGGTTGACATCAGTAAGTAAAATTTGGTTCTATGGGGTGAAAATACTTTTTTCTGAATAGTAACTTATGAATTTTATTTACCATGGTTAAAAGTAAATAAGGTAATTAAAGGTAAAAATGATATTATAATTATCCGAACACATGTCATAATTCTATTGGATAAGTTTATTTCGACAAAAATAAACCTCAGGAATAAAATATGATCTTTTTTGACCCACTTGGATTATATTAGGACATTTATTATTATTTTCTTTAAAGAAGAGTTAAAAGGGTTAAATTCAAATTTTCGTAAATAAAAAATTTTTAATATAGGGTTTCACATAAGATAAATTCGACTATAAATATTCATTAGAAAGCTAAAAATATTTCCTGCATAATGGTATTTTATTTATAATTTTTATACACTATATAATTAAATTTATTTATGACACAATGATGACGCAGTAATTACATTATTAATGAATGGTTAAAATAATTCATATTATAAGTATTAAAATAAATGTATATTGATAATTTTAATGAATTACACTAATTTTAAATGTTAATATGACATGTTAGCGTTGATTAAATATTTTTTTTCCAATTTATAAGGATGTTTTGACTAACAAACACAAAAAACTAAATAGTTTCAAAATTGACATAAATGAGTTTTTAAAACAAATACTATATTGTTAAATGATATAATATTTATAAAAATCTAATGTTTGGACAAAATAATTATATAATGTTAGATAAGTCATTAATTAACAACTTGGGGTTCTCTTCGAATTTTATAGTATGTTTATTAATCATGTAATATAAAAATACAAGAAGACATTGTAAAATTTAAACTATTTAACTAAGAGTTAAATATAAATGATATTGTTAAAATGGTGATGTAAAATTGTCTAAAACCTATTGGTTGAGGGAATTTTCGACCCATCCCCACCTTATCCATGAAATAAATCCTTTTGGATCCATTATAAAACAAAAATTATTTTATAATAAGATGATATTTCTTGCTTTTCCAAAAGTGACCCTCACCTCTCTTATAAAAGGGTACTTCCCCTTCTCTCAAAATCGCACCTCCAAAGCCATTTGTATCAGACAAACCCTATTCAAATATCCTTTCAAATACACTCAATTTTACCTAGGGTCATTAATTTTATCATAAAGGCAACCTATGGATCCCTTTTGATCAAATCAAAAGGAAACACCCGTAGAAGAGGCAATAATTTCATCACATCTTTCAATATTCTTTTCTTCTTCCACTTCTTATTTCTTTGTTGTTTCCATACCAAAATAATAACTCCAATAACATATCCATAATGTTTGTTATTATAAATATGGTACAACCACATTCATTATTCTATTCATCCTATGAATGGCAATGTCACCATACGTGCATACGTACAGCTTACCGTCTCCACATCGTGGTGTAGTTTTTTATTCAACACATAATTATTTGGATGGGTAAAATAATGAGTATAATTTATGTAAGTAATAATTATAACATGTTAATGAATCTGTATATATTATATACCATCTAATTACATATGATTCAACAATTAATAGAATGGAATTGTCGCTTGTGTGTGCGTACAAATTACCGTATCCACAAACACAATGTGATTCATTCCCCATCGTAAGAATTCAAGAATGAATTACATTTTATGTTTAAAAATTACTGTTCAAGAACTTAATATCATTCTAGATATGAATCAAATACATCCTATCCATAACAAACACGGCTTACATAACAAAAAATATAAAGACAAAATGAATCAGCTAACACCCAAAATGATGATACTACTGAAATATCATTAACAAGGAAATATTAGAAGTTCTTATATGAAATCATGTTTATGTATATGGTTCTTGTATAATTTAATAAAAATTATTTCACCATTATACAGAAGGTTAACCTACCCTCGACTAAGGAAAACTACATGGTAAGGGTTAATTTTACAAACTCTGTATTATCCGAGGGTATTTATATGTGAGTATCTACTGGGACCTATTTATTATCAAAATCCATGTTTCTTAAAAATATATTTCAATTTTTTTAATATTTACAATAGTATGGGTTAATGTATTTTATACCCTTGTTTTACTTTTTATAATTTTTTTGAAGGAATATTTCCATCGTTTTCCATGCAAGGGACTTTATGACCTTTTGTCAAATTAAGGTAAGAATTTTTTTTAATTATACAATATGTGCTTCTATTTTCCACTTTTATAACACCATAGAATCGTCCCTTACAATACTATAATAATATTTTCATGATAAATGTTTTCTTTTAAAATTTTGTTACTTTTAAATAATATCAAAATAGAAAGAGATATTTCTCTGAAATAGTTTTGATTTCATCTATGTCAACATCCTTTGATGGATTTTACATTTGTTTGAAGTTTATATAGTATGATACAATATTTTATATTGTATTGAAGGCTTGTGATATGTTTTACTATGGATGTGTTATTTTTACACCATTCATGGTTTATGGATAAAGTATATATATTTCGTATGCTAGTTTTAATACGAATGTTTATGTTATGTTTCAACCTTTTCATATGAGGAATGCACTGGACTTAGTAAGTGACGGGTGGAGCTAGTTTTAGCTCCTTGATACATCGGTAGGTCTCATGAGACAAAATAGTGTCTTGGAACAAGTCCTTGAAAAAATATTATTTTTAGTCTTGGCATGAGGCCTTGACGTGTGTGGTTATGATGTACAACATTATGCATTTCATCATTATGAAATTATCTATTGATATTACTTGTGATTATTCAACTAGTAGAATATCCATACGAATAAGTAAATGACATTATTTTATTTATCTTTTCTATATTTTCTGAATTTCAAGTCTAAAAGGCTTTGTTTTTATCTTATACATTGCCTTAAATGTATATGCTTATTTATGAATTTTTTTTCTATATTGTTATCTTTAATGAGAATATGAGCTCATCCATTTCTATGTTTTATTTTTCCCACTATGTGAAGAAGTATAACATGATTAACCAGTAATGATAGGACAAATGATATGAGTGTGTTCAATGGGGACACAATGTTGTTGTTTTTATTTCATGATGTAATGTAAAACTTATGTATGTATCTAGTACTTTCATGGCTACTAAAATAATTGGTATTTTGAGACTTGATATATTGTGATCATGCCAATGTTATATAATAATGCACCGACTCAGAGTAACTAGGGTCAGGGAATTACAGTTTCTATCATAGGTTGTTTAGTAGAATTAATGGAAGCTAGATTTAGAAAAAATCTGATTATATAATATTACCGTAAGATAGACTTTGAGGATTATTATAGAAGAACTTCCTAGAAATTTTTTAATGTATAGATTTTGTGTATTTTCCAAGAAATACATCCCTATCTAGATACGAGCAGGTAGAGGAGGCTCTGGTACAGATGAACCTCCGGGTGGTAACTCTGAAAAGGAGTTTCGGGCTTGACCTGAGGTATCTTGGTACACTACAACGGGCCTTGTTGCACTCTTGGTTACGACACTCTCAAGGGATATTATTAGGATAATTCATATATTCTTTAAAAACCATTATGAAGGATTTATGAGTAAATACCTCCTTAAAGAAAACATTTTTTTTATGATTATGGATTACATGCATAAACTATTCAATTTATGTTAGGGATTTTACTAGTTTGTAATTTTGTATTATGATTTATAAAATAATCTTGTGTATTCCATTTTTTATAAATGGTGCATAGTTGATGGAATGGAAACCGTATCAATGAATGTAATCCATGTAGTGATTTCACTCATACTCAAGATAATTACAGTGGAGTTGGTGATGCAATTGGTGTTGAAAAGCTTATAACCATACTGAGACAGCTCACTCATGTTTTTAATAATAACCATACCCATATGGAGAACCCTGATCCACAACGCAGAGTATCAATATTATGATACTTCATGAGGAAAAAACCACCAACATTCAATGGGGTTACAAATCAATTTGTAGCTGAGCAATAAATAAGTTCCTTAGAGAAAATATTTCATGCTTTGGGGAGTAGCGAAAGAGAAAAATTTTGCATGGCAGTTTATCACCTCACTGAAGATGCTGATAACTAATAGCCATTAATTCAAAACACAAATGAGGATGAAGAAGTATCAAATATAGAATAGAGGGTGTTTAAGGATATTTTCGTAGAAAAATATGTTCCTTGTGGCCATCGAGTGGATGTGGGAAGACAATTTCTGAGTCTAATTAAAATGGAGGATGATAATGTCATAAAGTATGAGGATAAATTTTCATGGTTAGCAAGGCATGTTGAAAATTATATACATAACCCAAGGATTAATATTGATCGATTTTTTGATGGGATAAAACCATTTCTTTTTCGAGAATAAGTCTGAAGATCCTTCTCATCATATAAAGATGTTGTTTCATGTGCTATCAAGATAGAAATGTAATTTTCTTAGTCTTATGACTTTAAAAAAAATAAAAAGAAGAAGTGGTTTGCTAAACAATCAAGAAATGGAAATAAAGGGAAGGAGGGAAATGTTGAATTTTCATCCTAATCTAAATGTGGGAAGAAACACCCTGGTACTTTCCTAAAGGGAATGGGAGTCTGTTAGAAGTGTGGTGAAAAAGGACACCAAGATCATGATTTCAATGGAATGAAAGTGGTTTTCAATTTTTAATGCTACAATTTTAGAGATATGGGTAATTATGAAAATTAATGTACTAAGAATCAGGGAAACATACCATAGAAAAGGACAAGGGAGCATGGCTATGTTTATACGATCACTACTATTGAGGTTGAATCTCTGAATGATGTGGTGGCAGGTAATTTAATTTTTTCCTCAAATTTAGCCAATGATTTATTTTATTCTGGATCATCACATTGTTTCATATCTTCCTAGTTTTCTAAGAAAATTAGATATTTCCAATTTGATTTAACAAGGGAGTTGTCAGTAAAAACTCAAAATTGAAGTATCATTGCAACAACTTTTTGTCAATCAGTTCCCATTAGGGAAAATAAATGTGCTTTATCTGCTTTTCTCATCATCATACCCATGATTGAATTTGATATAATCCGTAGTATGGATTGGATTTTGGACCAGGACGTGAAAATTTATTATAAGAAGGAGGTTACAATTTTCGATGATGATAAGGAGTACCTTATCATTAGAGGATAAATGTCACAATCTGATTATAATCTAGATCCACCCCCAGTAGCTTTACAAAATTCAATTATTGGGGAGAAAGATAGTGAAATAACTATGGGTGAGGAAGGGAATGTTCAAATAGAGGATGAACCTATTGTGAAAGAATAAGTTGATGTGTTTCTAAAGGATTTACCTGGACACCCTCTAAAATGATAAATTGAGTTTTCGATTGATTTAATTCCTGGCTCAAGGCCCATATCTAAGACTCCTTATAGAATGGCCACTGTAGAATTAGTGGATCCAAAGAAACAACCAGGGTAGTTGAGTAATAAAGGATTTATTTTCCCAAGTGTTTCTCCATGGGGATCCCCTATTCATTTTGTTAAGAAGAAATATGGATCTATGAGGTTGTGCATTGACTACAGAGAGATCAATGCTATAACAACAAAGACAAAGTATCCCCTGCCTCTCATTGATGATTTTTTTGATCAACATCATGGAGTTCAATATTTTTAAAAGATTGACCTTAGATATAGATAACATTAGTTGTACATGTCAAAGGAAGACATCCCAAAGACAGCATTTTGAACTTGTTATGGGTATTATGAGTTTACAGTAATGCCTTTTCAGCTGACTAATGAACCCTATGTTTTCATGGATGTAATGAATAGAGTTTTCAAGGAATATCTTGATGACTTTGTAGTGGTATTTATTGATGAAATCTTAGTATACTCTATAGCTAAAATGATCATGAAAATCACTTGTGCATTATTCTAAAGACTCCTAGAAGAAATGAATTATATGGGAAGTTCAGAAAGTGTGAATTATGGCATCAGGAGATTTATTTTCTAGGCCATATTTTTTTAAGGATGGAATCTATGTTTATCCTTAAAATACCAAGGAAATCCAATAATGTCCAACACCAACAAGTATAACCAAGGTGTGTGTTTTTATTGGTTTAGCAGGTTATTAAAGGCTCTTCATCCATAATTTTTTATGATTGGCTAACCCATTAACCAAGATCACATGTAAAGGGGTTAAATTTGTTTGGACAAAAGAGTGTGAATAATGGTTTGAATAATTCAAGAAGAGATTATTCAATGCTCCTATATTGACTCTACCATAGGAGAATGATGGGTTTGTTATTATAGTTATGCTTCAATGAAAGGAATTTGTTGTGTCCCTATGCAGAATGATAGAGTTATTGACTACGCATCACGAATGCTAAAAATTCACTAACAAAACTACCATACTCATTATCTTGAGTTATAATCTATAATATTTTCTTCGAAGACATGTAGACACTATCTCCATGGTGAAAAATGTTAGAAATATACCGATAAAAAGAGTTTGAAGTATATTTTCTCATAGAAATAGCTCAACATGAGGCAAAGGTGATGGCTTGAACTACTCAAGGATTATGATTGCACTATACACTACCACCCGAGGAAGGAAAATATGGTGCAGATGGTTTGAGAAGAAAGGATCATGGAGTTTTGAACAATATGAGAGTTGGATGGGATCCTATGTTCATGGATCTAGTACAGATGGATATGGGAATAATCATGGATGATGAAACATCAATAATTTTTCAAATGGTTTCCAATACATCTTTTCTAGAAAGGATAAAAAGTTATCAAATTGAAGATGTGGAGTTTCAAAATAAATTTAAATCTGTGAATGATGGGATATTGATCGACTTCGTAAATGAAGATGGAATTTTGAAATTCAGGAAAAGTCCTTGTGTCCTGATATACCTAATATGAAAAGGGAATTGTTGGATGATGCACATAACTCCAATCTCTCTATACACCTTGGTAGCACTAAGATGTATAGAGATTTGAAGGAATATTTTTGGTGGGACAACATGGAAAGGGAGATTTCTGATTATGTGTCATGATGTATGGTGTGTCAATAGGTGAAGTCTAGAAGAAAAGATCCTAGAGGTGTTAGGAAAACTATTTCCCATACCTGAGTATAAATGGGATGATATTATGAAGGATATTTTCATGGGACTACCAACGAATCCTAGAAAGAATGATCTAATGTGGTTCATGTCAATCATCTTACAAATTCTGCACATTTGCTTCCTATAAGAGAAGAGTTACCACTTGAACAATTAGAAAGACTATATATTAATGAATTTTTAAGACTTCATGGTGTACCCATATCGATTGTTTCTGATCATGATCCCCATTTTACATCATGATTCTAGAAAAGTAATCAGAAATCCTTTGATACTGAACTTCATTTGAGAACTAACTATCACCCTCAAACTGATGGACAACCAGAATAGACTATTAAAACCTTAGAAGGCATGTTGAGATCTTTCTCACTTGAATTTCAAGGTATACAGGATCAGTATTTACCTCTGGTAGAACTTTTCTATAACAATAGCTTCCATTAATGTATTTAGATGGCATCATATGAAGTTCTATATGGAAAGAGTTATCGTACAACCACTTGTTAGGTTGATGTTGGTGAAAGAAAACTCGTAGGCCCAGAACATGTTGAGGAAATAATGGAAAAGGTGAAGATTATCCAAACCCACATCAAATCATCTAAATGTATGAAAAATAGATATGCCGATTACTGAAAGAAGGATTTGGAATTTCAAGTAGGAGATCATGTTTTCATTAATGAATATCCATGGAAGGGTGTTATAAAATTCGTTAAGAAGTGTAAATTAAGTCCCAGGTACATCGGAACTTTCGAAATTCTAGAAAGAATTGGAGTTGTAGATTACTGTTTTTCAATTCCTCCAAGTCTCTCGAAGGTTCATGATGTGTTCCACATATAACTGTTAAGAAAATACAAGCCCGACCCAACGCATGTACTCACCAATGAAGAATTAGAACTAGAAACTGATCTGTCTTATTACAAAGAGGCTATTAGACTTCTTGATATGAGAAAACACGTGTTGAGAAACCGGACGATTTATCTAGTAAAATTTCATTAGAGAAACCATAAGACAGAAGAGGAAACACGGCAACCTGAGGAAATTATGATGAAGAACCACCCGAATCTTTTTATAGAGTAATATTCTATAAATTTCAAGGACCAACTTATTTGAAGGAGGGAAGCATATAACACCCCAATCTTCCATAGTACACTTCTCTTTGAATAATAATATAGCTTGCGCTGTGCGTAACATCGAGTTTTAGCAAACCACGACCAATCAAACTAGCTGTTATGAATAGTAATAACGACTTTTTGAAATTTTATAAATTTTATTTTTCAAAATGGACTTCATTTTTGTATTCGGAATATCAAAATTATCTTCGGGTGAATTTTTGGTATTTTTCAGAAAAAATTCAATTTTTAATGAATAGTGAAAAATAGTATGCTGTTGCTTAAAACCGAGTTTTTATTTAAATAAATATTTATTGTAATTAAATTTACATTAATTCAAAATAGATATATAATACCTATATATGTTCAATGTAATTCATTGATGTCATATTATAATATGATTAGATGTATAAAATTTTATAGAACTTTTTACCGCCTTTTACCTACCTTCAACACACATTTGCAAATTTGCATAACCCATAATTTTACCACTTTTGAAAATTGAATTTCAAAAATCATATAGATTCAGTTGACATCATTAAGTAATATGTGGTTCAACGGGATGAAATTAATTTTTGGTGAATCGTATCTTTTGAATATTTTTACCACGGTTAAATGTAAATAGGGTAATTAAAGGTAAAATTGATATTATAATTACACTAACACATGTACTAATTCTATTAAATAAGTGAATATCGAACAAAATAAACCTTAGTAATAAAATATTATCCTTTTTTACCCACTTGGATTAGATTAGGATATTTATTATTATTTTATTTAAAGAAGTGTTAAAAGTGTAAAATTCAAATTTCCATAACTAAGACATTTTTAATATATGGTTATACATAAGATAAATTCGACTATAAATATTTATTATAAATATAAAAATATTTCCTACATAATGGTATTTTATTTATAATTTTTAGATAATAAATAATTTAATTTATTTATGTCACAATGATAATGCAGTAATTAACTTATTAATGAAAGGTAAAAATAATTGATATTATAAATATTAAAATAAATTTAAATTGATACTTTTGATGAATTAAACTAATTTTTTAGGTTAATATGACATGTTAGGGTTCATTAAATAATTTTTTTTCATAGTGATAATTTTTTTGTGACTTTAACAAAAACAAAATACTAAATAGTGTCAAAATTGACATAAATGAGTTTTCAAAACACATACTATATTATTCAATGATATAATATTTTTAAAAATCTAACGATCAACCAAAGGACTTATATAATGATATATACATCATTAATTAACCTCTTGGGTTTCTCTTGTCATTTTATATCATGTTTATTAACCATGTAATTTAAAAATTCAAGAAGACACTGTAAAACTTGAACTATTTAACTAAGAGTTAAATCTATAAGATAAGGTCAAAATGGTGACCTAATGTAACGCCCCGACCCCAGCTACCCAGAGTCGGTGCATTAATTACATAACATTGGCATGATCACAAGAAAGATCAAATCCCGAAAGAACGATTAGTTTAGTAGCCTTGGTAACACTAGATATATTCATAAGTTTTACATTACATCATAAAATGAAAACTACTACAACAACATAATGTTTCCAATGTCCACACTATAAACCCCTCATAATATCCCTGCAAGTCAATCATAATTTACTTCTTCACTACCTGGGAAAAATAAAACATAGAAAAGGGGTGAGCTCAAATGCCCAGTAAGGATAACAATATAGCGGAAACTTTCATAAATAAGAATAAACATTTAAGGCAATGTATAACTAAAACAAAAGCCTTTTAAACATGAACATTCAACATGGTATGGCAAAAGTAAAATGAAATAATGCCATTTACTTGTTCACATGGATATTCTACTAATTGAATAATCACATGCAATATCAATAACCACTTTCATAATGTTGGAATGCATAATGCCAGACTATCATAACCACATAGCCAAGGCCTCGTGCCAAGACTACAAATAAGATTTTGTCAAGGCCTTGTGCCAAGACACTAGTTTGTCTCATGAGACCTACCGATGCATCGAGGAGCTATAGCGGGCTCCACCCGTCACTTATTAAGTCCAATGCATTCCCATATGAAAAGGTTTAAACATAACATAAACATTCGTATTAAAACTAGCATACGAAATGTCAATAATTTCACCATAAACTATGAATGGTATAAAAATAGCACATCCACAGTCAAACATATCACAAAACCTTCAATACAATATAGAAGTTTTGTATCATAATAAATCAACTTCAATTAAGCGTAAAATCCGTCGAAGGATGTTGACATAGATGAAATCAAAACACTTTTTAGAGAAATATCTCTTTCTATTTTTGAAAACATTTAAGAGCCATATAAAATAAAACATTTTCTTGAAAATATTCTTATAAGCTTGTAAGGAAAGCTTTGAAGATTTTATAACGGCGTAAAATAACCGCACCCACCGTATAAGTTAAAAAAAACATTCTTACCTCAATTCTGTCGAAAAGGTTAAAAAGGACCTTGTTTTGAAAACGACGGAAAGATTCCTTTATAAACCTCTTATAAAAAGTCAAACAAGGGTATAAATGACTTTAACCCATATTCTTGTAAATAGTAAAAATGTTTTGAAATACATTTCGAAGAAACATGGATGTGGATGATAAAGAGATCCCAGTAGATTATTACGTATAATACAACCTCGGATAATGAAGAGATTGTGAAATAACCCTTACCTTGTACTTTTCGTTGGTTGGGGTAGGTTAACCTCCTGTATAATAGTGAAATAATTGTTATTAAATTATACAAGAATCATATATATTAATATGATATCATATATGATCTTTTAACATTGATTTGTTAATAATATCTTAGTATTATCGTTGTTTCGGGTGTTAACTTACTCGTTTGCTTTTGTATGTTTTGTTACGTAAGACATGTTTGTAAAGGATAGGTTGTATATTATTCAAATCCAGAATGGTATTAAGTCCTTAAAAATCATTTTTAAATCATAAAATGATAATTATACTTGAATGGATACGATGGAGAATGAATCTCATCGCGTTCGTGGAGACGGTAGTCCGTACGTACGCACGAACGCTACTTCCATTTAATTTTTATTTTAAAAGAATCGAATCCAAATGATACAGAGGTATATTACTATTCCAGTATAATATAATATTTTATATATGTTACTTAAGTTCATTAACACCATCCTTTATACGTTCCATGTGTGGTATGAACGAGTCATATCATTTTAAGGGGGCGGTAGTCCGCACTTCCTCAAATGAAATTATCGTATGTATATACAACATGAAACGAATAATGGTATGAAATAAAATGGAATTACAGAAGCTTTTATATAAAATATATATCATTAATATCATATTTAATTATAGTGCCATCATAATGGCCACCATGAGAGGCGGTAAGATGTTTTTGAACAATCATCGTTTCGTGAGGCGTTAGTTTGCCATCCACAGAAACATTATGTTCATCATCCATTAGATGGAGTTGTGTGCATGTGTAGTTTGAATCCTTATTATAACAACATCCTAGTATATTGTGGATACTGGTGTTGTTACAAAATAAAGGGAAATAAAAAGATTTTGGGGGTTGAAGAAGCAAAATAAATGAAAATAATTTAAGAGAAATCGTTACCTTTAATTTAGGTAACTCACTTTGGTTGGAACCAAAGGACTTCTTGAAATTCTTTCTGCCTAAGGGGAAGCTTCAAGGAGGAGGAGAGGGATGTGGGGAGCTTAGTTGGGCAGAGTTTGGACGAGCCAAGTGGCTTGAGAGGTGTGAGGAATGAGTAGAAGTGGTCTCCTTTTATAAGGGAGAGGAGGGGCTCTTTAGGAAAGTGTGAAAGTATTAATTTATAATATATTTTTATTCGGTTTATAATGGTCCAAAAATCATTGAGGTCGAAGATAAGATGACTCATATTCTAAATAACATCAACCAATAAGAATTGGACTGGTTTTAGATAATATTTTAATCATTATAATCTTATTTATTTAAATGATTTATTAATGAGGTAAACATTGCATCATTATTGTGTCATTAATAATTTAACTTATTTGATGTCTAAAAATTATAAATAAAATATCATCATGTAGGAAATCTTTTTAGATTTCTAATGAATATTTATAATCGAAAATCCAACATGTATAACCCTATGTAAAAATTGTTCTTCTAAAAGATGTAAGCTTATGCCATTTTTTTTTATTTTAGCCTTATTAATATAATGTGTCATTATCACTTACAAGTGGATCCATGGGTTCCCCAAATAGACCCAAAGATGCCCATGGTCGACCATGTATCAACCAATAGGGTTGAGACACGTTTTAGGGTAATTTAGTATTATTATAATATTATTTTTTTAACCCTTATTTACCGGATTTACCCTTAACCATGGTAAATAAAATATTTACCGCAGTAATTATTCAAAATGTCTAAAAATAAAAGTTACCTATTTACACAATTTGAACATCCTGATTCCAAATATGGAATCCATTTTTCTAAATTCAAAACACAGAAGTGGCAGAAATTAATTTAAAATTAATTCCCGCTGTCAAAACAAAAAGCGTGTTTTTAAGAGATAATAACTATCAAAAGATTGACACTTGTTTATGTTCGGTTTAATTGTAACATTATGTCAAATGACCAAGATTATATTAAATGGTAAAAATATATTCTAAATATACTTTAAAACCACTAAAATTCACAATTTATCACTATTAATTATTTTGATTAAAAAAGTTGTTTTTAATTAAAATTTAGTAATTTTCACTATTCATCAAAATATAAAAGTTATCCGAAAAGTACCAAAATTTCACCCTAGGATAATTTCGATATTCCGAATCCAAAAATGAAGTCCATTTTGAAATATAAAATATATATGATTTCAAAAAGTAGGTATTACTATTCACAACGGCTAGTTTAATTAGTTGTGGTGTGTGTTAGAACTCGAGGTTGCGTACAACACACGCTATCGCATTATTCGAAGGGAAACGTACCATAGAAGCTTGGGGTGTTACATTCTCCCCTCCTTCAAATAATTGCGTCCTCGCAATTTCTAGGGTATTACTGCATAAAAAGTCTCGGGTGGTTCTTCATCATAAGTTCCTCGGGTTCCCACGTTGCCTCTTCCATCTTATGGTTTCTCCACAAAACTTTTACCAGACGCGTCGTCCGGTTTCTCAGTACTTGTTCTCTTGTATCAAGAATCCTGACGGGCTCTTCGCAATAAGACAGATCGGGTTCCAGTTCTAATTCCTCATAGGTGGGTACATGCGTTGGGTCAGGCATGTATTTTCTCAACAGAGATACGTGGAACACATCGTGAACTTTGGAGAGACTTGGCAGCATTGCCAATCGGTAGGCTACAACCCCAATTCGTTCTAGAATTTCAAAAGGTCCGATGTACCTGGGACTCAATTTACCTTTCTTACCAAAACGTATGATTCCCTTCCATGGAGATACCTTCAGGAAAACATGATCACCGACTTGAAATTCCAAATCCTTCCTTCGATTATCGGCATAGCTCTTCTGCCTACTTTGAGCTCCTTTGATGTGATTTTGGATTACCTTCACCTTTTCCACCGTTTCCTCCACCAGTTCTGGGCCTACAAGTTTTCTTTCACCAACGTCATCCCAACAGGTTGGTGTACGACATCTCTTTCCGTATAATGCTTCATATGGTGCCATCTGAATACTTGAATGGAAGCTATTGTTATAGGAAAATTCTACCAGTGGTAAATATTGATCCCACATACCCTGAAAGTCAAGGGAGCAAGATCTCAACATGTCTTCTAAGGTCTGAATAGTCCGTTCTGATTGTCCATCTGTCTGAGGGTGGTAAGCAGTGCTCAAATGAAGTTCAGTATCCAGGGATTTCTGGAGACTTTTCCAAAATCTTGAAGTAAAACAGGGATCACGATCAGAAACAATCGATAGGGGTACTCCATGAAGTCTCACAACTTCATTAATGTATAGTCTTGCTAGACGTTCCAGGGGTAGATCTTCTCTTATAGCAAGAAAATGTGCGGACTTGGTAAGACGATCAACAATAACCCATATTGCATCATTCCTTCTAGGAGTCTTTGGTATCCCCATGACAAAGTCCATCGTAATATTGTCCCATTTCCACTCTGGTATGGGAAGAGGTTGCATGACTCCTCCAGGCTGTTGCCTTCCAGCTTTCACTTGTTGACAAACCATACATCTTGACACAAAATCAGCAATCTCCCTCTTCATGTTGTCCCACCAAAAATGTTCCTTCAAATCTCTATACATTTTGGTGCTCCCAGGGTGTATAGAGAAATTGGAACTATGAGCATCATCCAACAATTCCCTTTTCAGATCAGGTAAATCGGGAACACAAAGTGTCTTCCCGAATTTCAAAATTCCATCTTCATACACAAAGTCTCTCAATCTCCCATCATTCACAGCTTTAATCTTCTTTTGGAATTCTTCATCATCGGTCTGAGAACTCTTAATCCTTTCTAGTAAAGATGGTTTGGCAACCATTTGAAAAAGCATTGATGTTTCACCTTCCCTGGTTATTCCCATGTCCATCTTCACTAGATCCATGAAAATTGGATCCCTTTTAATTCTCATATTGTTCAAAACTCCATGGTCTTTTCTACTCAAAGCATCTGCCACCTTGTTTGCCTTCCCCGGGTGGTAGTGTATCATACAATCATAATCCTTGAGTAATTCAAGCCATCTCCTTTGCCTCATGTTGAGTTCTTTTTGTGAGAAAATATACTTCAAACTCTTGTGATCAGTATAAATCTCACATTTTTCACCATAGAGGTAGTGCCTCCATATCTTCAAAGCAAAGATCACAGCTGCTAACTCAAGATCATGAGTAGGATAGTTTTGTTCATGAATTTTCAACTGTCGTGATGCATAGGCAATAACTCTATCATTCTGCACAAGGACATAGCCAAGTCCTTTCTTCGATGCATCACTATAAATAACGAACCCATCATTCCCCGATGGTAGAGTCAATATAGAAGCATTGACTAATCTTCTCTTCAGTTCTTCGAAACATTCCTCACACTCTTTTGTCCAAACAAATTTAACCCCTTTACGTGTGAGCTTCATTAATGGGTTAGCCAATCAGGCAAAATTCTGGACGAAACGTCGATAATAACCTGCCAAGCCAATAAAACTACGTACCTCAGTTATACTCGTAGGTGCTGGACATTCTTGGATTGCCTTGGTCTTAGAAGGATCAACAGAGATTCCATCTTTAGAGACAATATGGCCGAGAAAAGAAATCTCCTGAAGCCAGAATTCACACTTTCTAAACTTCCCATATAATTCATGCCTCCTCAGAGTCTTCAAGATAATGCGCAAGTGATTTTCATGATCTTTATAGGTTTTGGAGTATACCAAGATATCATCAATAAATACCACCACAAATTCATCCAGATACTCCTTGAAAACTCTATTCATTAGATCCATGAATACAGAGGGTGCATTAGTCAATCCAAATGGCATTACAGTAAACTCGTAATGCCCGTACCTGGTTCGAAATGTTGTCTTCGGAATGTCTTCCTTCTTTACACACAACTGATGGTATCCAGATCGAAGGTCAATCTTTGAAAAGTATTGAGCTCCATGCAGTTGGTCAAATAAATCATCAATACGAGGTAGGGGATACTTGTTCTTTATCGTTATAGCATTGATCTCCCTGTAGTCGATACATAACCTCATAGATCCATCTTTCTTTTTAACAAAAAGAACAGGGGCTCCCCATGGAGAAACACTAGGGCGAATAAATCCCTTATTACTCAGTTCCTCTAGTTGTTTCTTTAGTTCGACTAACTCTACAGTGGCCATTCTATAAGGGGTCTTCGATATAGGCCTTGATCCAGGAATCAAATCAATGGAAAACTCAACTTCTCGTTCTGGAGGATGTCCAGGTAAATCTTCCGGAAATACATCTACAAATTCTTTCACAATAGGTACATCCTCTATTTGAACATTCCTTTCCTCACCGACAGTTATTTCATTCTCTTCCTCCCCAATAATTGAATTAAGTTGAGCTACTAGGGGTGGATCTAAATAAGAATTAGGTGGTGACGATTCTGCTCTAAAAATAAGGTGTTCCTTATCATTATCATCAAGAATCGTAACCTCTTTCTTCTTACAATAAATATTCGCATCATAGTCCGAAAGCCAGTCCATACCGAGGATTATATCAAACTCAATCATAGGTATGATGATGAGATCAGCAGATAAAGAAAATTTATGTGCTCTAATGGGGACTGATTCACAAAACTTTGTTGCAACGATACTTCCCTTAGGAGTTTTAACTGACAACTCCCTTATTAAATCAAATTGTTAATATCTAATTTTCTTAGCAAACTGGGAAGATATGAAACAATGCGATGATCCAGAATCAAATAATGCATTTGCTAAACTTGAGGAAACCATTAAATTACCTGCCACCACGTCTTTCGGAGCTTCTATCTCAGTAGTAGTGATAGCATAAGCCTGGCCTTGATCCCTTGGCCTTTTCTGAGGTAAGTTCTCCTGACGCTTAGGACATGCATTTGCATAATGCCCCATCTCCCTGCAATTGTAGCACTGAACGTTGGTAGCTTCCTTCTTCCCCTTGCAATCATGAGCTTGGTGGCCTTTTTCCCCACACTTGTAACAGACTCCCATTCCCTTCAGGCAAGCACCGGGGTGTTTCTTCCCGCACTTACCACAAGATGGATATTCAACCTTTCCCTTCTTCCCCTTATTTCCATTCCCAGATTGATCAGCAGGTCTCTTCTTCTCTTGCTTTGCTTTAAAGTCATAAGACTTAGAGAATTCCTTTTCGGTCTTGATAGCACATGAGACAATGTCTTCGTACGATGAAAAGGATTGTGAGACTAATGCTCGACGGAGAAATGGTTTTAACCCATCAAAGAAACGATCAATCTTACTTCTTGGGTTGCGAATATAATCACCAGCGTACCTCGCTAACCTTGTAAAGTTAGCCTCATACTTTGTGACATTCTCATCCTCCTTTTGTCTCAGACTCAGAAATTGCCTTTCCATATCTGCTCGATGGTCGCGAGGAAAGTATTTTTCTAAAAAAAGATCTTTGAACTCCCTCCATTCCATGTTTGATACTTCATCATCTTCCTTCATGTTTTGAATCAATGACCACCATTGATCAGCATCTCCAGTGAGGCGGTAAACTGCCATGGTAACTTTTTCCCTTTCACTACTCCCCAAAGCCTGAAATATTTTCTCTAGGGAAAATATCCATTGCTCAGCTACTAAGGGATTTGTACTCCCATTGAACGTTGGTGGTTGTTGTCTCATGAATCGATCTAACATTGATCCTCCACGCTGCGGATCAGGGTGCTCCATACGGGTAAGGTTATTATTCATAACCTGAGTAAGTTGTCCCAGTACGGTGATTAGCTGATCAGCACCAGTTGCATCACCAGCCCCACTATAATTATCTTGAGCAGGAGGCCAATCCCTACATGGAGTGCGTGCATTGATACGGTTTCCATTTCTTCCACTAGGAACCATTTCTAAACAATGGCATAAACTAGATCAGTTTATGAATCAAAATACATAATCCCATACTTATAAAACACCTAACATAAATTGAACTATTTATGGATATAATCCATAATCATAAAAATGTTTTCTTTGAGGAAGTATATACTCATAAACCCTTCATAATGATTTGTAAAGAAAATGAGAGTTATCCTAAGCATATCCCCCGGGAGTGTCGTAACCAAGAGTGCAGCAAGGCCCGTTGTCGTGCACCAGTTCCCGTTTGAGTCTAGCTCAAAGCGGTGTTTTCGGGTTTTACCCCTAGGTACATCTGTGCCAGAGCCACCTCTACCTGCTCGTATCCAGACAGGGATGTATTGCTCGGAAAACTCACAAAATCTCTACAATACCAAAATTCTAGGAAGTTCTTCTATACTAATCCTCAAAGTTCATCTTAGGTATACGTGCTCTAATCAGAGTTTATCTAAATCTAGCTTCCAAGGTTTGTACTAAACTTTCTCTGATACCAACTGTAACGCCCCGACCCCAGCTACCCAGAGTCGGTGCATTAATTACATAACATTGGCATGATCACAAGAAAGATCAAATCCCGAAAGACCGATTAGTTTAGTAGCCTTGGTAACACTAGATATATTCATAAGTTTTACATTACATCATAAAATGAAAACTAATACAACAACATAATGTTTCCAACGTCCACACTATAAACCCCTCATAATATCCCTGCAAGTCAATAATAATTTACTTCTTCACTACCTGGGAAAAATAAATCATAGAAAAGGGGTGAGCTCAAATGCCCAGTAAGGCTAACAATATAGCGGAAACTTTCATAAATAAGAATAAACATTTAAGGCAATGTATAACTAAAACAAAAGCCTTTTAAACATGAACATTCAACATGGTATGGCAAAAGTAAAATGAAATAATGCCATTTACTTGTTCACATGGATATTCTACTAATTGAATAATCACATGAAATATCAATAACCACTTTCATAATGTTGGAATGCATAATGCCAGACTATCATAACCACATAGCCAAGGCCTCGTGCCAAGACTACAAATAAGATTTTGTCAAGGCCTTGTGCGAAGACACTAGTTTGTCTCATGAGACCTACCGATGCATCGAGGAGCTATAGCGGGCTCCACCCCTCACTTATTAAGTCCAATACATTCCCATATGAAAAGGTTTAAACATAACATAAACATTCGTATTAAAACTAGCATACGAAATGTCAATAATTTCACCATAAACTATGAATGGTATAAAAATAGCACATCCACAGTCAAACATATCACAAAAACTTCAATACAATATAGAAGTTTTGTATCATAATAAATCAACTTCAATTAAGCATAAAATCCGTCGAAGGATGTTGACATAGATGAAATCAAAACAGTTTTTAGAGAAATATCTCTTTCTATTTTTGAAAACATTTAAGAGCCATATAAAATAAAACATTTTCTTGAAAATATTCTTATAAGCTTGTAAGGAAAGCTTTGAAGATTTTATAACGGCGTAAAATAACCGCACCCGCCGTATAAGTTAAAAAAAACATTCTTACCTCAATTCTGTCGAAAAGGTTAAAAAGGACCTTGTTTTGAAAACGACGGAAAGATTCCTTTATAAACCTCTTATAAAAAGTCAAACAAGGGTATAAATGACTTTAACCCATATTCTTGTAAATAGTAAAAATGTTTTGAAATACATTTCGAAGAAACATGGATGTGGATGATAAAGAGATCCCAGTAGATTATTACGTATAATACAACCTCGGATAATGAAGAGATTGTGAAATAACCCTTACCTTGTACTTTTCCTTGGTTGGGGTAGGTTAACCTCCTGTATAATGGTGAAATAATTGTTATTAAATTATACAAGAATCATATATATTAATATGATATCATATATGATATTTTAACATTGATTTGTTAATAAAATCTTAGTATTATCGTTGTTTCGGGTGTTAACTTACTCGTTTGATTTTGTATGTTTTGTTACGTAAGACATGTTTGTAAAGGATAGGTTGTATATTATTCAAATCCAGAATGGTATTAAGTCCTTAAAAATCATTTTTAAATCATAAAATGATAATTATACTTGAATGGATACGTTGGAGAATGAATCTCATCGCGTTCGTGGAGACGGTAGTCCGTACGTACGCACGAACGCTACTTCCATTTAATTTTTATTTTAAAAGAATCGAATCCAAATGATACATAGGTATATTACTATTCCAGTATAATATAATATTTTATATATGTTACTTAAGTTCATTAACACCATCCTTTATACGTTCCATGTGTGGTATGAACGAGTCATATCATTTTAAGGGGGCGGTAGTCCGCACTTCCTCAAATGAAATTATCGTATGTATATACAACATGAAACGAATAATGGTATGAAATAAAATGGAATTACAGAAGCTTATATATAAAATATATATCATTAATATCATATTTAATTACAGTGCCATCATAATGGCCACCATGAGAGGCGGTAAGATGTTTTTGAACAATCATCGTTTCGAGAGGCGTTAGTTTGCCATCCACAGAAACATTATGTTCATCATCCATTAGATGGAGTTGTGTGCATGTGTAGTTTGAATCCTTCTTATAACAACATCCTAGTATATTTTGGATACTGGTGTTGTTACAAAAGAAAGGGAAATAAAAAGATTTTGGGGGTTGAAGAAGCAAAATAAATGAAAATAATTTAAGAGAAATCGTTACCTTTAATTTAGGTAACTCACTTTGGTTGGAACCAAAGGACTTCTTGAAATGCTTTCTGCCTAAGGGGAAGCTTCAAGGAGGAGGGGAGGGATGTGGGGAGCTTAGTTGGGCAGAGTTTGGACGAGCCAAGTGGCTTGAGAGGTGTGAGGAATGAGTAGAAGTGGCCTCCTTTTATAAGGGAGAGGAGGGGCTCTTTAGGAAAGTGTGAAAGTATTACTTTATAATATATTTGTATTCGGTTTATAATGGTCCAAAAATCATTGAGGTCAAAGATAAGATGACTCATATTCTATATAACATCAACCAATAAGAATTGGACAGGTTTTAGATAATATTTTAATCATTATAATCTTATTTATTTAAATGATTTATTAATGAGGTAAACATTGCATCATTATTGTGTCATTAATAATTTAACTTATTTGATGTCTAAAAATTATAAATAAAATATCATCATGTAGGAAATCGTTTTAGCTTTCTAATGAATATTTATAATCGAAAATCCAACATGTATAACCCTATTTAAAAATTGTTCTTCTAAAAGATGTAAGCTTATGCCATTTTTATTTTTATTTTAGCTTTATTAATATAATGTGTCCTTATCACTTACAAGTGGATCCATGGGGTCCCCAAATAGACCCAAAGATGCCCATGGTCGACCATGTATCAACCAATAGGGTTGAGACACGTTTTAGGGTAATTTAGTATTATTATAATATTATTTTTTTAACCCTTATTTACCGGATTTACCCTTAACCATGGTAAATAAAATATTTACCGCAGTAATTATTCAAAATGTCTAAAAATAAAAGTTACCTATTTACACAATTTGAACATCCTGATTCCAAATATGGAATCCATTTTTCTAAATTCAAAACACAGAAGTGGAAGAAATTAATTTAAAATTAATTCCCGCTGTCAAAACAAAAAGCGTGTTTTTAAGAGATAATAACTATCAAAAGATTGACACTTGTTTATGTTCGGTTTAATTGTAACATTATGTCCAATGACCAAGATTATATTAAATGGTAAAAATATATTCTAAATATACTTTAAAACCACTCAAATTCACAATTTATCACTATTAATTATTTTGATTAAAAAAGTTGTTTTTAATTAAAATTTAGTAATTTTCACTATTCATCAAAATATAAAAGTTATCCGAAAAGTACCAAAATTTCACCCTAGGATAATTTCGATATTCCGAATCCAAAAATGAAGTCCATTTTGAAATATAAAATATATATGATTTCAAAAATAAGGTATTACTATTCACAACGGCTAGTTTAATTAGTTGTGGTGTGTGTTAGAACTCGAGGTTGCGTACAACACACGCTATCGCATTATTCGAAGGGAAACGTACCATAGAAGCTTGGGGTGTTACACCTAACCTTGTCTAAAACCTATTGGTTGAGATGATTTCTGAACCATCCACACCTTATACTAGAAATAATTCCTTTTTTATCCATTAGAAACATTAAATTATTTTACAATAAAATATTATTTCAAGCTTTTCCTATAGTGACCCTCACCTATCTTATAAAAAGTTACACCCCATTTTCGCAAAATCACACCTCTAATGGCATTTGGATCGGCCAAAACCTTATAAAATCTCCTCCAAACTACCCTCAATTTGACACAGTGTCCTTACTTTGATCAGAAATCCATCCTAAGGAGCCCTTTTGATCAAATCAAAAGGAATCTCCCGAAGTAGAGGTAATAATTTCATCACCTCTTTCAATGTTTTTTTCGTCTTCCATTTCCTATTTCTTTATTGTTTACGTACCAAAATAATAAATCTAGTACCTTCTACATACTGTGATGTTATTATAAATATGGTACAACCACATTCCTTATTCTATCCATCCTATGAATCACAAAGCCACCATACGTGTGTACTTATGGCTTACTGTCTCCAGGTCGTGGTGTAGTTCCTTATTCAACACTTAATTATATGGATGGGTATAATAATGAGTATAATTGAAGTAAATAAAAATATAACATGTTAATCATTCTTTATCTATGACATAACATCCAATTACATATGATTCTACCATCAATAGAATGGTAATGTCGCTCGTGCGTACGTACGAATTACCGTCTCCACGAACGTGATAAGATTCATTCCCCATCGCAACCATTGAAGAATAAATTTTATTTTACATTTAAAAAATAATGATAAAGAACATAATATCATTCTAGATATTAATCAAATACATCAAATCCATAAAAAACTTGACTCTTGTAACAAAACATATTAAGGAAAACGAAGCAGTTAACACCCGAAACGATGATACTACTTTAATATCATTAATAATGCAATGTTAGAAGGTCATATATGATATCATATTTATGTATGTGGTTCTTGTATAATTTAATGACAATGATTTAACCATTATAAATAGGTTAATCTACCCTCGACTAAGGAATAGTAGAATTTAAGGGTTACAATTACAATCTCTTCATTATGTGAGATTGTTTATACGTGAGTATCTAATGGGACATCTTTATCATCCACATCTGTGTTTCTTAAAAATATATTAAAAAAATTACTATTCACTATAATATGTGTTAAATTTATTTATACACTTTTTTGAATTTTTATAAAATGTTTTGAAATGAATCTTTCCATCGTTTTCCAAATAAGGTAATTTATAACCTTTTCGGGAAATTAAGGTAAGAATGTTTTTTAACTAATATGGCGGGTGCCACTATTTTCAACCGTTATAACACTTTCGAAGCTTCCCTTTCAAGATTAGAAGAATATTTTCAAAATAAATGTTTTCTTTTATAATTATGTTACCTGTAAATGATTTAAATATAGAAAGGGATATTGCTCTCAAATTGTTTTGATTTCATCTATGTCAAAATCCTTTGATGTATTTTAAACTTGTTTGAAGTTGATTTATCATGATACAATCTGCCATACTGTATTGAAGGTTTGTTATATGTTTGAATTTGGATGGGTTATTTTTATAACATTTATGGTTTATGGTTAAACTATTAACATTTCGTATCCTAGTTTTAAAAAAATGTTTATGTTATGTTTCAACCTTTTCATATGAGGAATGCATTGGACATAGTAAGTGATGGGTGGACCCCGCTATAGCTCCTTGATGCATCAGAATGTCTTATGAGACAAATTATTGGATTGGAACAAGGCCTTCACAAAATCTTATTGGTAGTCTTGACACGAGGCCTTGACTATGTGGTTATGATGTCTGACATTATGAATTCCGTCATTATAAAATTATCTATTGATATTACATGTCATTATTAGACTAGTAGAATATCCATGTGAATAAGTAAACAAAATTATTTGATTTTTATTTTCCACATGATGCTGAATTTTAAGTTTAAAAGGCTTTTGTTTTTAGTCTTATACATTTCCTTAAATATTTATGCATATTTATGTAAGATTCCACTATATTGTTATCCTTACTGAGCATATGAGCTCACCCCTTTCTATGTTTTATTTTTCCTAGGATGTGAATAAGTATATCATGATTAACCTGCTGGGATAGGCCAAAGGATATGAGCATGTTCAATGGGAACACAATTTTTTTGTTTTTATTTCATGATGTAATGTGAAACTTATGTATGTTTCTATCACTTTCATATCTACTAAACTAATAGGTCATTCAAGAATTGATCTCTTGTGATCATGCCAATGTTATGTAATAATACACCGACTCTAGGTAACTAGGGATGGGGCATTACACTTATTCTTCAAAAAATAACTTTTTCCTCTTTAAACGTTTCAGTCAAAGATGGAATCTCAATTTATTAAAAGAATAAAGTTATTAAACATAATTTAAAGAAACACATACATGATTTTTTTAATTAGAAAAAGAAGATAAAGAGACACCTACCTGAAAAGAAGAATGAATCCAAACATTTGGTACTTGATACTTTTATCAATGAGAAATATAAACTTCTACATCCATCCTCTAGGCATATGCACCTTTTCATATACATAAGGTTTACCTAACTCCTATTTACGTGTCTTCATGGCTTTGGACACGCACTAGAATATCCTTATATATCTCCCCACATGCATAAACCCATTATCACCATCACATGTATGCATTTAACATATATACTTAACCACACATAGACCCATATAAGTAATCATGATATCATGTTAGGGTATACATATAATGGGATAACTTATTATATATACACTTACCAATGAATACACAGAGAGTCGCCTTTGAATTCAGCAATATGAAACCCCCTCAAGGATGATCATCACACTATAATAAAATTACTAGTGGATCTAAAATTACTCAAAACCCTAGAATAAAATAGAGAAACCCAAGCTAGTGGGTAAAACATACCCCTAATAGAGACTGACAAACCCAAATAAATCCCATCCACCTTGCCTTCCGTAGGGGTTGTCTAAACACAATGAATCCAACCCGAGGAAACCATTTTAAGCCATAACATCAAAAGAGAAAAATAAAAAACTCAAGTTATCCAAATGCTAGTTTCCTCCACACATAAATAGGGAGATAGAAGAAAAAAATATACCAAAGAGATAAAGGTAAAAGATGGATATATGATTACATTGAATATTTGATGAAACCTACTGAGGAATCGATGGAGAAAAATTGATGAATGGTGGGTGTTAGGTGGTGCATCATTCATTACTAGGGGAGAGCCCAAAGGGTCTGGTTGTATGGATTAGGTAAGGGGGGGGGGAACATGTGCATATGTAAGGGAAAATCCTTATTGGTTTTCTAAAAACCTAGATAATAATAAGAATAATAGTATTACTAATATTTATTATTATCATAATCATAATAATAATTATATTATTACTGTTAAAACATTTCTTTATTATTACTATTTAAATTTAACTATCATATAATATATTTTCCATTTTATATTTTATTTAATTATTTTAATTTCATTTAAAAAAACATTGTAGCGTTTCAAGTCTCGAAAAAGTGTTGCAAAACAAAATTTAAAAAAACAACCAATCCAGTTAATGAAAAATTAAACTTCCCCTAGAAGTTTTTCAACCAGTTCAAAAAACGGGACATTGCAACCTTACCACCTTAGAATTTATCATCCCCAAGAATTCATCACGAACAAAGAAAACATGACCCATCCTCAAGGGGTTATTATGTCTCATTCATATGTCTGCATTACATTTCCCAACACCCAACACAGCTTTCAACACATCTTAAACACATAACACTTATGTTTTCAACGACCAAGGCAATGCTGATTTTCCAACCGAAACACTGAGAAGACACTCACATGATATCATTTTTCTCGAGTCACGATCACCTCATCATCTCTTTAAGAATATCTCCAAAGGTAATTCCCACCTTATTGTTTAATTTTATAATGGTGAAAATTAGGATCCACGACACCTTCCACTATTGTAATTTTATATAGGAATCACCCTTAAGAAATCTAGAAATGCTTCTCCCGTGATTTCATAAATGGATAAAATGTTCGATTCCACATCAACCTCAATGCCCAAGTGGAGACAACATTCCATGAAAGCCCCTGGTCAACACAAACTACAATCATCAAATCTGATGATGTGACAAAAAGGTTCCTTTACTGATAGCTCCATTGATCAAGAGAGAAAATTAGTCGGGCCAATCAGACCGACTATTCGAGAATACACTTGGCATAGATGACTGGAGTTTTTATAAACTAAACGATGATGCCTTCTTCAAAGTTATCTCGCATTCACCATATACACATCCACCAAGACCATATACCTAATATTATTTACGTTCCTGGATTTAGTCATTACCGAGCTTGAACAAACGTTAGTGATATGCTTCTATTGGAATGAATGGAGTTAATAGAACTAACACAAGGTAGCCCATACTCCATGTTTATGAGTGAGACATTTGTATAATGGTGAGACACCCACATGAAAAAATTGACTAATCTAAGAGCGTCATCATCCTGATAGTCAGGTTATATGAAATAGTCGGTGGTCAAGTGTTCGTCTATGGAATCCCTAGATGGAAATCCTTGGGTCACTCAAGGCTTACAAAGCCTTGATAAGAACACCACATTTAGTGCAAAACACTATGATACCACTAAATCCTCTCAAAAACTTCTAAACATTAGTGTGGAATAATACCAATTCTATCTTAGTGTGTGAAGGACAATACCTTGATAGCGCTCATGCTAATCCCTTAAGAAGAGAACACTAATAGGATTGGATAGTTTTCAGTAAATCATCCCCAATTACTGGAATGTAGAAGAGTCGAACCATAACTAGTGAACTCACACTGAAATAAACATGGCATCACATGATGATACACCATCATTATCTGATCACCATGACATTACTACTCGAGGTATCCTATGATTGTTAACAATTAACCACTGTAGTCCACCCATGACCAATGACATTTCTCAAGGGTTGCATACACTTCAAACCACACCAACATCATGCTACCAAGAAAGCATTAAAATTACAATATGTTGACAAGGATCATGGTCATTTAATTAAGTCCAACCATACTCCAATGTCCATATTATGTTGTGTTCCCCAATTAATGGGAGAAAAAAATTTAACAGAATTGAACTGACACTTCACACCTTAGGTTTGGCCCCCTAAAAGATAGAAAGGATAAACTAGCCACTCAAAAGTGCACTAGAAAAAAATCACCTTTAACGTATGTGTGACATTTACCTGAGTCACATTCACAAATATCAAGGAATTACAAAAGGTAAACAAAAAAAATGACCAACATGTGAAATACACCCAAGTCTAGAGAATGTCCTCCTAGGAATTGGGAAAGACTTATATATCAAATTCTCAAGTCACTTTACTTCGGAGATAAATTGAGAACACAATGAAAAACACCATGCCTGAGGCATGTCCAACTAGCTAGAAACAAATATTAACTGATTCTCATGCCCATATCGAAGGCCAATAAAAATATAACCACCCATCCATACAAGGGTATGATTTTATAAATGGGGGTAAAACTATAGAAAATGGAACCAAAAGGAAGAAATATTAGGAAATTTTCATGGATTTTATGTTCTAAGGATCCTACCAACCATGAGCTTGCCCCTTATTAAGTACAAGCATCAACCCTAACACCAAGCCATTCTAAAAGAAGTCCCAACGATCAAAAGTTGATCATTTAATCCATTACTAATGGAAAGAGAGCCTATAGAAAATGCTCCTTCCTCCATTCTAAGGAAACTGAAAGAAACCTTATATACATTTACATGAGGGTCTTAAATAGAGGACACAAATAAAAATTCAATTTCCAATCCCTTTTCATTTAATAAAATTTCATAATACAACAAGAACATGTTCAATAGTCAAGTAATATGGAAAGACATTTATTGATCCATAAAGCACCAATACACTATACATTTGGAATTTATTTTTCATTTAATTCTAACTAGTCCATTAATCCAGTGCAATAAATTACATCAAAACAAAACTAATATGTCATCAGAAGCAGATAACACATAGAAGAAATGATATTGGCATAGAAGCATGATATATTAGTGCATAAGTAGGTTATTCAACAAGTATTCTAATAAAAAAACATGGATTCGAATTCAAGGAACTCGGCGATATCACCAGGAAACCTATGAATTCAACTTCATGGCATGGAATATGAATTACATGTGAATCCTTATGTGCCTACTATGATCCATATAATGATTCATCATAGCCTTAACATACCATGGGTAAAATACAATAAACTCCTTAAATCCATAAGAAGTGGAAATTACACCAATCACTCATGGTGAAATCATACCAAGCGTAATATCGAAAAAGCATGAATATCATTTCCCAACCTTGGCACATGGTCATTTCTTGTGCTTGGGTTGATCATTCCCAAGAACATCTATTAACCATTCCCTGATACAGTCCTATTCGTCTATATACAAATCAATAACAGTAATACAAAGGAAAAATAACCTATGATACCACTTTCTAACATCCCTATCTAGGTTACCGCCAAAAATGAAACTAGACTAGTGGGTAAAATTACCTCAAAAGAAAATCCCCATACACCAGAGGCTACCGACTAGTATTGAGGGTCAAAATAGTTGATAGTGGTGAGACTATACCCTCATATTAGAGTTTCACAGCTGTATAACAGAATATAATAAACATATAGTATCATAGCAGTAAATAATGAAATGTGAAGTAGTGGAAGAATAATATTAACGTGAAATAAAATATGGTCAATTCTAGTTATAACAATACATGTATGTCTAGATGATGATAGATAGCTTTGAATAGTAACCTAGATCAAGATTTACATTTGAGAACAAATACATGAATCAAATAAATAAATGACTAAAGACTAGAGGCAGTCTGCATGAGCATCCTGAGATTCATCTCAATACTATTCTCCTAACTCCTCATATACAATAAAACAGAAAAATAATTCAACTTAGGTCATGAAAACATAAGGTCTATTCAGGTATCCCAGGGCAATGGTTTCCCGAGTAGGGTGTGAAACATAAATCTCGATAGGATGACACCATAGATGTTTATCCAAATGTATTAGTTATTATAAAATTTAAATAGTGTTCTATATATAGAATGTGAAGAACAAATAACAAAGAAAAAGTCAACACCTTGGTCTAGATTCCTAAATGTACACATGTCCCATACCACATGCTTGTTCCTAAGACGGGTGTTTGAAAGAGGTACATGTGCAAGATATAATATGTATACACTATCCAATGTAAACATGGAAAACCAAAAGGCATACCCCCCATGTTTATTCTTTTCCATTGGGTCAAATTCATTTTACAAAAACTAAGCATGATGGAAGAAGAAAAGTGGAACAAAAAAGTATACGGAAACTCTAAGGAATATTAATATAATTATCTAATGAATTTATATCAAGATATTCAATTCCAATGGTGGATTATGATCCCATCCCTCAGGTAACACTACGGTACATCCATTAATATTCTAATATCACCCATACCATCTATGGTGATCCTTTCAGAATCCCAAGTATTGCTTGTGGAATTATAACCCCAAGTCTATCCCTGTATCAAATGTAAGGGATAACATATCACATGAGGCTTGGTGAATCCATATTTCTAGTGGTTCTATCCTCAGTTTCCCCTTAAGGAACTAGTGTGACATAGTGGTATAATAAATTCCTCGAGGAATCCCTTTCCTAGAAAGACAAAACACCATTTCCCCAACACGTCAGGTTGTAACACATCAAGCATTGATAGTCTATCCATGAGTCCTTAATATAGAACCCATGTTCTCTCCCTAAACCATATCAAGTGAGTCACACAAGTAAAGAACATATCAATTAATATAAGTAGTTTCAAAACGTATGAAAATGGCCTGGCCTTACCTCCCTTGTAATCTATTATTAATGAGTCGTTAAATTTAATATACAATTCATAAGGAAGTACCTCTCATGGAATTAAAAATCCATGATCAATTCCATTACAACCGAAGCATTCAATTCATTCAAGGAAATTCATATCATCACGACTATGCCATTAAATTTGTTACAATTTATCTTAAACATACTAGTTCAATTATATTTAGTGGTGTGGTCGTACCACCCTATTGAAAATGTTTAATCAAACTAATTTAACAAGTCAATGTAAACACAAAGAAACATTCCAATAAATATCACCACCAATGGAAATTCTTGGGATTGGCCAAACTAAAAGGATTTCCATTGATTTAACTCACGTGGGAAATAATGTAATTTCCTCTATGGGAAATTTGAACAATAATAGGACATTCCACCTAAATGGAGTCTTGATTCATTTAAGTCTTACACACAAAGTGGAAAAATCATTTTTCAATAACCAAAGAGGCCAAAATGAAAATCCTACCATAACTAACATCTGAATCAAGTGAGGAAGAATATCAATACAATAAGAAAAGGAAATATGAATGTCTATCATTACTATTTAACTTGAAGTCATCTCACCTCCATTTTAAGAGTTTTATTAGAAAACATGACTTGTTCTTCAAACAATTAAATTTTCTCATTTAATTAATTTCATTGAAGTTAGAAGCTTAATTTATCAAAAGGATAACTTAATTACAATTAAGTTAAAGAAAAAATTAAAGGATTTCATGAATTAAAAAGGGAAGATGAGGATACACCTTCCTCAAATGAAGAACAAAGACGAACACTCAGTGATTTACACTTTTATCACCAACAAATCTAAGATTCTTCATCCCTCCTCTAGGAATATGCACATTCTCATATAAATAATGATTCCCTAACCCCCTACGTTTGTATCTGCATGGCCTTGAACATCCACATAAGGATCGTTAAATATATGCTCACATGTATATTCCCATTATCACCCACATATGTCTGCATTTTTTATATATATACATAAGCACACTGATCCCCTTACATGTAATCATGCTTCCATAAGAAGATATATATGCAATGTGAGAATTTATTTTGTATATGATTACCTATAAATATGCGGTGGTTTTAATTTACTCCAGTGACACGAAATTTCCATAAATATGATCATCACACTGTAATAAAATTACCAAGTGATCTAAAATTTCTTAATGATCCCAAATAAAATATGAAAACTCAAGGTGTAGGATAAAACTTACCCCCAATAGTGACTGATGAACTGAATTCAATCCCAGAAAACTTTCCTTTGGTAGTTTTTTCCAGAACACAATGAATCCAAACAAAGGAACCTATTTAAAGAATTAATATAGAAATAGAAAATAAAAAACCTAGGTTAGAAAAACCCTATGTTCAGCCACAGATAAATTGTTTGACAGAAGAATAAAATCTATCAAAGAAATTAAGGGAAAAGATGGAGAGAGGATTACTTCGATGATTCGAAGGAAACTGTGATGGAATATTTGGTTAAAAATCGACAAACATAGGGTGTCGATTGGTGTGTCATGTGCTACTAGGGAAGATCCCCAAGGGACTGGTCACAAGATCTAGGTAAGGGGGATGAGGGGCCCACATGTGAATGTAAGGGAAACCCCATATGGGGTTTCAAAAAATCTATATTATGATAATATAAATAATAATAATAATAATAATTATATTATTAATATTACGAAAAAATGCCATTATTGTTATTTTTCAAAATTTAATTATCATTTTATTTATTTTAATATTTAACATTAATTTAATTTAATCAATTTCTTTTTAAGAAATCATATCTCAGTGTTCCACGACATGAAAAATTATTTCGAAACTCATTTTAAAAAATGGACCATCTAGAAAATGAAAAAAATCTAATTCCCCTGGAAATTTTTCATCCTATTCAAAACCTGAGACATTAAAATAGTAACCCACCCTAGACTTCCTAGTGAGATGAAATAACTCTATCCAATCTAATCCTATTGATTAAACCACAATCTTGCAATGATGATGTAATTCCACATCGTACAATATTAGATATAGACCAAGGGTACTCAGTAAACCATTTCTAGTCCAAACATCACCAACCAAAGAATCCCACAACATTGCATTGCAGTGTACCTCCAACCCAGGAAACCATAAAATTCTATGTGATAATCAAATCAGGATAGGCTACTCATAATCATGAATCCAAGCCCAAAAGAAGTAGATAGAAAACATGGAATAATCTCCAAGTGTAGACTACATGACATGTTAGGGGGTCTACACGGTATGTGACCACACTTGAACACTCAATCATGTTTTCTTCTACAATCCTTGCCTGGCCATGTGATCTTAAATGACATGTATAGCCTGCACATTGTAGGTCATTCCTCACTCACCCCCTTGGTCATGTATTTCTCCACATGGTTCGGCCAACAATGTACTCCACATGACATGTACCCCTGGTACATGATATGTCCAAGATAAATGGCCACATGGATGTGTCCCTTTCCCATGTTTTCCGCCCAGTGCCCATGTACTTTGGTAGTGTACTTTCACACGACCTTGTACATTCATAGGAATTCATTGGCCTTGTCCCATGGACACATGAATTGGGGTCACTACATGGAGTGTGACCCGAATACATGGAGTGTTGTCCCCAAAACATATCTTCCACGAATATGATGTACATATGACATGTGACCCTATACCTCACACTGTGTGATCAGGAATTACAATTGGAATTTCGATGCGAGTAGCCCAAGTCCCCCTGTTATAACCAACCAACATAGATAAACCCCTTGGGGTCCTTAGTAGTTTCCTAAGAGATCTAAAACCTTAAAATATATCATCAACATAGATCGGTATTTAAAAATAATCTTTCAACCTCGGGGATAAATACTAAAACTTCGAGGTTGAATAGGTGCTTTGGAGTCACAATAAGACATTATGGAAGCAATAACTATCATGAATGGATATCAACAATGCCTATTATCCTTGGTATATCCTTATATCAATACATAACTCCAATGGGAGAGAGAGGCTGGACTTATATCTACCATGTTCTCCAATGGAGTTAGAGAGAAGGGATATTTCCTTAATTTCATTAAAACAATATCCTCCATTTAACACCCCACCCATGACTCATCTCTGACCAAACACCATGTGCCAAAAAAATTTATTTCATACCTAGGGTAAATGAATCATTTTAAACTCAACCATGGTCTTATAATTCAGACATGAGACTCGTCTCACATGTTACTCCACATTTCTTAAATAATTGTACACACTCAGAAAAATATAGTTATTATTTTTAATATCTCAGTGTCATAGATCTCCAGTCCCCAAAATCCTGAAATGAATATGTTACTGTCTTTAGAAAATTGCTAGAAATATTTCATGTTCTTATTTGTCAATTCCCATACAACTAAATCCTCCCCATCATAAGTATTTTCATCCCCAAAAAATCAGAATCATAAGTACACGGTAAAGGAACTCAGCTACCTACTGGGAATCCAATGTTAGTTATCTCAAAAAAATAACCACATAGGTATTCAATAGATCTTGTGCTACCCATATGAATGAACTCAAGGGAGTCACAATGTTCACCACATATATTTCCAGACCAAACTAGATGAACATCATGATGCTAATGGGAATATGTATCCTCAGCTACGATTTGTGGAAAAAATCCACAAACTCACCAAAAACAGTCAGAAAATCATCTAGCGGAATAAAACCTCACAAACACACATTATTGGAAAGGGAATCATCCACAAAACCTTGGTACTATCTTCTTTACGTGGCATTGGCTCACCCACATAGTTTTGTATCGCATCCCAAGAACATTTCTAAATGGGGAACATCCATTTGTCTTGTGAATCTGAAACCGCATCAAACCACAACATGTCCTCCTCAAGAATCTAAAAAAAAAGATTTCGAGAATGCGTGGGTACCCACAAGAAACAGAAGGCTTCCCATGTGAATAGACGGATTATTACTAGGCCCTCTATGCAAAACCTCTAACACACAACCCCGCCCTAAACACATGATTCAATGGAACTCGTCCACCATACATGAACACTATCCTCTCTTGGTAAAATTGAATCACCTGAAATGTTTTTCTCACATTAAAAAATATCTCAATGAGGTAAGCATGCATCTTCCTCATGCATTCAAATCTAAATCATATTACAACATCAAATAGTTTTATGAACTCCCCACGTCACCTCAAAAAATCCTTGATAGAGAAATATAATGAAAATGGTAACTCATAATAGTGTCTTACAATACTACATCAGAAACTAGAAATGACATAGATCTTACCTATATTAACCATTAGAGCCTCTATTTTATAGTCATATACAGTATGCATCATTATTTTCCCCATACTCCATCTCCCCAAGCTCGACATAGACCACCTAGGGGTATTGTAGGAAACTATTATTGTCTTCCACCCCCTGATTTCATCCGAGATCCCATTCCACTTCAATTTTCCTACAAAACTCCATGATCCAGATTATACCTTTTTCTAGGAGGTCCATTGACTGTACCCTTCTCAGTAGCATAACATGTCAGATAATATATTACATGATATCCTCGACTAGTGAAATCGTAACAATTCCTCTCATGTTGTCGAAACCTGAATTTTGATTATTATTTGTTTCTTGAATTTTCTGTTATTTTATTTTATACTTAAGAAAACAATATCCTTTAATTAATGACGTGAGTATAATTAAAATGAGATTGTTGGGTATCGATTGTTATATGACCATTGGTCAATATGAATGTTGGAAACTATACTCTTAACGTTATGATTATTGTTTATAAATTCAAATAACCATGGTTAATTAATATAGAAAGAAGGTTCGATGGCCTCATCAAATAAACTCGGGCCATATGAATCCCATCTGTCAGAGCTCAGGAAGGAGGTAGCCTAACTGGGCTTTTCTCTGGAAAAATCCCAAGCCAAACACCAACACGTTAAGCTTGAACAAAATCACTTTAGAGAGAAGTTCAAGATGATAGAAATCAAAACCTGGGAAATTTTGTCTGAGCCACCCTAAGATTCTACACCATTGCACACCTTACCCCTTAATTCCTATGAAGGTGTTATAAAGGGATATGTAATTAGGCCTTAGGTATTTTGTGTAATCCATTTGTATAAATAAAATTGTTATTTATTATTATGGTAAATTTTTTGAATTTCAAATATCAAGATTAATAAAGGATGAATTTATAGAACTTCCATACTTTTAGAGAATTTTGGAAAAAGGGGTACTTCAAAATATTTTTGTATACTTAAAATAATTAATAATGTGACATGATTTTAAAAAAATGGTCTTCTACAGTTGGTATTAGTAATAAATTTATAGTATAATTAGAACAACTTAATTTTTGGTGAATAGTAAATTATGAATAGTAATATTACCCTTATGAAAAGTAATATGGCCAATGGAATAGTAACCTCACTTATGAAATTATAAATATAATTTTTGCATCATGAATGGTGATGTGATATAATAGCATTAGTAAATAACTTTTTTCTTAAATTATTAGTTATGTATTAGTTTTTCTTTAGGTAAATATTTATTTACATAAAAAATTAATATCTCACAATTAGAAAATTATTTTCATAAAATGGAGTTCATTTTTGAAATCAGGGAACCGATATTGAGTCAGGGAGAATTTATGATATTTTTATAAAATGTTTTATCTTTTGGTGAATAGTAAAAAAAACATTTTTGGGTTTCAGTGTTTTTAAGGACATCATTAATGATATAATAATGATGTAATAATTCTTTTCTACTTTTTTATAGAAATATATTTTATGAGGTGTCCTAAGTGGCCAATACCATGGGCAAGACCATGGTTTTAAAAATACAACTAATGAGGTGTCTCTTGGAAATTAATAAAATATTCCCCCACTTTTGCTATAAATACCAACCCATTCCTTTATTAAATTCATTAAAAATTCCTTCTCAACAAAGATATTTACTTTTTTCCTCCAAAGGAGTCATCCCATTGTGCCCTCAATCCCCCAAGGTCCCAACCTTCGATATTTTGATGTTACTCTTCAAGGTAAGGGAACCTTTCACCATTTTCTATTAGTTAGGACTTTCTTTATGTTATGTCTTCTAGTTTCCATTTTATTATATGGGGGTATGTTTATATATATTCCTATTAATGTCCATTTGATGTAAAAATTATGATATACCCATTAGGAACTCATCAACTGATTTTCTGAATATTTAATTGAAGTTGTTAGGCTGCCTGATTTTTGTAATGAAATCACATCTTCTCACTTTTTCAAGTTTCTTTTTCATGTGGTATGTCATTAAAACATCCATACCATGATATTATTTACATTTTATTCTATCCTTATACTTTATTATGAGTTATTTACGAGTGGTTAACCCTTTTCCCCTCTCTTTTTAATTTTTTCTAAAACCATATTATATAGACGTTATGCTGTAGAATTTTAATCTCAAAATCACTCTATCTTTTTCAAGAAATTATCTCTTTTTTGGGGAATACCCGAACCTATAACATTTATAGGTTTATTAATAAAAAATAAAAAGGATACATTTTATTCAGTAATTTACATACATAAAACCCTTAATCCATTTCCATGGGTAATAAATGACATAATGATCTTGTTTTTAAGAAATTTTTAAAACGTCAAGACTTTAATATGAAACCCATTTTTGTTATTCTCTTTTGGATTTGTATGCAATTCATGATTATAATATCTATGGATCACATGAAAATAAATATATATTAAGGGTGAACCCTGATAGTTCTCCAATGCATTGGGTAAAGAATTTTATCTTTAGAGATGGAAACTTTTACGATACCTTGGTGAATAACGTTGGTAATTTTTAGGGAACCTTAGGGATGGACCTTGGTGATATGTTCATGAATGTATAAATTAAGTTTTGTAGACACATTTTCAATTTATTTTTTGTGTTATTGGTATTATGATATTCCTCTTTATCTCCATGTTCTTATTGATATAGCTCATGTTCACATGTAAACTATTTCACTTGTTTTCCTTACTGGGTCTTCTGCTCACTGTTTCCATTGACATACGTCTCAAAGTTATGAGATGCAGTAATTGTACCTAGGATTAACCTATTATAAATCCATACAAGTGGATTAGAATAATGGTTTATGTTTTCATGTATTATGTTCAAGATTTCCAAGACACTAAACTTTAAAGATCCTCTATTTGTAAAATGTAATGAAAAGTCATGTAATAAAAAGGAGAGATTCCATAGTTGGTATCAAATAATAGTTTAGTTATATGTGGAAATTAGGCTATGAATCATTATGGAAGAACCATATAGAAAAGTATAAATATATGAAAAATTATAGGTATTTTGGGGAAATATTAAGTAAGTTGTTTCCGAAAAAATAAATCCATGCATGGATACGAACAAGTGGATGTGGCTCTGGCATAGATGTACCTAGGACTGAAAAAATCAACAATGAGTTTTGGGATTGACCTGGGGTATCCTTTTATAGGACAATGGGCCTTTCTTTACTTTTGGTTTGACACTCCCGGGGGATATGTTTGGTTAATCATATGATTTTTATGAATCCTTATCAAGGATTTATACAGAAATATAATTGTTGTTTAAGAATAACATGTTTAAAAATTAAGTTTTAAGACATAAGAATCCTTTATAGATAAAAGATTTGTAAATTAAAGAATATTATATCTAAGGTTTTCTTATTTTAGAAAATGGCGGTCAATATGAGGAACCATGAAAATGGTGATCTTAATGGACCATGTGCTGATGACCCTCTAATAGAAACCAGAATGGTAACTTTCATGATAATGATGAACAAACTGACTCAAGTTATGGGAAATAACATGAATCAAGATGAGGGACTGATCCCACTACACAGGCAACAATATTATGTTTATTATTTTATTAATTAACGACCACTAACCTTCAGTGGATCAACCGGCCCATTGATTGCTGAATAGTGGATCACCTCTTTAGAGAAGATCTTTTTTGTGCTCTGTTGTTTAGAGCAAGAGAAGGTCACCCTAGATCTTTACCGATTAGAGGGAGAAGTTGATCAGTGGTGGGAGATGATTAAAAAAATTCCAAGAGTGGAGGTTGAAGATATGGAGTCAGAAGAGTTCAGAGGTATCTTCGTCATTAAGTATTTCCCTCGTTCTATGAGAAAAAAATGGAGAAGGAGTTTCTTGAGCTGAAGCAGAAGGAGAATGAATCTATTGGAAGCTACAAGATAAACTTCACAAGACATTCCTATTACACCTGAATCTTCATCATCGATACTAGTGGGAAGGTTGATAGATTCTTTGGTGGTCTAAGACCTCATCTGTGGAAGAATCTTGCCAACCAAGATTACGATAGTTATGAGGATATCATGTGGAGTGTGATGAAAGTCGAGCTAGAGTTCTGTGAGATGTAGTGGTATCATAAATTCAATGATAAGAAGAGAGAAATGGAACCAATATTTGTTAGTAACTATGATCATGGAAGGTGAGGCATACAAGTGCAATGTCCCATGTGTAATAAATGGAGGACGATGCATTCAGGTAATTTACTTCTCGAGAGAAGGAAGTGCTACAAGTGTGGAAGAGATTTCCATATTACGTAGAATTTTCATAGTGAGGTGAAGCCTCATCTTCCCAACACTAATTACAATGGGAATATGGGGAAAACCCTACCTGATGTCCATTTCAATAGGTGTAGATAACTTGGGCACTTTTGCAATCACTGTCCAAATCCATGGGTCGTGGAGGGGAACCACTATCAGCCTCAACCAAGGCCAAGGGAGAAAGGTCGTGCTTTTTCTATCATGATAGCTGAAGTTGAAGGTCCAAATGATGTGGTGGAAGGTACTCTTGTTGTTATCTAAATGCTATAAAGTACATTGTTTGATTCTGGTTCTACTCAATCCTTTATTTCCTCCATGTTTGAAAATAATTTAGAATCAACCACTAAACTACTAAAAGTAGTGTTATTATTCAAGTCTCTTGGTGGGATTATCCAAGAAGCGTTAGTGTTTAGAAACTCTAGTAGTTAAATGAGTAAGCACAATATTATCGCAAATATAGTTTTCATTCCCATGATAGAATTCGATATTATACTAGCGATGGGCTATCTCTCAAAGTATAATGAAAATATCAAAGGTAGAAGCAAGGAAATCCTTGTAGTCTTGAATGGAAAACCTATAGTTATCTTCCAATGAGAGATATCTCATCTAGATATTTGTCTAGAAGAACCACTTATATTATTATTTATGGAGTTTATTGGTGAATAAGACAAATGAAATGAGATTATAAGGATAGAAAATGCCCCCATTATCTAGGAATACATTGACATATTTCAAAAAGAGTTACCCGGACCTCCCCATGAAAGAGAGATATAGTTATCCATTGAACACGTACTTAGATTCCATCCAATTTCAAAGAGACCATATAGGATGGATAATATGGAGCTAGAGGAATTAATGAAACAAATCCAAGATATTTTGGAGAATGGGATTATCTGACTGAGTGTGTCTCCTTAGGGACCACATATTCTCAACGTAATGAAGAAGGATGGATCAATGTTGCTATGTATTGATTATAGAGAACTGAACATGATCATATTGAAGAACAAATACCCTCTTCCAGGAATTGATGACTTATTTGACCAACATTATGGGGGTCAATTCTTCTATAAGATTGATCTTTGATCTAGTTATCATCAATTGAGGGAAAAAATAAGATATTCCAAAAACAATATTTTAATCATGATATGGGCATTATGAGTTTGTTGTTATGCCCTTCAGACTGACTAATGCACCTACTATTTTTATAGATATGATGAATAGATTTTTTAAGCACTACCTTGATAACATTGTGGTAGTTTTTATTGATGATATTCTGATATATTCCAAAATTTATGAGGAGTGTGAGGATCATATGAGGGTTATTTTCCAAACTCTATGGAGGGAGATGATTTTTTTGAAATTTCAAAAAATGTGAAATTTGGTTTCAACATGTTTCTTTCTTGGGGAACATTGTAACCAATGAAGGAATAATTATTAATCCTGGAAAGAAAAAATGTCATAGAGGAGTGTCCTTAGCCTACAACAATAACTGAGATTCATAGTTTCCTTGGATTAGTGGAATATTATTAGAGTTTTGTGAAAAACATTTCCCGATTTTATAATCCATTAACCAAGATCACTCGAAAAGGGGTCAAGTTAATCTAGAAAAATGAGTGTTAGGAATGTTTCCAATAGTGTAACAAGTTATTGGTTATCACACCCATGTTAAATATTCCCTCAAGTAGAGAAGTATTCATTATTTTTAGCGATGAATCTCTGAAAGGGCTTGAGTGAATCCTCCTGAAAAATGAAAAAATCATTGCTTATGCATCTCGATATATGAATACTCATGATAAGAACTATCCTATTGATGATGTTGAGTTTTATACTATTGTTTTTATTCTAATGATATAGTGGAACTGTATTTTTGGGGAGAAATGTCATATATAAACAGACCATCAATGTTTGAAGTATATTTTCACACAAAAGGAATTGAACATGAGATAGTGGAGATGGTTGGGACTTCTTAAAACTATGTTTGTTCAATTCATTATCGTCCCAAAAAATAAAACAATGTCATTGATGCATTAAGTAAGAAATAACAAGTTTTTCATTCCATGATGAGGTTTCAAAGAGATCCCTTGATCTAAGACCTAGTGAAAATTGACATGGGAATTATAAGGGAAGGGACATCATCAACCCTATCCCAAATGATTTCTCAACCATAATTACTAGAGAAGATCAAGAATACTCAGATAGAAGATCCTTTGTTACACTAGAAGTTTGAGGATATGAAGGATGGGATGTTTCCAGAGTTCAATATTTATCAAGAAGGTGTTCAGAAATATCAAACAAGACTATGTGTTCCATCTATTCCTGAAATAAAGACGGAGCTGATGGATGAATATCAAATCTCTACATTCTCTATACATCTGAGAAGCACAACAATGTATAGGGATCTTCAAGATCATTATTGGTGGGATAATATTAAAAGGTACATTGATGACTACACGCCAAGGTTCCTAGTATGTCAGCAAGTGAAGGCAGAGAAACAACTTCTTAAAGGGATATTGAAACCACTACCGATACTAGCATGAAAGTGGGACAATATCACTATGTACCTTGTCACTAGTCTCCTAACAAATACCATAGGAAACAATGAGATATGGGTTATTATGTCCCATATCACCATGATTATCCTTTTTATCTATATTCAAGAAGATTTATCTCTTGATCGACTTGTTGGGATTTACATGAATGAAGTGGTAAGGCTAGATGGAGTTGCAATTTCTATCGTATCTAATCGTGATCCAATGTTCAAATCAAAATTCTGGAGAAGTCTTCAACATGCAATGAGTACCGAATTGAATTTCAGTATGGCCTATCATGCCCAAACTGAGGGAAAATATGAAAGGACTATTCAAACACTCAAGGACATTCTGCAAACATGCTCCCAAGAATTTAAAGGTGGATGGGATCAACATCACCCATTAGTTGAGTTCTCTTACAACAATAGCTTCCACTCAAGCATTCAAATCGAACCCTGTGAAGCTCTATATGGGAAGCGATTTGGAAGTCATACTTGTTGGGATGATGTTGGCGACAAAAATCTTCTTAGGCCTGATCTTGGGCAAGAGATGACAAAAAATGTCTACACCATCCAGCAACACAATAAGGATTCTCAGAGATGGAAAAAGAGCTATGAGGACAACCATTTAAGGGACTTGGATTATGTTGTCAGTGATAAAGACTTTCTTCTAATTTCACATTAGAAGAGATTCATGACATTTGGGAAGAAATGGAAGTTTATACCTAGGTACTTTGGCCTCTATGAAATCCTTGATCACATAGGAGCAATGGCCTATTAGATCGCACTTCCTCCAAATGTATCACATTTTCATGATGGCTTCCATGTATCCCACTTGAGGAAGTACATACCAGACCTTCACATGTACTAAATCCAAATGTGGTACCACTAGAACAGGACATATCTTATGAGGAGTAGTCAATGGAGATGTTGGATCGTATAGAGAAAGTTCTATGAATCAAGGCTACCCACCTTGTTAAGGTGTTGTGGAGAAACAAAAAATGTAAAGAAGACATGTGGGAACTAGAGGAATTAATGAGGAATAAGTACCAACACCTTTTTTCTCTAGAGGGTACAAGTTAAAATTTTAGGGAAGAAATTTCTAATGGGGGGAAGAATGTAACAACCTGAACATTTGAATAATATTTGTTTCCTGAATTTTGTTGTTGTTTTATTTTATACTCAAAAACACTATATCCATTAATTAATGAAGTGAGTATAATTAAAATGAGACTATTGGGTTTGGAATTTTATATGAACATTGGTCAGTATGACCATTGGAAACTATACTCTTAACATTATGATTATTATTTATAAATACAAATGATCATGGTTAATTAATAAAAAAGAAGAGTCCATGGCCTCGTATTGTAGACTCGGTCCATAAGGAGCCCATCCGTCGGAGCTTTAGAAGGAGGTAGTATCACTGGGATTTTTTCTGGACCAAGTCCAAGCCAAATTCCAATACATTAAGATGGAATATAATCACTTAAGGGGGGAGGTCAAGCAGATAGAAATCACCACTCGAGCAATGTTGTCCGAGCTTCCCCAATATTCTATCACCATTACACACCTTACTCTTAGGTCCTAAACAAGTGTTACAAGGGGATATGTAACGAGGCCTTAGTTACTTTTTGTAATCCTTTTGTATAAATAAATTCTTATTTCTTATTATGTTAAAATTTGTGAATTTCAAATATTAAGATAAATATAGGATGAATTTATAGAAGATCCATATTTTTGGTGAATTTTGAAAAAATGGTATTTTAAAATATTTTTCTATAGTTTAAATAAATAATAATTTTAATTTATTTTCAAAAAACTTTATCTATAGTTGTGATCAGTAAAAAATTTAGAGTCTAATAAGATCAACTTAATTATTGGTGAATAGACAATTCTGAATAGTAATATTACCCTTATGAATAGTAATGTTACTAATGGAATAGTAACATCACTTAATAATGTATAAATATAATTTATCAATCTTGAATGGTGGAGTGATATAACAGCATAAGTAAATAACTATTTCATAAATTAATAGTTAAGTATTAGTATTTTTCAGGTAAATAGTGATTTTACATAAAAAATAAATATATCATAAATAGAAAATTATTTTCATTAAATGGAGTTAATTTCTGAATTCAGAGCATCAATATTAGGTTTTGGTGAATTTATGAGATTTTTATAAAATGTATTGTTTTTTGGTGAATAGTAAAAATACAGTTTTGAGTTTCGGTGTGTTTAATGACATTATTAATGATGTAATAATTCATGTCGACTTGTGTATAGTAAGATATGTTATGAGGTGTACCAAGTGGTCAATACCATTGGAAAATACCCCGGGCAAGCCCATGGTTTTAAAAATACCACTAATGAGGTATATGATGGAAATTATTAAAATATTTCCTCACTTTTTCTATAAATACCAACCCATTTCATCATTCATTTAATACCAAATTTTTTATTCAATGAATATATATTATTTATACCTCCCAAAGATTCCTCCCAAGGTGCCCTCAATCCCCCAAGGTCCAAACCATTGAGATTTTGAAGTTACTCTAAATGGTAAGGGAACCTTTCACCCTCCTCTTTTAGTCATGACTTCATTTGTGTTATGTATTCTAGTTTCCATTTTATTTTATGGGGGTATGTTCTAATATATCCTTATTTATGTCCATTTTATGTACAAATAATCAGATACCATTTCTGCTCTCATCAACAGATTACCGAATTTTTAACTGACGCAGTTAGGATTCCAGTTTTTTGTAAAAGAAATCACATCTTCTCTTTTTTCTAGTTTCATTTTCTTGTGGTATGTCCATAAAACATCCATAGCATGATATTATTTAAATTTTATTATATCCCTATATGTTATTATGAGTTATTTATGAGTGGTTAACCCTTGTCCCCTTTCATTTTAATGAATTCTAAAACCATGTTCTATAGTCATTAAGTTGTAGAATTTTCATCTAAAAATCTCTCTCTCTCTTTCTCAAGAAATTCACTCATTTTATTTTTGTCAATACCCAAACCTATTTCATTTATAGGGATATTAATCAGGAAATAAAAATGATATATTTTTTTTCTAGTATTATCAAACATAAAACCCTTATTCCCTTTCCATGGGTTATAAATTACATAATGATCCTGTTTTTAAGCATTTTTTAGAACAACAGGATTTTGATATGAAACCCATGTATTTTATTCCATTTGGTTTATTTATAAAATGTATGATTATGGCCTATGTAAATCGTATGAAAATAAATACATATTAAGTGTTCACCATGTTATCTCTCCACTGCATTGGGTAAAGAATGTAATCTCTAGAGATGAAAACTTTTACAATACGTTGGTTAATAACCTTGGTAATTTTTATGACACCTTGGGGATCGACCTTGGTGATATGTTCATGAATATCTAAATTGAATGATGTATCCACATTTTTAAGTTTATGTTTCATGTTATTTTTATAATGATAAACCTCTTTATCTCCATGTTCTTATTGATATTGCTCAATTTCACATGTAAGCTGTTTCACTTGTTTTCATTACTGGGCCTCCTGCTCACCCTTTCATTTGATGTATGTATCCATGTTATCAGATGAAATAGCATTACTTAGGATGAATCTATTATGATTCCTTATAAGTAGATTATAATAAATTTTTATGTTTTCATTTATTATTTTCTTGATTTCTAAGACACTAAACATCATAGATCCTCTATTTGTAAAATGTAAGGAAAAGTTATTTGATAAAAAGGTGGGATTCCATACCTCTGGCTGAACAAAAACAAACTAGAAACCCTAAACCTCAGAATCTCTATCCTAGTATTATATCTTGAATTTTCTGGAATTCCCTAAACCCTAAATCTACCATTAGATACTAGCTATCAAGGTATCAAATCTTTTGTTCCCAACACTGACACTCGATGTCTCCTTAGCCAGAAATATCTCCATTACCAGAGCCTATTCAAGAACTCCAACATAGGTGGGATTGCACAATGAGACAACTGATTCCCTAATCTCCTAGTGTAATCCCAATGAAATTTACTATTGTATATAAAATGTATCTTGAACCATATTTATAGAGTAACATGATAGTTCTATAAACCTCGTTGAATACTACTACATTGTCATGCTATCCTATTGAAGATGAAGAAGTTCTTGGATATGCACCAATATCAACTTTAATATGTTAAAATCATCTATTATTTACCGATCAAACTATACCCAAGTGATAATCACCTCATCATGGGATTGGGTTATAAAAATCCACCATCTTGTAGATAAACCCTAAAGAAGTATTTCAACAAGGATCACCATATGATTGGGAGTTTTCCTCATAATTTAGAAAACACACATTATTGCCTCGATCTAATCATTAGATTCATGGGGGTATGAATCACTCCAATACCTTAAAGGTCACTACATTCAGAACTCGTGCGATGCACAAATCTTGTGAAAATCCTTGACATAATCAAACTGAACAACGTTCTTATCAACTGTTGGTGGCTCAACTAGTAGACCACCTAGAGGAACTACCTCATGCCCAATTTTCAACATTGAAGCCTCAAATCTATGTTGATCATCACTACAATCCCCTCATGGAACCCTGTATGTTTTTCGTCATGGGGGAATCATGAAAAAAAATTAAAGGTGTCCCACGGTCAAGGAATATATATGGGTAGTTACCTAAATAAGGACATAAAAAAACACAAACCAGTCCGATATTATGTATGTAAAAAAATCTCTTGGCTAATAGAGTTCTAGTGTACCTCCTCAAAATGTTGGTGATCAAATTCCTGGTGAATGGATACACTAGATGCTACACCATAATTGGAGTCTCTATCCTAAAATCTGATCTTGAAACACATTAAGAATATCACCATCCAACCTAAAATGATATAATGTGTTTTGGGTCCCAAAGTTGTAATATTCTCTGATATCACTCTATCATGATCCATCCCAAAGGATCCCAAGATTCATCTCCTGAAGAAATCCATTATGGGATATGGGCTGGTGTCTAGTTATGGTTAGGAATATAAATCAAATAGGTGGCCTTATCCCATAAGACATATCCACATGGAACCACATATGTCTCCAAGAAATAGTTCAAAGATAGTAAAACTAAAAAGAAAATGCATGCATACATCTATCCCACAACTAGAGTACAAAAAATGTACAATAACGGTAAAATAAAATCCTAACGAAATTTTATATAAAAAAATTCAACCAACTCATACGGAGGAGATCTCTATCAAATAAAACTTTTGGTAAGCTTTTTGTCGATGATCTAGTAAACCCCCCATTCGTTCTAGATCATTAAGATCCACCTGCTTTGGGTCCTTGAGGGACTCCATCTAAAGTCCTATGGTCTACAAAATACACATCAGGTGTTGGAAGATCATGTGCATGTGTGATTATACCAATATGGATTAGGTGATGAAAATTAAAAAAAATTAGAGGAAGTATCTTAAAGGAAACAGTCCCCCCCAACCTAGCTAGAGGGAACCCAAATTAGGAAAAAATTCCTTCTCGAACATCCTTGGATATACATGACTAGTCAGATCATACCATATGGCGTGTCATCCAAAAATGTAAAAAACGTAAGGAATCCTAGAAACAAACCTAAATATACCACTCTCATACTTCAAGACTCATGTGACTCTAACCTCATAACCAATAACATGATTCTACTCGAGGCTCAAAAGGTAACACTTGACTGGGAGCACACTCTAAAAAAGATCATCCACACAAGATGGAACTCATATGAGACATAAAACACATCGTTAAAAATTCTCCCAACTATTATGGCCAATCCAAGAGAATCCACTATATTGATTAAGAAAAACCCAGAAGCACAACACCTATATCCCAAATGATATACATCCAAGAGAACACACTCATCAAGTCTCTTCATAGTGAATGTCATATTAGAACCCAATAGTCCTCGACACTCATATAGGGTATCTCAATCATCACTAATTTGGGAAGATTCTACCACTGATGTAACCAAAAAAATTTATCATCTGATAGAAATGTGATCTATCCTAGCATCAACTAGCGTACACTATCAATGTCACGACCCGACCTCGGGGCCCGTGCCGTGACTACCCCAAGCCCGCCTTCCATAGGCCAGGGGCTGGCGACTAGCACCAAGGCGTAAAATCCCAGTAAACAGGGAAGGCATTGCCTTTAAGTAACAACCACACAGAGTCAGCAAGCGGAAAGTAACTACAAGTGCAGAAAAGTAAAGGGGTCCGGAAATACAAGCCCAACTGTAAAGTACAACTGAAAAGTAAAGTACAGCAACTGAAGAAAAGACGGCGGCCTCGTGTCTTCCACTGGCAATCCCACCTGAAGGGTGGGTACAGATAGCCTCCAGGCTCCTCGGGTCCCACGTCCGCTCCGAGCACGTCCCGCCCAGGTGTCCACCTCCAGGTACCGTCCTGCTCCACGCCCCAACCGAGATCAGCGCTGTCCGTCGTCTGCAACCAACACAACAAGGTGCGGGCATAGCCCGTGCAGGGGTGAGTACAACTACTCAGTAAGGACCCCGAGACCCCCGAAGGTCTCCCGAAATCCACAAAGGATATAGCACAAAAGAAAGATGCAATCACGAAGTAACATCTGACTCGACTTAGGTATATGCCCATACATATACCTAAGTCCCCAATTCCAGCTCTGCTCACGAGCTCAAGAACAACTCAATCCACAAAGGAAAGCAAGACTCAAATCCACAAGGAGAGTAAACAGTAAATCCACATAGGATAGTTCAACACAATCCACAAAGGAGAGTAACATACGATTCAGCTCAACAAGGTATACTTTTTCAGATGACGTCAAAGATGATCACTGATCCATCTAAGTCGTCGGACCCACGAAGGATCGATAGGTACTAACCCCCGCAGAAGACCCACACAGGATCGGGCTCACACAGAACCTGTGGGCAGTGGCTCACACAGAACCGGTAGTAAGGACCCACATAGGATCGGGCTCACACAGAACCTGTAGCACTGATCCACGTGGGATCGCTGAGTGCAGTAGTCGACGCAGTCCACTGAGGATCTCTGCACAGTCGTCGCCGCCGTCCACGAAGGATCTCTGCTCTGCCGTCGTCGCAGTCCACTGAGGATCTCTGCTCTGCCGTCGTCGCAGTCCACGGAGGATCTCTGCTCTGTCGTCGAAGTCACAGCCAGCGCTAGGGTTCCAGCACATAGCGAGCTCGTTTAGGAGGGTCCGCTCCATGAGCCGAGGGGCTGATACATCAACTGACACGTAGTCCGAAGTTGATGTATCCAAAAGTTCCGTATCGACAACAGGATCTCAACGCGACAGACGGAGCGTCAATCGGACGCCCGGTCTGAGAGTTATTGGCATTTTCGTCCCAGGGGCCCGGTTGGTTTTTAGGGCAAAACCAACCCGACCGTACTCCGCCTGTATCTGATCCTCGGGCGGATTATGCCAAAAGTTCCGTCTCACTTAGAGGAAACTACCACAGCTGACGGTACGTCGATCGGACGTCCGTAGCTCAAGTTATGAGCGTTTCCGCTCCGAGGGCCCGGTTGGTTTCGTGTACGAACCAACCCGGCCGAACCCAAAGTCTTCCGAAACCTTGAGTATAGTATACCGAAACGACCGTATCGATCCAAGGATCGCGTAGCCGCTGACGGTTCGTCAATCGGAGGTCCCAGGCCCAAGATATGGGCAAAAGACCGAAGAGGGCCCGAAACGGGGGTTCTGGGCCCGGGGCGACCCGGCCCGAACCCCCCCCCCCCTGGGTGGGCCGAACCGGGTCGGCCCGACCCGGCCCGAACCGGCTAGGCCGGGTCCGGTCCGGCCTGGGCGCGGCCCGGCCGACCGGACTGGCCGGCTCGGCTTCGGCCGAGCGGCCGAAGGAGGGCGCCGCGGGCTTAACCCGCGGCTCAAGCGAAACGCGGCCCCGCGGGGGGGGCCGCCTGCCACGCGGACGCGGCCGGGCCGCCGCGTCCGTTCCCGGTTCTGCGAGGCCGCGGAACCGGCCGCCGCCGCCGCGGCTTTAGCCGCGGCGGACTTCCTCCACGGCGGCGCGCCGGGCGCCGTCGCCTCCGGTCGCCGCCGCCGCCTTCCGCGGGCCGCCGGAGATGCTCCGGTGGCCCGATTCCTTTCCCGTCTGCGCCGTTGTTCCTCCCGGGACGCGTCCTTCACTGCGGAATCAACAAATGGCCCTTGCGTCGTGCTTTTGCCGTCGCCCGCCAAATCCGCACAAAAAGGAAGATCGGCGGAGGGTTGCCGGGTCTTGTTCGTTAGACCCGCACCCTCCGCGTTAGTCATAAACAACGGGAGAAACAAGAAACGACCAATCAACAATTTTAAATAAATTTAAAATTGTTCCGTGATCGGTTCCTTATTTTAAAAGAAATAAAATCACGGGAAAGGAAAATATTTCAAATCAACGCTTACCTTGTCGTCGTCGAACGAGGGATCGTCGCGGGATTGCTCGTCGCGGAAGAAGGGGGATCGTCGCGTCGTCGCGGTATCCGGCGTCGCGTCGCCAATCTCCGGATCAAGGTCAAACGGATTTAATTAATTTAAATCCGTTGATATCGAAAATTTAAAAAGGGAGAACTTAAACGATCCGATTCTCACCTTAGTTTCCAAACGAGGATCGGCTGCGGAAGAAGAGGCGTCGCCGAAGAACGTCGCGGGTAAAGCTCGTCGACGTCGCAGATCTCGGTGTGCGTCGTCGAATTCCGGTCGTCGGCGTTCTTCGTGTTCTTCGCGTTCTTCGCGTTCTTCGCGTTCTTCGCGGGGAGATGAAGAACCAAAGATTCTCTCAAATCCTTTCTAAGGATTTTTAGGTTGGTCTTATTTTATAAACATGCCAACAAACGCAAGAGCGTAAGTAACGACCCAACAGTTCGTTGAATTAATTCAACGAGCGAAACAGCCCATTTAATTCACGAAAGAAACAGCCCATTTAGTTCACGAAATAAACCGCCCAATTAAATGGTCTGTTAAGAATTAAAGAAAATGCGTCGGTTGACTTTTCAGTTACTTTGACGGGTTTTCGCGGGTGCGTTACTTAGCGAAAGAAACGGCGGGGCTCGTGCGGGCCCCACCTCACAAATATCCTACCAAGGGGGTAGGATATTTCCGGATAGCATCCTATCCAGTTCAACTCAGTTCAAGCCGTCTTTAAGTGGCTTCAAGTGGCTTCCAAGCAGCTTAAGTGAAATAGAATAAAGTTGTCGCACAAACATTATTTTATTTCTGACTTAAAGCCGCAAAATTTAAAAACCACGTCTGAGCAAACGCAACTCTGGAAGAGGCGTTTCTAAGCAAATACCGGCGCTGCGATTTCATCGGTGCCCTCATAATTTGATTCCGGGCACTGGTTCAAAAGATAGAAAAACCCGCTCGTCCGTTCACTGAACGTACCCGAGCCAAACTTCGGAAATTGATTCCGGGCACACCGGGCCTCGGAATCAGGTGTCGTCTGAAGCTGCGCTCTTGTAAAATTCCAAAGAAAATTAAGAAAAAAAAATTTCCTTGAAATTTGCGGGTCTTTACATTACTCCCACCTCAGGGCTTTACGTCCCCGTAAAGATACATCAACAACTAGGGGAACAAATGGGGGTACTGAGCACGCATCTGAGCCTCCCGCTCCCAAGTGCTCTCCTGGAGGTTCCTGTGCTGCCATCTGACGCGCACAAGAGGAATCGACCGCCCACGTAGGACCCGCTCCTGTCGATCCTCGATCTCCACTGGGACCTCCGCAAAAGTCGCCCCATCGTCCACGTCCAGCTCCCCAAAGTCGATGATGTGCGTCGGGTCGTGCACGTATCTCCTCAGCTGAGACACGTGAAAGACGTCGTGCACCCGGTGCAACTGAGGTGGTAGAGCCAGGCGATAAGCCACCTCTCCTATCCTGCTGAGGACCTGGAAAGGCCCGATGAAGCGTGGAGACAACTTGCCGCCTCGGCCAAATCTCCGTAAACCACGTCGAGGTGAGACACGCAAAAAGACGTGGTCACCATCCTCGAACTCTAGTGGCCTCCGCCTCCTGTCAGCATATGACTTCTGCCGGCTCTGAGCTGTCCTCATCCTCTCCTGGATGATCTGGACCTTCTCTGTCGTGGCTCGGACCATCTCTGGTCCCACGAGTGCTGACTCCCCAGGGTCTGTCCAGCACAACGGTGATCTGCAGGGTCTGCCGTACAACGCCTCGTATGGTGCCATCCCGATGGTGGAGTGGTAGCTGTTGTTGTACGCGAACTTCACCAAGGGTAGGTGGTCCTCCCAGCTGCAACCAAAGTCGAGAACACATGCACGGAGCATGTCCTCGAGTGTCTGTATGGTCCTCTCCGTCTGACCATCCGTCTGAGGGTGGAAGGCTGTGCTCAGATGGAGCCGCGTCCCGAACGCCTCCTGCAACCCCTTCCAAAGCCGGGAAGTGAAACGAGCATCTCGATCGGAGACGATAGATGATGGCACACCGTGAAGCCATACGATCTCCTGAACGTAAAGACGTCCCAAGCTCTCCACTGAGCCCTGCTCTCTGATGGGTAAGAAGTGTGCCGACTTGGTGAGTCGGTCGACAATCACCCAAATGGAGTCGTGACCTCTGGAAGTGCGTGGAAGTCCAGTCACGAAGTCCATAGATATGGTATCCCACTTCCACTCTGGGACCTCCAAGGGCTGTACCAAGCCTGCTGGTACCTGATGCTCTGCCTTCACTTGCTGGCAGGTGAGGCATCGTGAAACGAACTCTGCCACAGCTTTCTTCATGCCCGGCCACCAGTGCTGTCGCCTGAGATCGTGGTACATCTTCGCCACTCCGGGATGCACCGCCAAGGGAGAAGTGTGAAACTCTCTCAACACCTCCTCTCGTAAAGCGACTGGTACGAAGGCACGTCCTCTGAAAAGGATGTCGTGCTCTGCTCCAAGGGAGAAACCATCAGGCGGCTGACCTGAGGATATCAGTGCACGCCGGGTCTCACAGTCAGCGTCCCCACGCTGAGCCTCTCTGACCCGCTGTAGAAGTGGAGGAGAGACTGTGAGAGACTGAAGAAAGGCTGCTCCGTCTCTATCCACGAAGGATATCTGCAAGGAGGCCAGCTGCTCCGTCGCCTCCTCAAGTAGCTGAATGCCCGTCCTCCTGCTGAGGGCATCGGCTACCACGTTCCCCTTCCCAGGAGTATAGACTATCTCAAAGTCATAGTCCTGGAGGAACTCAAGCCATCTCCGCTGTCTCAGGTTCAGGTCCTTCTGAGAGAAGATATGCCTGAGACTCTGGTGGTCAGAAAAGACTGTGAAGCGCTCGCCCATCAGATAGTGCCGCCAAGTCTTCAGAGCGAAGACCACTGCTGCTAACTCCAGGTCATGAGTGGCGTAGTTCTGCTCATGCGGCCTCAACTGACGTGATCCGTAGGCGATCAAGGCCCGCTCCTGCATCAGGACTCACCCGAGTCCAGTCCCTGATGCATCGTAGTAAACTACGTACCCAACTACCTCCTCAGGCAACCTCAAGATAGGTGCACTGGTCAATCTCTGTCTCAGCTCCTAGAAGCTCTGCTGACATCTGTCTGACCACACAAAGGGTTTCCCCTTCTTCGTCAAGGCTGAGAGTGGTGTCGCAACTCTGGAGAAGTCTGGCACGAATCTCCAATAGTATCCGGCTAAGCCCAAGAAGCTCCGCACCTCCGTCACGCTCCTGGGTGGCTCCCAAGCTAGCACTGCCTCGATCTTCGCGGGATCCACTGCAAATCCCGCCTCAGAAATGACGTGCCCCAAGAAATGGACCTCACGTAACCAGAACTGGCATTTTGAGAGCTTGCCATAAAGCTGGTGCTCTCGGAGTGTGTCTAGCACAACTCGCAGGTGGTAGGCATGCTCCTCCTCAGTCGTCGAGTATACCAAAATGTCGTCAATGAAGACAACGACAAATCGGTCGAGGTATGGCTGGAAGATCCTATTCATGAGGCTCATGAACACTGCTGGAGCATTGGTTACGCCGAATGGCATAACCAAGAACTCATAATGGCCATACCGACACCTGAAGGCCGTCTTCTGCACGTCCTCGTCTCGAACTCTGAGATGATGATAGCCTGACCGGAGGTCTATCTTCGAGAACCACCGCGCTCCCTTGAGCTGATCGAAGACGTCATCAATCCGTGGCAGCGGATACTTGTTCCTCACTGTCACCTGGTTCAGGCGATGATAGTCGACACACAGTCGCAAGCTCCCGTCTGCCTTCTTGGCGAACAAAGTCGGGGAAGCCCAGGGTGAAACACTGGGTCGGATAAACCCCTTGCTCTGCAAGTCCTCCAACTGTACCCGCAGCTCTCGAAGCTCGGCGGGGGCCATCCGATATGCTGGAGTAGATATCGGGGCTGTCCCGGGGTACAAGTCGATGTAAAAGTCTACCTCTCTACGAGGAGGTAGCCCTGGAACGTCGTCAGGAAAGACGTCCACGTACTGGTCCACCACTGCAGGAAAAGCTGGACTTCGCACGTCCACTGCACCTAGGATGAGGCTAGCCAACTGATGAGAGATGGGCTGCACTCTCCTCCGCGGAAGTCCATCCTGTGCTGCAAAGGTTCCCTTCTCGCCGATGAAGGTAAACCTGCTCCCGTCGGTGCGAACACATCGCACCTTGCGCCTAAAACAGTCGATCTGGGCATGAACCGTGGATAGCCAATCCATGCCCAAGATGACGTCGTAAGGCCTCGACGCCGCTACAAGGAGATCCCAGCCGAAGCTCTCGCCTCCTAGAGTAAGCTCACACTATCGGCACCAGTGCGTAATTGTCGAGTCTGCTCCCGTAGGAGTCTCTAGCCGTAAGGATCGAGCCAACGGCTCAGTCGGAATCTCCGAGCTCCGAACAAGGGCAGAGGCTATGAAAGAGTGACTCGCTCCTGTGTCTATAAGTACTGCAGAAAGGGTGGAATAGGCACAGATCGTACCTCGAATCATCTCTGGCAAGTCGGGGTCGTAGGCCTCCACTGCCTGGAGCTGGGCCTGTCCCTGCCCGCCAGCTCCATGTGGTCGAGGTGGCCCTCCTGGTGGTGGTGGGGGTAGAGCCTGGAAGCGTCGCCCACCACCCGCTGCTCGGCCAGCTCCTCTGCCTCGTCCGCCTCCTCCCTGCGGACCGCCACGGTCGACCCTCTGCCTCTGCCTGGGTGGCCCCTCCACCGTCTGCTGCTCCTCTGATCGGCGAGTCGGGCAATCACGAGCCATGTGACCCTGCCCGCCGCAGGAGTAGCACAGCCTGCCTCTCGGAAGGCTGGCACTCCGCTGTGTGCCCTGCACTGCTGAGCCGGTGTCCTGAGGCCGTCTGCGTGGGGGTCTGGTCTGCCTGGACCCGAGAGTCATCCGTCGGCTACCTGCTGCCGAAGACTCAGCTACCTGCCGCCCTGCGCTAGGTCTCGCCGCTGAAGAAGGCTCTGCCAGGAAGCTCTCGATCAGGAGGGCTCGCTCCAGCACTCCCACCTGGGTCGGAATACTGAGGGAGATCAGCGACGCCCGAATCTCCTGTCGCAAGCCCTGCTCGAAGGTCCGGGCCCGGAAGAAGGGGTCCCGTACCATGTCGGTCGAGTAGCGGGATAGGTCAGTGAACCTCGCCGCGTACTGAGCGACCGTCATGCTGCCCTGGCGCAGCTGGAGAAGCTCCTGGATGCGCACCGCTCGGAGGGTGGCCGGGACGAACTCAGAGCGGAAGAGGCTCTCGAAGTCCGCCCAGAGCAAGGATGCCTCATCGTGAACCTGGAGCATCAGGCTCCACCATCGTCCTGCCGCTGCCTGCAGGAGGCTCGCTGCGAGAATCACCATGAGATCCGCTGGTGTCCTCACTAGCCTAAAGATCCGTACCACCGCCTCTAGCCAGTCCTCGGCGGCCTGGGGGTCCGCCTCACCGCGAAACCTGGGCGGTCGCTGGCTCCGAAACTCATGCAGTGCCCTGAGGCGACGTGCATCGTCAGCGTCTGGTACTGGTAGCATCGGTGGCTCGGCGGGTAAAGCTACCGCCGGTGCCACAGCTGGCAAAGGGCCCTGCACCGAGGCCTCGTCGCTCGGTGGGCTGCCGTCGCGCCCTACACTCGGAACCCTAGCTGGCTGTCGTCGCGGGGCCATCCTGAAAAGGAGAACAAGAGCACCACTGTCAGAACAGTATACCTGGTGAGCTGGCACAAGTAATCACAAGGAAAACTTGAGACTTTCATAAAGCAGATCAGTATACCCGGTGAGCTGACACAAGTAATCACAAAGATAACTCGAAACACACACGCAATCAATGTTTTCATGCATTAAGTCGGGAATCAGGAGTCAGGGTCCTGGTGTACGGATACGTCGGCCGCCGCACCAACACTGGGCTCCCTGAACTGATAACCACACTCAATACACTAAACACTATTGCTTCATATAGAAAGAAAGGACGATCAGAGTCTGCGGTAGAACCAACCGCCTCTGATACCAATTTGTCACGACCCGACCTCGGGGCCCGTGCCGTGACTACCCCAAGCCCGCCTTCCATAGGCCAGGGGCTGGCGACTAGCACCAAGGCGTAAAATCCCAGTAAACAGGGAAGGCATTGCCTTTAAGTAACAACCACACAGAGTCAGCAAGCGGAAAGTAACTACAAGTGCAGAAAAGTAAAGGGGGCCGGAAATACAAGCCCAACTGTAAAGTACAACTGAAAAGTAAAGTACAGCAACTGAAGAAAAGACGGCGGCCTCGTGTCGTCCACTGGCAATCCCACCTGAAGGGTGGGTACAGATAGCCTCCAGGCTCCTCGGGTCCCACGTCCGCTCCGAGCACGTCCCGCCCAGGTGTCCACCTCCAGGTACCGTCCTGCTCCATGCCCCAACCGAGATCAGCGCTGTCCGTCGTCTGCAACCAACACAACAAGGTGCGGGCATAGCCCGTGCAGGGGTGAGTACAACTACTCAGTAAGGACCCCAAGACCCCCGAAGGTCTCCCGAAATCCACAAAGGATATAGCACAAAAGAAAGATGCAATCATGAAGTAACATCTGACTCGACTTAGGTATATGCCCATACATATACCTAAGTCCCCAATTCCAGCTCTGCTCACGAGCTCAAGAACAACTCAATCCACAAAGGAAAGCAAGACTCAAATCCACAAGGAGAGTAAACAGTAAATCCACATAGGATAGTTCAACACAATCCACAAAGGAGAGTAACATACGATTCAGCTCAACCAGGTATACTTTTTCAGATGACGTCAAAGATGATCACTGATCCATCTAAGTCGTCGGACCCACGAAGGATCGATAGGTACTAACCCCCGCAGAAGACCCACACAGGATCGGGCTCACACAGAACCTGTAGGCAGTGGCTCACACAGAACCGGTAGTAAGGACCCACATAGGATCGGGCTCACACAGAACCTGTAGCACTGATCCACGTGGGATCGCTGAGTGCAGTAGTCGACGCAGTCCACTGAGGATCTCTGCACAGTCGTCGCCGCAGTCCACGAAGGATCTCTGCTCTGCCGTCGTCGCAGTCCACTGAGGATCTCTGCTCTGCCGTCGTCGCAGTCCACGGAGGATCTCTGCTCTGTCGTCGAAGTCACAGCCAGCGCTAGGGTTCCCGCACATAGCGAGCTCGTTTAGGAGGGTCCGCTCCACGAGCCGAGGGGCTGATACATCAACTGACACGTAGTCCGAAGTTGATGTATCCAAAAGTTCCATATCGACAACAGGATCTCAACGCGACAGACGGAGCGTCAATCGGACGCCCGGTCTGAGAGTTATTGGCATTTTCGTCCCAGGGGCCCGGTTGGTTTTTAGGGCAAAACCAACCCGACCGTACTCCGCCTGTATCTGATCCTCGGGCGGAGTATGCCAAAAGTTCCGTCTCACTTAGAGGAAACTACCACAGCTGACGGTACGTCGATCGGACGTCCGTAGCTCAAGTTATGAGCGTTTCCGCTCCGAGGGCCCGGTTGGTTTCGTGTACGAACCAACCCGGCCGAACCCAAAGTCTTCCGAAACCTTGAGTATAGTATACCGAAACGACCGTATCGATCCAAGGATTGCGTAGCCGCTGACGGTTCGTCAATCGGAGGTCCCAGGCCCAAGATATGGGCAAAAGACCGAAGAGGGCCCGAAACGGGGGTTCTGGGCCCGGGGCGACCCGGCCCGAACCCCCCCCTGGGTCGGCCGAACCGGGTCGGCCCGACCCGGCCCGAACCGGCTAGGCCGGGTCCGGTCCGGCCTGGGCGCGGCCCGGCTTCGGCCGAGCGGCCGAAGGAGGGCGCCGCGGGCTTGACCCGCGGCTCAAGCGAAACGCGGCCCCGCGGGGGGGGGGGCCGCCTGCCACGCGGACGCGGCCGGGCCGCCGCGTCCGTTCCCGGTTCCGCGAGGCCGCGGAACCGGCCGCCGCCGCCGCGGCTTCAGCCGCGGCGGACTTCCTCCACGGCGGCGCGCCGGGCGCCGTCGCCTCCGGTCGCCGGCGCCGCCGCGCCGGCGACCCGCGCCGCCGCCGCCTTCCGCGGGCCGCCGGAGATGCTCCGGTGGCCCGATTCCTTTCCCGTCTGCGCCGTTGTTCCTCCCGGGACGCGTCCTTCACTGCGGAATCAACAAATGGCCCTTGCGTCGTGCTTTTGCCATCGCCCGCCAAATCCGCACAAAAAGGAAGATCGACGGAGGGTTGCCGGGTCTTGTTCGTTAGACCCGCACCCTCCGCGTTAGTCATAAACAACGGGAGAAACAAGAAACGACCAATCAACAATTTTAAATAAATTTAAAATTGTTCCGTGATCGGTTCCTTATTTTAAAAGAAATAAAATCACGGGAAAGGAAAATATTTCAAATCAACCCTTACCTTGTCGTCGTCGAACGAGGGATCGTCGCGGGATTGCTCGTCGCGGAAGAAGGGGGATCGCCGCGTCGTCGCGGTATCCGGCGTCGCGTCGCCAATCTCCGGATCAAGGTCAAACGGATTTAATTAATTTAAATCCGTTGATATCGAAAATTTAAAAAGGGAGAACTTAAACGATCCGATTCTCACCTTAGTTGCCAAACGAGGATCGGCTGCGGAAGAAGAGGCGTCGCCGAAGAACGTCGCGGGTAAAGCTCGTCGACGTCGCAGATCTCGGTGTGCGTCGTCGAATTCCGGTCGCCGGCGTTCTTCGTGTTCTTCGCGTTCTTCGCGTTCTTCGCGGGGAGATGAAGAACCAAAGATTCTCTCAAATCCTTTCTAAGGATTTTTAGGTTGGTCTTATTTTATAAACATGCCAACAAACGCAAGAGCGTAAGTAACGACCCAACAGTTCGTTGAATTAATTCAACGAGCGAAACAGCCCATTTAATTCACGAAAGAAACAGCCCATTTAATTCACGAAATAAACCGCCCAATTAAACGGTCTGTTAAGAATTAAAGAAAACGCGTCGGTTGACTTTTCAGTTACTTTGACGGGTTTTCGCGGGTGCGTTACTTAGCGAAAGAAACGGCGGGGCTCGTGCGGGCCCCACCTCACAAATATCCTACCAAGGGGGTAGGATATTTCCGGATAGCATCCTATCCAGTTCAACTCAGTTCAAGCCGTCCTTAAGTGGCTTCAAGTGGCTTCCAAGCAGCTTAAGTGAAATAGAATAAAGTTGTCGCACAAACTTTATTTTATTTCTGACTTAAAGCCGCAAAATTTAAAAACCACGTCTGAGCAAACGCAACTCTGGAAGAGGTGTTTCTAAGCAAATACCGGCGCTGCGATTTCATCGGTGCCCTCATAATTTGATTCCGGGCACCGGTTCAAAAGATAGAAAAACCCGCTCGTCCGTTCACTGAACGTACCCGAGCCAAACTTCGGAAATTGATTCCGGGCACACCGGGCCTCGGAATCAGGTGCCGTCTGAAGCTGCGCTCTTGTAAAATTCCAAAGAAAATTAAGAAAAAAAAATTTCCTTGAAATTTGCGGGTCATTACAATCAATACATTATAGAATATTGAAGACCACCTCTACTCGAATATGGGATCACTCCCATGACCCACTAGGGGACACCTAAAAACCAATCAAGTAAAACAAATATCTCATTTCCCAAATGGATCGACGACCTTTTTTTGTTGATTTTTGTTAACCCCCCATTCAAGGGATGAAGGGGAACCCTTACAAGGCCTATAGTCTTAGAGATTACATGACCCGTAGGTCTTAGGAAATATGCAGATGATACTTAGAGCTGCTCCTCCATAGATTCTTCATCATGATATCAGCTCTCTACCTTCACATGGCTTGTTTGGATATGCTTCCTATGCAAGCACATGCTTGTCCCGATGGAAATTCTATGCCATCTCTTTCTGAAAAATCCGCTTACCTTCTGCTATGGTGAATGCACCTACTCTGAATTCCCATCTGAAGTATACCCCTTGTAGAGTCTATCTGATCATTTTAAGCACAATATCAGGTGGCATGAATCAAACTGTCTCATTCAAAAGGGGATAACTTGAAAAATCCATTGGGAGACACTAAAAACCAAATAAGACCACCCAAATATCTTATTAATCAAATAGGGGATCACTATTCATGTAGTGTTGGTCACACCAATTCAACAAACCCCACATAGTAAAACTCATGAAGTAGGGGACCGTACTCACAATGGTACAAAAACCATTATATGGATATACTTATTATTAGTGAAATTCCTCCCCTATAGTGTTGCTCATGATGATACCATGAACTCGAGCTAGGGAAAAATATGCGTTAGAGGATCCTACACTGGCCTCTCCAAGGGATACAATAACCACAATAATACGATAGAGGATACACCCCAATCCTTCTTGGTGGGATGGAAAAATATTTATAATATCATCATATTGATGAGAGAAAAATAGAATACTATGGATGTAATTCGACCATGTAGCCTCATAAGTATAGACCAAGGCAACATAGTCAACCACTATTGGTCCAAACATCACTAACCGAAGTAAACCACAAAATCACCTCACACTATACCTCCAAGTCCCAAAATTATCCCACTATAATGTTTTATATGGAAGACTGATCATGATATACTACTCATAATACTGAAACTGATCAAAGAATAAGATGTGAAAGGATTAAGAATATCAAATAGAATATTACACGGTGTGTAAGGGGGTCCACACGACATGTGACCTTTATTGAACACCCATATGTTTCCTCTATTACATGGATTGGTTGGCCATGTGAGGATATACAACATGTACATGTAGATATGACATGTCTCACCTCACTCGACCCCCATTTGTGACATTATCCGCATGGCTCGACCGACCATGAACTCCACGTGGTGTGTACCCTTGGTACATATTGTTTCCTAGATAAAGGGATAATTTTCCATGTCCCTTGTATTTTTAGATTTCAAGAAAGATTTTCCCATGTCTTTTGGGAATGTACATTCTCACAACCATGTCCTATTTCGAAATGATTCCCTAGGCATGTCCTGTGGCCACATGACCAGGTGTCACTACACAATGTGTAACCATGGTACATGGTGTGTAGTCCCAAAAAATCATCTTACCTAAATGGGAAGAACACATGAAATGTTACCCTACACTACACATTGTTAAATCAGGAATTTTGATGGAAATTTCAATGTGAGCTGCCCAAATCTACACTTTTTCCCCGAAACATATTGATCAACCACCACAGAGTCCCTAAAATTTATCTAATTATTTTATTACCATAAAATAAAGCATCAAAAGACTATTCAGCGTTAAAACTGAGATATAACTACCTTTTGGAGAAATATTTAGTATTCGAGGTTGAATTATCCCTCATTAGTCACTACCAAATGATAAGAAAGCGATCACCATCAAGATCAGATATCAGAGACACATATTTTCCTTGGATTCCCCTCAGATATGTACATCACACCAAAGGGGATAGGGGATAAACTCTTATATGTTTTTGACACTAAGAGGTTTGGGGGAAGCTATATTTATTTAAATGTTATTAAAATAGTATCCTTCATTTAACACCCTTCCCATGGCTCATCTCGAACCAAAGACTCAGTGTTGGAAATGTTTATATCCCACCATAGGTAAATGCCACATTCTATACTCAACAAAAATATCAGAATTTCTACCTGAGACTCCTCTCAAGATTACTTCCATGTTTTCAATGAAATTTCACATGCATGATAAAATATATTTACTATTTATAATATCACCATGCCTAGGATATAGGTTCCCTGGAATCACATGCTGATTTAGGGAATGGATTCAGAAATATTCTGAAAAATATTCAAAATACATAATTGTTACAAAACGAGACACAAAACTCATAACTAGAATTTTTTTAGAAAAGGTTGTTTTAACCAATTGATTTTTACTCACACCCTATTTAGACCGTAATATGGTGCCCAAGTAGATTATTTGGATGTAGGTCTAGAAAATGACCTTATTATTGATTGGATTTACTAGATGCGCTGTAGATTGGAGATGAGACTAACAAGGGGTTTAAGGTCGGGCACTGTTCAATATCTATTTGAGTCTTCTCATAGTTTATATGTATTAAATCTAGAATGAAATTTATCTACATTTCATCACATAATAATAATATTCCTTTATTATTTATTGAATTATTCAGTTGTATTTTATTGACTTTTTTCCCATTGTATTATACTGTTATATTATTTATACACCCTGATATTTTATTTCTTGTTATTGGATTATTTCACTACATTGAAACACTGTAACCATGGGGTATATCCCCACCAATATACTTATCAAACCCTTACTACGAGTAATAATCCTCTAGTATACAGGGTGGTGAACATGAGGTCCTGTAACCACCATTACCCACATGAGACTAAACTTGATATATTCCATGAATAATAGGTTCCTTATGAGGTTATGTTTATATTCTCATGACCATGAAATAACCCCTCCCTTTAAGTTACATAATTCATAACACTTTTATAATAAGGTAATAGATAGTGAAAACCAAACTGGAATTTACATGACTCCAAATATAAAGAATCACTGTCTAGTTCATCTATTGTCACATATTTTTGAATCTTCACATTAAAGATCAACTAGATAGAAATTCTTAATTTATAGAGTCCTTCAAAATCTAGGTAGGAGGTCCCTACTTATTTAAAATTTGAATAAGGGTTATCCACCATGCAATATATTGACATGGGTTAGGTAATGGTCATAACACCCACAATGGAACCACACAAGATATATATTGTTCATGGAATATATCATGGGGATTATCATGTGTCCAATAGTGTGTTTATTCGAGTATGGATTTATAGTGTGGTTTTAGAGTTAGATGGGAAATAGGTTGTAGGATAAGGAATGTGATTTTTTGATATTTGAAGTTCTCTTGGTTTTTCAATATGGTGAAGATGGTGTTGACCATTTCTATTGGAGGTGAAAGAGGTTCACTGATAGTGTATCCTAGGATGTTGTATATTTTATCTCATTATTGTTGGTCGATGGGGATATAGTGGACATGTTAACATTGATAATGGATCATGAGGCTGTTTCATCTGATCATTGTGGGTGGGATATTCTATCAATTAAGTGATATAGGTGGATGGTGTTAACCATATGTATGAAGGAGGTGCACACCGTAAATTAGAAGGATTATAGTGAGAGATTCAATCATATTTGAGCATGTTTCTCATTGTGTTGAGAGATATATCAAGACTACATTATAGAATGTGTTGTGGAAATTCTAGGGGGATCAAGGTGGACCTATGATGAATAGGATAGTTAGAGTGGTTTTATATCCTGAGTGACATGGGTTTAAATAGAATGTCAAGGATGATTCTAGTATGAGAAATTATGGATGTATTTTTTCAATCCAACCCTAGATCAATAATTGAAATACCCACCATTGATTGATGAGATTGGGTTATGTAGTTATGAGAATTAAATATTAGTTATTATTTAGTGAATTAATTCATTCACTAGCTTATCCATGGATCATAGATAGGGACACTATTAGTGGTGGTATAATTAGTTTATAATCAAACAATTCATGGGGCATATGTGGATTGTTTATACTTTCTGGGTATTAGTTCATGTAAGGGAGTAGGTTCAATGTGGGGATCCAAGTGGATAGGGATTTGATTATGGTATATAAGAATGATGAATTATAACATCCTTAAACAATTTTTAGGTACTCCTTGAACCCTATTTTGATCATTCATTGGTTGTTTGTCATTTAGGGTTGCTTCAAATGATATTTGAAAAAATCTATAAGGCTTATGGTCTATACACGGTTGGCATTAGTTTTCCAAAATTTTGTTCCCTTATAGTGAAAACATTGAAAACCCATGCCATTAGGGTTAGCAAAGTTTGTGAATAGTTTGACAAACCATGAACCCCATAAGAGGGGTGCACAGTTAAGGTGCGTGGTTTCAATAACTATGAAACCCTAACCTACTAACCATGTGAACAAAATTTTTGATTCTCCAAAATTATCAATGAATTTAGTAACCACACCATTTTAACTCCCACTTGACCCAATTTCCCGTTGCCTTGATTTTCTAGGTATTGGAAGCTCTTAGGGAGCTATTTCAGCTCCTATAATCCCTTTAAAAGGTTGATCAATGAAATGATAATGTCAATCAATTCCTCTCCTATAAGATATATTATGTTAATATCTATATACCATTCTCTTCAACTCTCCCCCTTAGTGTTTGTTAGATCATACTATTTTTGAGGGATCTAAAATACTTTTCTTGAGATATTGAATCTAGGATTTAATTATTGGATCTTTGTTATTATTGTTCTTCATCATTGATTCCCATTGTAGGGGTTATGTTTCATGATCCTATGATCTATGTTAGGTGGATCCATTTAAGATTGGCCTATTGATTTAACATATAATATCTTGATTTAAATTAAACTACATTTTAATAAATTTTAAAAACCTAATTTGATCTAAATTGGAATATTAATTTGAATTGGCATGAAATTTGGGGAAACCCCCCAATTTAATGGAATATGGGTGTGATTTTGGAATTTAGGGAAATTATGAAATTAAATTGAATAATTAAAATTCTAAATTGATTTTAAAATATTATTTGAGAAAAATGAATTAATTTTTCTAATATGATCCTTCGTTTGTTTTACCGAGAAAAATGAATTCAATGATCAAAAAATCATTTCTGTTTTTTATTGTAGATTGGAGGGAAATTGGTTAATTGTATATTGATCAATTTTGAAATAAATTTCCCTTTATTTATTATTTGTTTGAGCACATTCAATCCTAGGTAGTTAATGAGTTATTTGGGACTAGTATAATGGCTTTGAATTCTTCTAAAAATGGAATGACACTTTACAACTCTAACATAAACTTCTTGTTAGACCTCATACTCAGTGGGATGTTGGTTAATCCTCTTTTTCAAGTGTTTTAGGGATGTTTGTGCAAATTTTCATTATCACTATTTGAGTGTAATGGGATCTTATAACCTTGAATTATTTTCCTTCTTGTAGATAACAATGTTTCATATTATAAATTCTTTTCAACAATTTATTAGTATGTAAAATATATTACACAAGAAATATGTATTAATATAAAATATTTTTCATCAAATATTTATTACCCCACTATTAAAAACAATTTCATCAATTAAATGTAAATAATGATTTGTTTTAAATATTATCATGTATTACAATGAATATTTATTGAAAATTTTAATGGATTATTGGGTTTATTATTGTGTAATATTACTATTCAACACTTGGTGAGACTCTACTGTGCTTTTATCTCCTATACAATCTTTTCTATCAAGAATTTGTAGATTTCATTTCTCCAATTTGAAGAAAGGGGATAGTGGCCCATGGAGGAGGTGGTTTTTTATCTTTTGTCTGGGAGTGTTATCTCCATTGGGACATGGGGTTGTTTATCCTTTTAATCTAGTTTGGTGGCCATACTTTGGGTTTATACAACTAGTTTACATATGGTATAATTCTACAGATGATGTTTTACTTTTTAGCATAGTGACTTGTAGTTTTTTTATCCCATTATTCATGTGGTAAAACCAATACCTATTTATGTTTTGTGATCAGAATTTCATTTTTACATCCCCATGGGGAATATGAATTACCTTCTTGCTATTTCGGGGTCAGCACTGGTATATGGGAACCAGGGTATCCGGGCGGGTTCCTAAAAAAGTAATATCAATGGTCAGGATTGTACATCCTTTCTTGATGTTATTATGTAGTGGTGAAATATTTTAGGGGGATAGAAGGTAGTTTTGAGTGATGGGATTTAAATATCTCACCATGATGAGAATTAATTCACCATGGGAGGTTTATGAATGAAGTATTGATGATTATTTATAGCCTTCAACATACTTATTATTTGGATAGGTTGAAATCCAAATATTGTTTATCTATGTGATGAGATTAATTTCCATTATTTCTCAATTTGGGTGTGAATGTGAATTATTCAATATTGAATTTTGATATTTTATTGAATCATTCCACTAAGAGAACATGTGAATTGGATCTTGGAGGAAGCTACTGATGAACCACAATAAGAAAATACTATCATGGATCAAAATATAGTTGAGGTTATTGTGTGTGTTGTTTAGGTTATATTAAAAGGAACCTACACCCATTCACATTTAGTCTCCAAATTTAGAACCCCAGAGGTATGTTTTTTGGATTCATCCTTAAGAGTTCCTCATCCATAAGACTATTGCATTCTAAGTCTGAACCAATCCTCAAAATGTTAAGAAAAATTGCGATTTTGAATGAGTTCATGTAAATTCCTAATGAAATTAAGGTGAAATTTTCCACATTCAAGCTAGAGGGACCTAGAAAGAGGTGGTGGGACACAATGATGATGAATATTAATCATTATGGATTTCAGTCTAAATTCATTAAATCTATTTTTACTAACTATTTTTATCCATATTCAATGGTGTTATCCAAAGTTATAGTATTATGAAAACATGAGATTTATAGAAAGACCATTAGTGAATAAGAAAATATCTTTATTAAGTTCGTGTTGTTTTCACATGAGATTTTATTGAATGAAAACATGAAGAACCAACTGTTGGATATGGGACTTCGATCTAATATTTGTTCTTACTTTTTTTTTGCTAATGCTAACCTGTTATGCCAATGTGATGGACCAATTTTTGATGGTTGAGATGGACTTGGTAGTTATGTAAGGGGTTATGGGATTTCCTTTTCCTCCAAGTGGAAGATCTATAAGTACCTTTAATGGTAATATTAAGTGTGATTATTTTTGTGGTGTTTCTAGAAGTAGGATTCTTCCAGACCTCATATAGTTTTAAAAAAAGGCCCTTTGATTTTCTACCAGTGTGGTAATATTGGGAACACAAAATAGGTTTGAAATGAGGCACAAAATATATGTGGTTCCACTGGATGATCTATTAACTTGTAGAAGTTATGTAATGTCTATTCTTCTCCATGTATTAGAATTGGATGTTCATAAAAAAAGTACTGTGGTGGAATACAATTCTTCTGGAACAAATGGGTTAAATCCACTTTCATCAATAATGAATATTCTTCATGTAATTAAAGTGTCTCTAGAGGAAGCAGATATAGGTCTAATGATTGTGATAGGACCCATCATTATTTCTTCATTATTATTGACTTTTTTATTTGATACTAGAGAATCTCATTCAATCATTTCAACATGTATTGGGGATATTATAGACCTCTCCATGTACATTTTATATTCGGTGAAAGCTATTACTATACCCCTCAGCACGAAGAGATAGCAGGGTCACTGTTGTCCAACTTGTGTTTTCTCATTATCAGATATTGATCTTGCTTGCAATTTTCTAGTTCTCATCATTTGATATCATATTCGGGATGGATTGGGTAATTTAAAATAAATCCCAAATTGATTTCTATATTCAATGTGTATCCTTTTCTACACCTGATAGAGTGTGTCGTATCCTTCCGGGAGAATGAGACTATAGGATGAGTAGAGACATAACTTCTAATACTAAGTTATAGAAATTTATTTCAATTTTTTATTTTGATTTGAAGTGAGAATATTTGAATGGTGATCTCCCTCCAATTTTCATCGAGTTTCCCAAAAATTTCTCTTCTGACTTATGTGGTTTTCCACTAGAAAGGGAGGAAGATTTTTATAAAAATTTATTTCTTAATACTCATCTAATATCTAGTATTTTTTACTACATGGAACCAAATAAAATGAAAAAGTTGTTTCCTCAGTTGGATTATCTTTTAGATAATTGATTCATGCACTCAAGTGTATCACCTTGGGCAGAACCTATTCTCTTTTCTAATAAAGTTGATGGTTCAATTTTCCTTTGTGTTGATTACCGAAAACTCAAAAAATTTATAATAATGAAAAATATATATTATTCTGTTGATTGATGATATTTTTTATTAGTTTAATGGGAATTTTCTTCAATGATGGATCTTCAACCGGGTTATCAACAATTGAAAATAAAATAATCTGGCATTCAGAAAACCTCCATTCAGAGAAGGTATGACCATTATGAGTTCATTGTAATGACATATGGTATAATAAATTCTCCGATAGTCGTTATGAATTTAATGAAAGATATTTTCCATTAGTATATAGATACTTTTATGGTGGTATTTGTGGATTCCATCCCTATTGACTCTATGTTCAAGGAGGATCATTTTCATAATCTAAGAGCTATTTCAGAATTGATGTGAAATCAACAACATTATGCCTAGCTATTAAAATTTAATTTCCATATTTGGGAAGTGAAGTTCTTGGGACATGTTGTGTTAGAACATGGTATATAATTTGAACATGAGAAGGTGAAATACGTTATGACATAAGACCTAACATGAAACGTTATCAAGATTCAGAGCATCTTTGGTTAAACTGGATGTTTTCACAATTTTATAGACTATTTGTTGACGTTGTATTCTCAAATGAATACTCTAACTCATAAGGGAGTTATGCTTTCTTAGGATGATATATTACAGAGTTATTTTGTATAGATATAATGTATTTTGACTGCTATGCTAATATTGACTCTTCCATAGTCCAGTTAGGGATATGTGCTCTTCTATAATGCTTGAGGTTTGTTTTTAGGATTTGTTCTTATGAATGGTTATCAAGTCATTCCTTATGTATATCAGTATCATAGGACACAATATAATAATTATCTGACCTAAGACCTTGAAATTGAAGTTGTGATTCATGAACTTAAAATTCAATGACATTATGTTTTTAGAGATAGGTTTATATTGTTTTCAAACCAAAATAACATGAGCCGCATATTCTATAAAAAATATTTGAATCTCCACTAGCGGAGTTGGGTGGATTACATGTAATAAATTTTACATTGAAATCAATTATTTCTCAGGGAATGGGAATGTCGTTGAAGAATCTTGGAGCTGGAAACATATGACCAAGGCTGTGAATGAATATTGGGATGAGTGGAACATGAAGGATCATTTTGCACAGTTGCATATTGATGTTTGGGAAACATGGGAGGTGGTTGTTTTTAATAGTGATCATTTGACAACCTCTCTTATCAAGATGATTTTTCAAGAAAAACCACTTGAGGATGAGTTCAATAGAATTATAGATTATATTTATGGTTGGTAGAATATTACTGAGTTGTCATTCTACATAGAGGGAAACAAATCTTACTAGAATCAATTTGTTATACTGTAACTGATATAAAAAATTATGATGGTGTATTTCTATAATTCGAAGTGTGAAGTGCAACTTGAAACCACGGTGATGTTCTAGGATAGGCTGTGATGATTATAGTGTCCATGTATGAGATGCGACATTGATGAATTTGTCTCCCATTGTAATTACTTCCAATTGGTCAGGGTAGAGCACTAGAGACTTTCGTGCAACATTCAACCACTTCCAATTTCGACATGAATGTTGGATGTGATCTCTATGTATATTATGGTTGGGTTTCCATGTCCCCAAAGAAATAAGTATATAATATGGTGTATGATCAATAGGCTAACCAAATTTGATTACTTTATAACCATTTTTGATATAACTAAATTTAATGAGTTGGAAAATATCAATGTGAAATATACTGTTCGGTTGTATGGAGATCCAAATACTATAGTCTCTGATAGAGATTACTATTTTACTTATTAATTTTGTAGAGATATTCAAATGGAATAGGGATATTATACTTCTTTGAGTACATAATTCCATCAGCAGTTGGATGGCTAGATAGAACGAGATATACATATATTTGATGATATTAATTAAGCCTATATTCCTAACTTTGGTAGACCTTTGTAGGACTATTTGTGGATGCTTGAGTTTGATAATAAAAATAGTCACAATTTCTAGAGAAAACAGGCTTTTTATGCATTTCATGGTCATCCTTGAAAATATCTATTGTGTTTATCAGAGATCAATGAAAGTTTGTTTTTTGGGATGATCATGCTTGAAGAGATGATAAAAGAGATTCTATTGATTAATTAGAGAATAATGACTGTATGGATCCATCATATGGATTATGCTTATCATCACCATGTACTAGTGTAATTTTCACTATTTGAATTTGTTCTATTTATTGTTTCACCTCTTTTGGGAGATCACTGACTTGGGAAGAAATGGAAGATTTCTGTTTATTTTTTGGGACCTTTTGAGGTTTTTGAATAGGTGTTGAAAATGGATCACCATTTAGAGTGTCTCCCACAATTGAAATCTCTACATAACATGTTACATATGTCTAATATACTAAAATATCATCATGATCCATCCCATGTTGTGAGTTGGAGTGGTCTTGAAGTTGAGATAGATTTATTTGTGACTAAGGATACAGTCAGGATATTTGACTTTAAAACCAATGTACTTATTGGTGAAAGATACCGTTGGTTAGATTTCTATGGTTGCACAGTTCCGATTCACATGTGATAGTTGAGAGAGAGGCACTGATGATAGATTAGTGGCCTCATTCATTTGAAATGTAGACTTATTATAAGGATTTATAGGGATAGATTGATTCTATTGTGGGGGAGGTTATATCACCATTTTCCTGTTTTTAGGTACTCCTTGACCCCTCATTTTATCAAAATGTTTTTAGGTTTGGGGGTTCTTCGAGGGAAATTTGGAAAATTAAATATGTCTATTGGGTTGTGCGTGTTTGGTGAAATGTTTTCCCAAACCATGAAAATTGCTAGTAAAAACAATACAAATCGTGGTAGTGAGGGTTTTCATGGTTGGAGTGTGGTTTGAAAAACTGTTTTCCCACCAAGTAGAAACCATAAACCCAACTATAGGGGTGTATGGTTACGGTGCACCATTTGACAAACAGAGTGCCCCTTCATAACTAATCATGCGAGTAGAATTTTTTATTTTTTATTTAAAAAAAATCATTAACACATATTTTTATCTCCCACTCAACCACAACTCTCATTAGATTGATTTCATAGTTCATGTAATTTATCAAGGACCTATTTGGGCTCCTATAAACCCTTTATAAGGAATATTAGAATAAGGAGAACATTAATTGATTCCTCTCCAATAGGTGATCTTCTTACTTTTTCTATCTCTAACTCTCCTATTATCTCATACTTAGGCTTTGTTAGATCATCTCGTTGTTAAGAGATGTAAAAACCTTTTATTTAGGTTTAGAATATAGGGTTTGATTCTTAGATCTCCAATATAATCATTCTTCATTAGAAAATCTAGTTTCAGGAGTTTTGTTTTATGATTCCACGATCTAGGCTATGTGATTGAATTTATGATTTTCTAATTCATTTAACATAGAAATTAGTATTTTAAATTATATATATTTTAATTAAATTTTGAAAACAAAATTCAAATTTAATTAAAATTTAAAATTTATTTTACAATATTTTTAGAAAAAATAATTTTTTTAATGAATTGGGTGTGAATTTGGAAATGATCGAAATTGTGAAATTAAATTATGGAATTAAATTTTGAAATAGATTTAAATTTTTTATTTAAGAACAATGGATTTTTTATAAGATAAAATGTTTGTTATATTCGAAAAAATGAATGAATTTATTAAAAACATGATATGGGATTTAAAGGGATACTGACATATTGAAATGGTCAATGGGTTATTTTTATTTTCAATAGTTTTGAAATAAATTTACTAGTATTGATTGTTTTTCAGCACGTGGAAGCCTAGTTAGTTAGTTATTTTGGACAGGCAGTATTCTTGAAAGAAAGATTTTTTCCATCCCCTGGTCCACTTATTATAAACCTCTTGATGAGGGTGGTCTTAGTATAAAAAATCTCAAACACTTTAATGAGGCCCTTCAAGAAAAACTCACCTGAAGATTGATAAATATAAACTCTAACTCCATTGATTTTCATAAAAATAGGTTCCTCATGAAGTTAAAGAAGGGAAACATGAATTATGACAAGTCTTCAATATGGCCATCTATTTGGATTTCCTATTCCAATATCATGAATAATTCTAGATGGATGGATGGAATTGATTCTTCCATGAATTTTTTGCTAGATAAATGGACTGGTGCCCCCCTTATATCCATGTTATCTCCTAATTCTCCTCCTAATAACACCAACTACACTATCAAGGAGTTGATGATATCTCTTAATATCAATTTTCCAGATAATATCATGCATGTGGTTGATAATTATCCTTACTCTAACTCTGATGATTTCCTTATCTGGGAGCCTTCCCATAATGGTTTTCTTGATTCCAAAAATTTATACCACCAGAATTTCACTAATTTTGACCCCAGATTTTGTTGGTTGAAATCTGTTGACAAACCCTAGATTAAACCCTCCAGACTCTCTCTTGTTTTGTGTATTTCTCCCAACCATATTCTTACTGAGTATTTTCTACGGGTTTTTGGTATCCAGCTTTGATATAAGTGTCAATTCTTTCACCAACAAAGAGAGGATAAAAACCATTTATATTTTTCTTGTGCTGCGGATTTGGCCCTTTGGAATTATATTACTGAAATTTTTTACTTCAGATAGTTATTCCTTGTCTCAATTTGGTCCCAAATAAAACGATGTGTAGAGCTTGAATTTTCACAGAAAATCAAGAATAGCTTCTTAACTGCTGTTGTTGAACTCCTCCATGTGATCTGGTATGATAGAAATGCTATTATTCAGAATAACTACTCATTTAATCTTAATGCAGGTCAGACACAAATTCTCATTGAAATTAGGGATGCAGCCTCAATTCAGAAATCCTGTTGTTACAACACAGTTGGAGATTTTGAGATCCTTCACTGACTTAGGATTGAAGGTATTTGCAGGCATATGAGGCGCACCTTTGATGTGTTCTAGTTGTCTATGTTCTCTGAATGGATCAATGTAAATGTTGATGGAGCTTCTAATGGAAACCGGGGACTCGCGAGATAAAACGATATTTTCAGAGACCTCCCTGGATGTTGTCGTGGAAGTTTCTTTACCAACTGCGGTTCGACCTCCTCGTTTGAAGCAGAAATGTTGGCTATGATTCATGAATTTGAATTTTTCATGAAAAAGGGTTGGAACAACATATGGATTGAATGTGACTAAACCACTATTGTCCAAGCCATTTAGAATGGTGTAGTGCATCTTGCCTGGCCTCTTACCAACCCTTGGGTGAGCTGCCTTGCTTCTCTTCTGGAGATCAGACACATTGTCCCTCATGCTTTTCGTGAAACAAACATGATTGCAGATGGTATTTCCAACAAAGGAATCAACCAGAGCACTACATGGCTTGATGATCTACCTGTTTCATTTCTCCCTCTCTATGAAAAATATTGTAATATGATCCCCTCCTTCAAACTCTTATAGTTCTATTCTTTCATTATAATTAAATTATTCCTTACTTGTGAAAAACATGATTTGTTTTAAATTTTTTCTTGTACTTCCATGCATGTTTGTTGAAAATTGAAATAAATATATTGTTAATTATTGTGTAATATTATTATGGAACACATTGTGAGACCCTATTGGCCTTTTATCTCAAACCATCCATTTTCATTCAGGTGTTTGTCAATTTCATTCTATTAGGTTTGAGAAAGAAGAAAGAACCACTTGGAGATAGTAGTTGATTCTCTTTGTGCATAGAGTTTTGTGTATGTTGGGACTTTGGGGTTTTTATCCTATTAATCTGGTTTTTTGGTTGTACATTAGGTTTATACAACAGTTTGACTTCTGGAATTATTCATTCCTTGGAGTTTTCTTTTGAGAATACTGACATGAAGCTATTTATTCTTCTTTTAATGTGGAAATGCCATGCCCCATTTTTTTAAGCAAGGATGTTGTCACCAACCCATGGGGATACGGATTTCCCTTTCATCTATGTATGGTTTAGATCATTTATCTTGTTACCATGGTATCTTGGTTGGTTCGTGACATACATGATTTTGCAGATGGGTCAGGTGGTTCCTCAGTTATACTATAGAAGTATTTTTGGTTATTTGGTGCATGTATATATTTGATCTTCCCTATAGTAATGCTATTAATTTTTTATTACTAGCATAACATAATATATATTTATCTATCTTATTATAATTTAATATTTCAAAGTTGTTATTATTATTAACTCACATTTCTTACAATTGTTTATTAGCATTATTATTTTTATTATATGAGGTTGAAGTATCTATTAAATCAATATATAGACCCTCACTACAACTTTTTATCATTAGTAGTATGACTATTTTTGAATAAGATCATGTAGTGAACTATATTATAGGAATTATCAAGTGGGTTTGGGGAGGTCTAGAATTTCATGTATCATGTAAGCATAAACATCTCAATTGTCCATTTGAATTTATTATATCCATAGATAAATTTCTATATACCAAGTATTTTAAAATGAAACAAGAGACTGTAGTGTAATTAATAGGATAATTGAAATTACTCAAATAGATAGAAGTAATGGAAATATACCAAACTTGATGACTATTTTATTTTTGACATAATCTCTAAAATTACTTTAGACATTATTGGAAATATGTATAATGTAATGTCAATGATAATATTTGTTTCTCACTATAAAATTACACTATAGATAACAATATCTATAATCCCACTATGATTATCAGATACTAGGGACACCCTATTGGGCATGTGTTGATTCAAAAATTTCATCAATTTATTTTTGGTTATGATTCTTAAAATACCCAAATTTATTGTACTAATGATGTTGAATTTAATTATATTTTAGGAAGATAATATTCATTATGATATTTATTATGGAAATATATTCATGTCATTTATCGATGTGAAATATTCTTTGGAGGATTCTGAACATTTTTGAATGTATTCCGAACACACTGTTCATCAACCCTATGTTCATAAGCATAACGTATGGGTAAACAACACTACATTTGAGATTACACATATGGATCATGTACCCTAAACTTTTGGAAAAGTATGGATTATCAACCATATATTTGGATGGAGCATTATGTTTGTGAAAATTATAGTGTTGTTCATCAACCCTACATACGTGAACAAATATATGTTATCAATTACACATTTTTGATCAACCATAAGTTGTGAATCCTTCATTTAGATTTTTTTTACATAAAGGAACCCTATATTTGACTATCCAATGATGGAGTTTTAATCAACAATGGAGTTTTAAAATAATGAAATTATTCAAGATTTATGTAATAGTATCACCAGAAGTAAATATTTATTAAAATCTATTTTATTATCGATTCCAAGGATCTAATTTGATAGAATAAATATTTTATATTCATATGGAACGTTATGATAACATTGAATTATTTTGAAATAAAATAATTATGATTAATTGTGTGATATTTCTAGAGCTGGTTTGGTCATGATCTTTTCATCCTAAAATATAAATATTGATATTATATTCATCAAAAAAGGAGAGGAGATACACAACACAAAAATAAAAAAGGAAAATCTATGTTTCAAAACAAAAAAGTGTTCCATTTCCTTCAAAGATACATTGTACAAACATATATGTTTTGATAAATTTAATCAACTCACTATTTTTGTTGTCATTTTTGATGCATCTTATTGTTACATATTCTTCTAAGAAGATAAAAAAACCATATTTGATAGATATAACTTAGAAAGATATAGGTTTCAACATCTGTATGGTGTTTCCCATATCACTGTTTGTGTTGAAGATCCCTTTGTTGTTGTGAATTTTTGATGATTTGTATACCTCTATTAGCTGATACTACAAATATGAATTAAAATATATTTTCTCAATCAAATCATTATTAATTTATTTGTTGTATTTTTAGTAACTCAGACTCAGTCATGGTAGAGTGTCAGCATCTTTTAATAAGCTATGTATTTTTGGTTCCTACTAAAATATTTGTATAACCCTATTAAATCATTATAATGTGTTAACTGCATGCACCCAGTTGTTTGACTGAAGTGGTCATCGGATAAGATGAAATATTTGTGATAATCCCAAATCGTGAAAAGAGAGGGGGCAATGAGATCTTTTTACCCTAAACCATGATACGTCACTGTGTTATTTTCCTTATTTATGTCTACTATTCACTCTTGTTTAATAGAGAAGGGAAGGTTCAAAAAAAAACTAGAGAAGTTATCTGAGTCTATCAATTTTTTTGAAAATAAAAATTCACCCCCTGTTTTTTCTTTATCTTTGTCACATCCATTCCAACCATACATGTTGTATCAAAGGTAAGAATCTACTAGTATATTTTCTTCTTGATTTTTTATTCTATCTAATATCAACATATAATTGTTATCTACTAATTTATTATTCGGTTTCTTCTATCAAAGTGATTCAAAAGATTGTAATTATCTATAAAATAAAGAATATGTACCAGGCCAGACTATCTTGAGGTTAATATTCAAAAAAAAAACATCTTGAAATGAATGATTCTAAAGAAGTTATGTTGATGATTCTTACTCCTTACATTAATTGTGACAATTATGGATGCTGGAAAGAATGTGTGATTATTTATTTAAATAATCTTTTGATAAGGGTTTATTTAAAAGTTGTTAATCCTTATGAGATTCCTATGTATGATTTTATTATTGGAATGATGATCATGAAAAATAATATGATCTCAATTAACATGAAATGAAATCAATTATTTATGCTTTAGGAACTAATGAGTATAATTGATTTTCCTAGTGTGATAAAACAGATGATATGTGGTAGACTATTTATATATCCTATGAAGGGACTAAAAATATAAGATAGTTTTGGTACAAAACTATAAGGATAATATTTTATAGTTTCACAATGCATGAGGATGATAATATCACTCAAATTAATGGGAGATTGAATGAAATTTTCAATATTGTTGTTTTTTATGAGATCCAATTTCAAAATCAGATAAATAATCAATTGTACATAGAGTTATACCTTTTCAGTGGAATGAAACACATTCAACCATATGTAAACTTATACTAGTAAATAAATTAGATATGAAATAATTTATTGGAAATTTAATGATGTGTGGTGGTGAGATGCATGCTGAATCTAAAAAGTATATTGAACATAATGAAGCTACTATAAATAATAATATGGACGATCAATTTTATTCAAACCAACTATATTATGATAAATAATTATCAGATGATGATGAATGATTTTAATGACTATATAAAATGAAAAATAATACAACTGAAGAAAATAGATTATATGAATGAAAAAAGGGCTCATATAAATGATAATTTAAAATTATTAAAACTCTAATGAAAGTAGAATACATTATAAAAGGAATGAAAATTGTGGAGGCTTCTTAGAGTGATTCTTATGGATCACCTATAGACTCTAAGACAAAGAAAAAGTGGAAAATGGTACGTCTTATGGCTCATAATGAAGAGGTACAATTTTCTTACTCTAAAAACTATAATTGTGAAAAAATTTATTATAATAAGTTATATAGGAATTGATTTATTATATAAGATAATTATGAATCATTAATGAAATTTTATATAAAATTTTTAAAATATTTTTATTTTTCTCTATTATATAATGAAATTTTGTCCAAACAGATTATTGATTTAATATGTAATGCTTCTAAAATCTCTTATGACCTGTATAAAAATATGGTTATGGAATTATTGGTTGAAGTTGTTACTTTAAAACAAATATCTAGTATTATAATATAAGGAGAAAATTATTCAAATCATATCCTTGATGAAAATACAACTCTAAAAGGAAAACATGGAATAAGAAGTATGGCCGAACGATCAAAATTATATATGAATTTTTATTTCTGTTTTAAATAGAAAATTAATGTCAACAATTACGTGCTATTATTATTGTATTAATGAATATTATAAGAAATAATAATACTTTAAAAAACCTAAAATTTCTATTTCCCAAAATTATTGTTCTTGAAAATAATTTTTTAACTTGCATAATAGAATCTATACTCAAAATAAACAATTTTGGTGACCTAAAAATTTAGTTAATAACACTCGTAGACCAAAAGGTTTATGGTTACAAAATGAATTTTTTTTTGTAAAACACTACTGAGTTACATCAGTAAATCTTGAAGTGGTTGTGTGTTTAGTATATGAAAATATTGATCTTAAAGGAGTGATCAACTATGATATTGTTTATTATAAGAAAATCTTCTTTATAACTGGAATATATAATCCATGAAGTATTTTATTATTACATTTCGTTTATATTTTTATTATATTGACTTATTTTTATAGGGATGAGTTTTTTATTCATTTAAAATGGATGTTATAATATTGGAATAATTTCAGTCATTATTTAATGATTTATTAATTTACTTATATAAAGTTATTAAACAAATATTTATTTTATAAAAAAAATATTTTAAAAAATTAATAGTTGTGATGATTATTCTTCAATTTTTTGAATGAGAATGTTAAAATTCATCTCCAGTGTTTTAGAATAAAATGCATGGTTTTTCTTTAAAACCCAAGAACATTCTTTTTAAAACCATTTAAATTATTTATATTTCTTCTTCAAAATATCTTATTCAAATTCTTCTAAAAACTAGTCAGTGTATGATGAAGTGATCAAGTAATTCATGTTCAGAAGAAAGTCTTCCTATCAAAAGGGTAAAAATTAATCCTTTGGATTTAGAAAATTTATTTTAATATGTTAAATATTATATTAGGATATATTTTGAACGAGGTATGGATGATCATTTTTCTAAAGCACTAGATGTAACTTCGTCTAAAATATCACATAAAATGCTTCTGATCAGAGATGGTAACTTGAATGGAGAAAAATTAAAGTCAAAATATGATATGAAAACATCTATAATGTCATATGAAGAACTAAAATGGGAATATGAATATATGAAG